>VWPW01020795.1:108900-247059 GCA_013389825.1 Crypturellus undulatus
CCGGGCCGGGCCGGGCCGCGAGGAGGCGGAGGCAGCGAGCGCGTTTCCAAGTCAACGGCAGCGGAGCGGGGCGCGGAGCGGAGCGCGGTGCGGAGCGGAGCGCAGCGCGGCCGGGCCCGGCGCCGCCCGCCCCTCACGCGGGCTCCATGGCGGCCCAGGCTGCTGACGTTTTAGGGATGATGATGATGCTGATGATTTTTTTATTATTATTTTATTTGTTTATTTATGTATTTTAACCCCCTCTCTCCCCTGCCACGCTATATGGCTCCGCGCCTTATATAAGGTGCGCTCCTATGTGCGCTGGAGTCTCGGCTTTACCTCGCTCCGCCGGCACCTGCGCGCGGGGCGGGGCGCTCGGCTCCGCGCGGAGCCTTCCCGGGAATTCGGCCGGGAGCGGCGGGAATGAGGCGCCCGCAGCCTCGCATGATGCAACGCGGCGAGGAAAAGTGTCTCTATCTGCGGCTGCTTTTCCATCTTCCCTTCTCTGCGTGCCCCGTGCCTCTGCTTTCTCCACCTGTCCCCTTTTTGCCTCTCACCCTTTCCTCTGTTTTGCATTTGTGTGTGATTCACTGTAGCTTTTTCATTGAGCATCGTTTTGTCTCATTGATGGATTTATATTTTTCTTTCATTTTTTTTCTAGCACTTTCTTCCTTTCAGCCATCCTCCCATCCTAGTTGCAGCCTTCATCAGGTACCTTTGGTTTTGGCTGCAGAGCTCATCCGAGCCGTAACTCATCCCTGCCGCGTTTCTGCGGGAGAAGCCAGGCTGAATGCAGACATTTTTTTTTGCCATGCTAAGGCTAACGCCATACGGTGCGGGAAGCAGCCGGTTCCTGTAAATACTGCCGCTTCCAGGACCGATATTATCAGCAGAGTGGCAGCACTGATGAATTAGCATGATGAAATATTTGAGTGTAAACCAGAGCAGAGCTGCAGGATTTCTCCTGCACGCAAACAAGAACCAAGCAGTAGCAGACCAGGAGGGGGAAACGTGCACCCAGGTGGTGAACCAGGAGTCTTAGTCCCACCAGGCGAGTTTGCCAGTACATCTAGAGGAGCGAAGTTATCCTGGTAAGCACCTAGGATAGGCACAATCAGTGCTGAGGTAAATGTGCGTTGGTTAATGCAGATTTACTGCATTTTTTTTCTGCATTGAGTTATTGCTTATATATTTGCATCTATTGAAGGGATTTTACTGGCATAATAATGTTTGAATGTCATATACACAATTGGCACTACTCTCCTAGCAAACTTTAATTTTCAAATCTTAAATGTGTCCCACCCTCATAGAAAGGTAACCATCTTAAAAGCACTACAGGTTTATTTCGAATTTTTAGCTTTAGTATCTAGCAACATACCTTCGTCTTTTGCTGGATTTATATTATCAGATTGTGGTCAATGTCTTAATTCTAATACTTTTTCTCAAATATATTTTCTTGCAACTGCATAAAACTTTAGCATGAATATGGGCACAAGGGAATAAAATATAAAATGTATCTGTGGTAACTGACTGAGGCTAGATAGAAGCATAAAAGAACAATAGCAAGGTGTACAGGCTTAATCTGCTATTCCATAAAGAACAAGGAGTTACTATAGAAACTGTCACCTTACCTGTGACTTCAATATAGTACTTTTACATGGCGGGGGGAAAATGCATCTTCCACACGACCAACTTTGGTAGAAATAATGGCATCATCCTGTGTAGGACGATCATCGCTGATGCGCTCGCTCCAGATTTCAGCACTTTCAGGTACTTTTGATTAATATGGCAAAATGCCTTTGCACTTGCAGCTTTGAGGGAGGCTCATAACTGAAGGCAAGTCTTGTAGGTGAAGGAATTACACGTATGCGGTGCCTAAGTGATGGCACAGTTCTTGCTCTGAGAAGTTTAGGGGCCATTTCTTCAGCATCACATTTTGCCATTGATTTCTGGTACAGTTAAAACCTGATTCTTCTGAAAAATAACTCAGCAGATCTGTCTGTATTTTCCTTAGTCTCAACTTGTCTTGTTCCCAGAAATTCTCAATCCAAGCCTTTCAGCTGGCACCGAGTACGCTGCATATAGTCACTTCATATAGGAAGTGAAGAGAAATAATCTGTTTTACTACAATTTGTACAGATTATTAAATACCAAAGTCAAATTGGGTATATTTGCTAGCCCACAAAAAACAAAATTAAGATCAGTGCTCTAAAACATGTTCTTTGTAAATGGTTAGATTCTAAACATATAAATGTATATAAAAAGTGAATAATTTGCCTTTTTTTAAAGCTGAAAAGTCTAGAAAAAATATCCTATACAATGTTCCATAGCAAACACTTTCTGGGATGAATGGGTTAGCAAATAGTACCTTGAGAGAACTATGAGGAGCCCGTTGGATTCCAGCTCTCCTCTGCATGTAAGGCAGCTCACAGGGTTTTCCCAAATCAGAGGAGGCTTTTATTGTGCCTGATATGGTGATCTGTAACATCTAATAGGCAGCTTACAGGAATGTGTTTATATATGTATAGAACTGCACACACTTCACTCAACTTTCTAGTGCTGTTCATTGATCAAAAGCCAGATCATCACCTCTTGCTACTTTCTATTTGGGATCAAAAGAGATGCATTTGTATATGTTTAGTGTGAAGATAATACTACTAAAACAGAAATGTGTTCTTAAGTACCAAATCCTGGAGGGATTTTTACAAACATCCCACAGGGATTTTTCTGATCAATTAACATTTCCTATACCGTGACAACATCAAAATATTTATATGCACACGTACAGGGTTCTTGGTGAATGTACATCTCCAAATGAAAGAAGGGAAAATTGAAAAGCCACATCTGGTCTGTAATAAAATATAATAAAAGACATTTTGTATTTCATTCAATTTTCTACCAAACACTCACTTTTTAACACACAATTGTAGATCTGGGTTAGATATTTATAGATGGGTCTGTGATTCTCTTTGAGCATGAAGAACTGAACAGAGCGTTTAGAGAAGAATAAAGAGGCTGTATTTTTATTTTTAACCATTTTTCTCACGTGGAAGAGATTAAAATAGCATCAAGTGCAGATGACTGGGAACTGATATTTATAACTATATGGCATATTGTTGCTTTGCACTGGTGGCTGCGAGATGGTAGGGAAAAAAAAAAAAAAAAANGTGAGATGGTAGGGAAAAAAAAAAAACATGAATGTGTCTTTCAGCAGGTGGTATGAGTCTGAACACCTCCTTCAGCTTCATAATTTAGGATGAAAATTCATTTTCTACTAGGATTTCACTCTTGTGTCTAGGTCCTGCATCATTCATGCCTGAGGGCTTGGCTTAAAACCAACTGTTCACTCTTCCCGGCAGATCTCATCCTAGCAGATATTTGGGAGTTTGAACCCAAGCGGTGAGTTACAACTAAATAACACAATCAGCTAATGAGAAGGAAAGCTTTTCAAAAGGAAAAGAAAAAAGAAAAACAATCCTAAGCCTAGGGGGTCTTCTATACATTTCTTCATGTTTTTGTTTAAGTAGTTTCTGTAGCTGCAGCCTCAGTCATTGGCTTGCCTGCTGGATCAGCACTTGCCACTGAAGCCTCATTTCTCATTATTAAGGGCAAAGGAATGGGGGAAAATATCAAACTTTAATGCAAAAATAAGATGGGAGATATTTAGTACAGAAAAACATCACAAATGAAAAATCTACAATTTATTCATTGCGATAAAGTGCATTTTTAAACCAAAATATGACCAAGCTGTCAGCAAGAAACACATGCAACATGACATCAATTGTTAAGCACATTCACAGAGAGCAGCTAAATATCTAAATATACTAAATATTATTGAAAATAGCATATGCAGCAAAAGACCAATGTGTTGACACCTGGAAGATTACTTGAGAACAAAATCTGTAGATTTGCTGGGAATTAGATCCAAGAAGATGCAATAAATTAGGCCAGGAATAATTTAGCAAATTATTTTTAAACAGAAAAGTACTCATTTTTGAGAGCAAAGCTTTTAAACCAAAAGTAAAAATTTCAGATCACCTATTATATTTTCTGAGCATCAGACTATTGGTTATTCTATGGATACCCCCCTCATCCCCACTACAGTCTCCCCATTTGAAGGTTTCTGTCTTTGTATGAAAGATTAAATATTCATTGAAGCAATGACTTGAAAGTAGGTTTCTCCCACTTGGGATAAAGGTAGGCATTTAGATTTTGTTGTTTAAGTTTTGCCTGAACAAACAGACAAAAGAAGGAATGTCTCGATTTAGAAATCTTTTTTGCAATGATATTCTTGCCAGCTCAGGGCACATTATCAATGCTGACCCTTAAAAATATATATATTTTTTCCTTAATAAGTACTTGGGGAAGAAGTGTAACAATTTCACATGTCTTGGCATCCTTTCCATGTGATAACTCTACTTCACCTGGAAACCTAAAGACACAGCTATAATTTTAGCAGGTGCTGTTTGTCCCTTATGTTACCTTCCAAAGTCACCAGCGTCACCGGGAGCCTCCAGGCAGCTCTGAGCCTGAGGAGCCACCTCAAACACGAGGTGAGGCAGCCCACGTCCTGACCGGCCCTGTGTTCAGACTGAAGACTTTTTCACTGCTGGAAGTACAGGCTAAAGCATAACCATTCTGGTAGAAGCACATTCAGAACAGGATGCAATTCTTATCGAGGAGGATCGGTTTGCTTGGAAGAACCTTGATATCCATTTAGGCAGTAGAACATGGAAGGGAGCAAGCACGAGTGGATGCTCCTTTGGGTTGCTCCTCAGCCTCTCCATGCTCCATCCAGCAAGCAGGGACTGCTGGGGCCCCTGGGCACATGTCCCACCTAGACCCCCCCTTCTAAAAAAGCAGCACATACAACAAGACTTAAAAAAAAAAAAAGAAAAAGAAAAAGAAAAAAAAGAAAACCAACCAACAACACCACCACACCACTCCTCTTACCGCTATTCATGGCCCTTCAGTGAGTTTTC
Source organism: Crypturellus undulatus (assembly GCA_013389825.1). Classification (NCBI taxonomy): domain Eukaryota; kingdom Metazoa; phylum Chordata; class Aves; order Tinamiformes; family Tinamidae; genus Crypturellus; species Crypturellus undulatus. The sequence goes on from VWPW01020795.1 coordinate 113,862, forward strand.
AACCTGTGAGATGATTCACACAGGCAAGCTGATTCAAGTTAGTGTTCAAGACAAAATTCCCACCAGCCTCTGTATTAGACAAATGATTAAATCCAGGTATTATACTCCTATAAACCTCTCATTTTGCTTTTTTGTTTTTACAGTAGTATAATCAAATCTGTGTAGGAAACTTTGCCCTTCATATGCCCTTGTTTCTGATTACTTGTAATTCAGTTACACTATAGAGAGACTATTTTCTCTATGTTCATTATATATTTTTCATAAAGAGCAAAATTGACATGCTCTTTTATGTCTAAGCATGCATACATGAACTTAATTTACTAGTTGTAAAAAATATATATATAATAGTAATTTTATGTACCTATAGCCATCAAACTCTGTGTTTTTTCATAAGGCAGGGCCATTTTGTTGCACAAATACAACCTTACAATAAAACCCAGAAATCTAACAACACAATTTCCTAAATCTTATTCCTATTTCGTAAGTTTTTAAAAGAAATACATTACAAACAAATATTCCTCAAAAAGGAAAAAGGATTTAAAAGTTATCACAACAAAAAGCCTAAAAACCTGAAGATTTGCAGGCACGTAGATAGGCCTTTGTCCCTTAAAAGTTTAAAACCCTTTTCACCCATGCAAAGCGGTGCCAGGGCTCTTTGGGTGCCAGTCGATAATGCAGCTGCCCTTCACTCAAGTCTCTGCTCCCCAACGCTTGGTTTAAACATCTTTTTGCCACATTCTGCTCCTTTTGCCATCCAACAATAACCTATTTAGGATAAGACCGGTGTTCCCCACATCTTGACAACAAGTCCCTGTGGCAGAGCAGATTTTTTCCAGAGGAGATCTCTGGAATTTGCTGCTCTGTATGTGGTACTCACAGGAACATTTGTCCAGCTGGGAACACTGCATGTGCCTCACAGTCTCCGTGTGGCCATGGATAAGACTCGCTTGTTAACACTTTGGGCTCCTGAGCCCAAAACCAGGGAATTTTGGAGTGGACAAAGTGAGGTGTTGTGGCCGCTCCTGGCTCCGTGGGACTTGGTATCTCCCAGCTTTAATTTTCTCTCTGGTAACTGATCTGAGGACTGTGGAGCTAGTGCTGCCTATGGCACATTGTTTACCTTCCGTTATGAATTTTGGCAGAGTCTCCCCTGTAGAGAAAATTAATAAAGTTCAAGATGGCATTTCCTTCTTTATCCAAGAGAACAAAAAAAAAGGAAAAGAAAAAACCTTCAGGGTTTTTCAGGGTCTTTACCTTTTTTTTCCCCTCTTCGGTTGAATAAAAAAAAGGAACCTTTTCAGAGAAATGTAAGCTGAGAAATCTCCCCATTTCTGTCATCAATACGCATTACAATCAACCGAGGGCAGATTAGTTACCGGAGTTCCCCTGCATTCTCACACAGGGAGATGCATTGGATGGTCATGAGTCTATCAATGTATTAAGGCTGAAATTTAAAAAACTTAAGGGAGATTATATATTATACAGGAGATGCAAGCAGCTGCAGCTCTATTAGACAAAATAAAAACTCTGCAAAGGATGTCACTGTTCATCCTCTGAGATGCAGGAAAAAGCATCCTATTTAGCCCTGTTAAGATATTATTGAAAGACAGACACAGAAAAGAAGAAAATGCTCTACGTGCTGAGTCCTACCACTAAATTAGCTACTGCAAGATTCTCAAACGATGCTCTTGTGACTGGTGACTCAGAAGTCTTCTCGGGGAGCCGAAAGATTAAATTATCTTTTTCGATCTAAACCAAAACTGCTGGTGAGCAGGAGCAGTGCAGAAAGGTGCCCTGGGGAAGGGGCCGCTGCTCCACTCCCTGTTTGCTACATTACCCCAGCCAATACCTGGCTTTGCAGCACTGCACAAAGCAGGTTCTTCTCCTTAAAACAAACACTCAAGTGGCTTTGAGGTGAAAACTGACATTTGTAAGGAGAAGGATTTGTGATTTAATTGCTTTATGTCATTAGGAAAAAAAAAAGGGGGGGCAAAACAAAACACTACTGTTATGCACCATAAAGGACTCCTTTGTCTTGTGCAGAATTTAATTTGTTTTCGTGCCCTGCGGCTGTGCAGAGAGAACAGAATAAATGCAATAAATGCAACTTCTCTTTGGGTCTGTTTGAAAAAAAAGGCAGGGAAAGGAGGATGCAAGCAGCCAGAGGGCTAAGAGGAGCAAGGGATGAGTGCTGAGATAAAAAGCAGCCCAAGGGGAGATTACTAGTTCTCAGAAAAACAGATCAATAATAATTTTAACTATGCATCTGCAAATACAACTACTTGGATTTTGAAAACATCTCCCCCCACACACGTACTTCGCTATTCCCAGTAGTCCTGGAACATGCTCAGCAATACATAAATCACCTTCAGCTTTGAGCTTTCAACAGAAAGTCAAGATCCTCAGGTTGCTGCTACATTTTCCAGGGTAGGGCTAAGGGAAGCACCAGCTTACCTGCCTTTCCCCCTGCTTGCTCAGGAGGATGCAAAGCTGCTCACATTTGCCAGCAGCTCTCAGATAACTTTGCCCTGATTAACTCTCCTCCCTCTTCACCTCCCCAGACTTCTCACCTTTTGATTCCCTTGGGAAAACGCTGATGCTTTCCAGCTGGAATGTTCTGTCTCACAGTTAGGTAGCCTCTTTTCTTGTTACTAATGGCTATTCCCATCCACCCTCTTTTCACCACACTGAGTCTTTTGATAAGGTCAAACATGGGTCTTTGTTTCTATATTTATATCTAAGAAGCTCCTTGTAGTAGCATCATGGCATTTCTGACAGCACTAAAGAACAAAATCCAGCAGATGAGAAAGTTCTTGGTACAGAGACCTGGCCTGATAAAAGAAAATGTATTAAAAATGAAAACAGCCAGAGTGTTGGTACAAAATAAGCAGCAGGCAGCTCCATGAGGATCTCTGACCACAAAACAAATGCCACTTGTTATCATTTCAGAACAAAAGCTGTCCTGGACAATGCTCTGTACATTATCTTGCCAGCCTAGTGAAACAGAAAGACACAGCGGCTTTGATGTATGTGCTGTCCTCAGAACTGCAGTGCAATAGCAAAGGGTAGCACCAGCGACAGGAGAGAAAGGGCAAATGCAACAAATGAGAGATGACTGAGTCCAAGGAGGTCGGTAAACATTAACTGCAAGAAGGGAACTCAAGGACCGGTGCAAGTGGCCCTGTCTAGCTGAATACTTCAGTCCAGCATGTAGAGAAGTGAGGCGAAAGACACAGACACAGAAATATGAGACACAAATACTCATATTAGATGCAGGGAACCCGCTGATCAGGGGTCTTGAAAGTCAGCAAGGAAGGCCTGAAAAATAAGGAAGAGCAGGAAAGGAAAAATGAAATTAAAGATGATGGGTAAAAAAATGGTTGTTGAATGTTTGAAGTGCAAAAAAAAATAGTGACAGAATCCTGTATGGAAAAGGAAAAAAGTATGTGTACCAGTGAGAGAAAGAGAGACAAAATGTTGCAGCAGTGGTAGAGATAAAAAACTGAAGCAATGGCTTCTCTGGGCTCAAGCCAGAATCTGGACCACTTTGTGCAAAGAACAGAGGAAATGGGGATGCTGATGGTGTTTGCTGAGGAAATGAGGATGCTGTTGGTGTGACCCCAACCCAAGAACGATTGGGATCAGTGCGAACTACAGCTACACAAAGGCACCAGGGGAGTCTGGAGCTTTGAACTTCAGTTCTTTCTTCGTTACAGGTGCACTCAGCACATTACCTACCTGGAAAGAATGAAATTACATTATAGTCAAGTGTCTGGATGTGGCTTTGCTTTGAAAATCTCATTGATCATCTGGTAGAGCAACTGTGCAAAAATCAGGCACTGGCTACAGGAATCTCACCTCTGATGCACTATCCTTTCCTTGAGACTGCACCTCCTTCACCTGCAGATTTCAAGTTTTGTGCTTATTTCCATGGCATCCCAGCATTTGTAAGGGTAAACAGTGACATCAGAGCTGATCCATGAGGGTTTTCTTCTTTTCCTTCCTGCACTTTTTCTTTTTTAACTATTAAAATGCCACCCTCATCTACTGCTACACAGCACTACAGGATCAAAGATAACATTATTCACTTTCCGAACCCATGTTGTCTTTCTGGCACAGGGGAAAGGGTTTTATTTTAAAACATTATGTTTGAAAATGTTTTTTATTACTTATCTGAATTTTCACAGCAACTAACCTCCAAGTGTAGCACAGGTAGGAAAATCTTTAATAATATCACCCCAGGGCACTTCATTGCATCTGCATTAGCAAAGTGAATCCTAATAAATTAACAAAATAATAAATTATTCAACATCAGTAAAACCTCAGAAATATATATACACAATAAAATAACCTCTACATTAGATTAAGTGTCGTGTTTCTCAGACCAGTTGGCAAGGTGAGGATTTCTTGCATGTGCTATCAAAGACCATTAAAATCCTTTTCTTACTTGCCCTTTTATCCCTGACTGGGGAGATTTGTTTGAAAATACCTTAATGACTCTTATCCACAAAATGTCCTTATCTAACCAGATATGAGTCACTTCAGATGAAGCCACATTTCTCTTAGCAACCGAAGAATCAGTCTTAGCAACAAGACAGCTGGAGAATTTTGTTTTTATATAGTCGCCCATGGACAGTACGTTCTGCTTTTCGCTTTCCCGTGGCGTTTCCACGCTGACTTCACGCTGAGTAAGGAGTAAGTCACTCACTTGCTCATAGCAAAGCCAGCGCTTTGGGCAGAGCACTGTCACTGCACCTCTGACACTACTGCCTTTACCAAGGAAAACTCAGAATTCAAACTGCTTCCCGGCTGGAAATACTGCAAAGAAATGCATGAGGATGCTGATGGCTTCCAAACCTTTGGCTTTCCCAGGAGAAACCATAATGGAGAATGATATCAAAGTGTTAGCTTCGAAGGCCCGCATCTCAACCTCTCTTAGTACCTTATCACGTTCACAAAAGTTGGAAGTTGGACAGAAGGTGCCTTGCAGCTAGTTCTGTCCTGAATTTACTTAGGAAGAATAGTTGTAGGGAGAAATACTTAGTGCAGGAACCTAGAATCATTGGAGCAATTGTCACTGTGAGCATTGCCTGGGCTGAGGTCTTTCCAGGACTGCTGGGAAGGCTTCAGTCTGGAGGATGTCGGTTGTCTTTCAATATGACCATGGACAAAATAATGGAGAAAATGTTGAGAAAACCCCAGGAATCAGAGAACAGTAAAAGATTTGAGGGTTTCTAGGTAAAGCCTGAGGAAGCCATGCCAGGATGGCACTTGTGAGCAGGCTAGTGTCATAGTAGCTGCCGTGTCCCAGTCCCACACTTGGGCAAGGAAATGCTTACCATGTGTGTTTTGATACTACTAAAAAATGCCAAGTGGAAGTAGAAACAGTAAATGCACGTGCTCTTTCACCCGTTGTGCTCCCTTTGTGTCTCCTGCAGGGGCTATAGACATATTGCATGCCGGCTTGATTCCCTCTCTTGTGTATCAATTGAGGACGGAATTGGATGAAATCCAGGAGCTCATCCTGGACACGCTCGCCAACTGCCTCTGTGTGGATGCTTCAGAAGCTCTAGCAAGTGATGCCATTACCACCCTGAAGGAAAAACTTGCACATCCGTCAGTGGCCATCAGAAGCAAAGCAGCTTGGGTTCTGCTAGGCATCGGGTAAAGGAAAAGAAAGTTGTGTATGATAGTTAATCTCAAGAAAATATCTGTCCCATAACTGAATCAAGTGCAGTAGTTGACAGCTGTAGCAGGAGGTCCATGTCAGCACTCTCACCATGCAGGAAGGGTGGCCTCAGGGGCTGGGCAGGGGGAGAGGCTGTGGGTAGTTCACACAGTGTGAGAAAGCAACCGAACAGTCTCTTTTGCACAGTATCCATCCAGAGGGCAAAACCATGGTGTTTGAAGAAGACGTAATTCCCGTGCTGGTGAGCCTGTTAGAAGATACAGAGCCTGAAGTACAAGCCAAAGCAGCAGGAGCACTGATGTTTGCCACCGTTACACCTCAGGGTGAGAGAAAGAAGTGTCTTACTTTCTGGAATCCTGTTCTAAGGCACCAGTAGCAAAACATATGCCTTCAGTTTCCAGTAGTGTTGAAGTTGATGAAGAAGTGATTAGAGTAGGACATGTCTTTAGCTTTGTCTTGAGCAGCTTCGTTCACCCCATAGCATGTATGGACTGCAACGTATCCACATTTCATTCACTTCAGTTAGGTCAAGAGGATAAATCCTGATGGCATGTGTGCCATTTGCCTCCATAGCGCTGCTTCAGAAGGGAAAATTTTCACTTCAGGTCAGGGCTTCACCCTGAGGACACTGCTGCGTGGAAGCTTCTTCCTGTGCTTAGAGGGAGTTTCCTTCTCACAGCCAGGAAAGAAATTAGTGTTAATAATGTCTGTAGTTCTCTCAGGTCAGCTGCATGACATTGAAAACACTAGTTAGTAAATCTTCAGTGTTATGAATGAGTAATTAGACATAAAAGACTCTTAATAGCAGCAACCAGTCCTCCTCTGCTACTGTCCCCCTAACTTCAAAGGCCAAGGCAGGAGTGGAGCTAAGTGTTTGAAGTTAGTTTAGAAGGAAGAGACTACAGGATGATCTTAAGGACATCTGGTCCCCAAAAGATTTGTTCTATCATTCGGTGTTGAATACATTCTCAGATTTTTTTTTTTTGAAAATAACATGATAATGTGGGAGGCCAATGAAGTTAATTAGGATTTTTTTTTCCCTAAAAGATAGACCTGGCAGTTAGCTCATGTATTTAGTGATGAAGCCCACCCAACCTCTCCGCGCTCCACACTCGGGATGTTCAGAGCCGTAGCAGGGCAGGGAGTCAAGAGTGGCAATTCCGAGTTGTTCCATAATGTGCAACAAGAACTCGATGTGAAGCCAGTTTGTTTTCTGCAGGGAGGTACTCGGCGCTGGGTGCCGACGCGATTCCCCTTTTGCTGAAGATGGTGACTGCAGAGAGCAGCGAAGCGCGTCTGAGCGCTGTCAAAGCGCTCACGATGCTGGCCGAGCTCCCCGAGGGCCGCCAGACCCTGCTCCGTCACGTGGCTACGTTTGAGCGGTGTCTGAACGACCCCTCGGAGGCGGTGAGAGGAGCAGCCGAAATCGCCATCCGCGTCATCAAGTGGACACCGTGAGATATGACAGTTCATAGAGAGCTGTTGCCCTCTGTTGTTACCTTGTTGTAAGAGTTGCGCTACTGTTCAAGACCTTCAAAACCCCAGCTGTCTTCCTCACTTACCCGGATCGGTTCCTCCAGAAATGCCCTTTTTCCACAGTTTCATAGCTATGACAGGCCACAAGTAGAACAATGTGGGGGAAAAAAAAGGAAGTCTAGAATTCACTGATAGAAGTTATCTGCCTGTGATGCAAGAAACTGATCCTTTTTGTTTTCTTCATAATTTTCTCTCCTTTGTTATTATTACTTCAGCCTATCAAACATTAATCAATAATTATATAAAGCCAAAAGAATTTCTAATTAACTTCAGCAGTCTTGTTTGTGCCAGCAAAGCAGCCATCAGCAGGCAGCACTTGCTTTAACAGTGAGAGTTTATATTCCTCTGTACCTTGGATTGTGGCTACTTGAGAGCTAATAAATGCCTCTCTCCAATGTCTTCTGGGTGACAAATTCTGCAGTTAGCTCTGCTTTTTTTTTTCTNTTTTTTTTTTTTTTTTTTTGTCAGAAAGATCATAAAATCCTTGTGAAAATGGCCCCAACTGCCCTAGGCCAAGAATTGCCCCAGCCTAACTCAGGGCAGGAGGGCAAGGAGCTGAACCCAGCACTGGCGCCCAGCACAGGCTGGACTAGGCGACCTCCAGAGGTCCTTCCAGCCTCAGCTATTCTGTGATTAATGTTGTCTAAACAGAGAGCTGGGAAGGTAAACACAGCACAGAACTGAAAATTCAGTTCTCTACTTTGGAAAAACATGTTTCAATTTTTATCATTTTTCTAACCCAACATTTTTTTTAAAACTTTCATTTCATAGAAGTGAGAATAACATAAATTGTTGAAGCTATTTGAAGATGCCGACTGCCCGACGACATAAACTGAAGGAAATGAGGTAGTCGCTGCCCTCAGAGCTGTGGGGCGGTGGAACGAGGAGCAGCACCGCAGCCCTTTGCCCGACAGGCTGCACATCTCCTGCAGCTGCTGGTGTGTGGTGAGGAGGCACCACGCAGAAGGTGGCCTGGGAGAAGAGCTGAAGCCCCGGCACAAGTGCTGACCGTGCCCAAGGAGGGGTCACGATGCGCTGTCAGCCAGTCCCGTTAGCCTGCGCTCAGGTGAAACGCGGTGGTGTTGGCGCTATTCGTTAGACGCCTGTAGCTAAATGAAATTCCATCATCCGTGCAAAGGGGTCATTTGTCGGAGCTGCTTTTACACCGCAGAAAGCCAGAGATGCTCCGCAAACTGCAGCACCTTTGTGCAAAGGGTGACCCTGTGCTAGCCTCTGTGGGGGTGATTAATGTTGAAAGGTTGCTTTTCCCTAACTGAACAAAAGAGAAGATTGCCTCTTCTGTAAAGATGTAATTTAAAAGTATGGAGTCAGCTGGATTCATTCCCTCTGGGCAGGATCCTGGAAGATCTCTGCCTTTTAAATACTTCGAATCCTTAGGGCAGTCATATGTAATAAATATTGATGCCCGAGTGCATCCAGTTTAATAGGAGAGCCAGGGAGCTTAGTAACATGGCAGACATCAGTGAAGGAAGAGGACAGGGATTTCACCTATAGAAGTGCTGCAAGAACATGCAGTAACAACGGTTATTTTAGCCCAGTTCCAAACATGGGTCACAGCCTTCCCCCAGGTAACTCAGGAAGGAAACTTAAAAGAATTAGCAAAATAATTAGCTTGTTTGGATATAGGAGTAAGGCCCTCCAGGTTGAGCTGCTCTAATGAGGTGATTTAGCTGATTCAGGCTTTTAATGTTACATCCTACCTAGGCATCTACCTAATCACTGCTTTAAAGACAACATAAATGGCATCCAGACAAGACTAACACATTATCAATATTCCTGTCTCACGCACACGCACAGTGCAAACCTGCAGCTGTGCCTTAACCGAGCAAACGCGGAGGCCCCTCCGAGCAGCGTCTGAACCTTCTGCAAACATTTGAACCTGGGCTCCGGCTGGGGCCACCTTTCAGACCTGAACCTGAACCTGAACCGGTTGCTAAGGATCTACTGAACCCTTCCCTGAAATGACAGCTAGAATTCCTTAACCTTGGAAAGGAGAATGGCAGTACCTGATTAATGAGGAGATGACTCAACCTACTGAGAATTCATTAATATTATTGTGGTGATCCAAACGGTTTAATCTTTTCACCATATTGTCCTCTGTGTACCAAAGCACAACCAGCTCCAAGAAAGGGTTTCTTACCTGTTTTAATCCACTTTGATGCCAAAATCTAGGCACCAAGTAAAAGGATAACCTTATCCCAGTGTTGACAGGTGACAGTGTCTCAAGAGGCTTGATTTTGACCCAGTATGTTCCATTATATTATCTAAAAATCCATCATTTTGTTGACACCAAATACTTCAAAATATACAAATACTTTAATACATACAACTCTTCATAGTCCCTTAAATATAATTAACTCCATGGTCTTCAAAATACTCTATCAGTGTATTAATTGCAAGAAAATAGTTTGCACTGGTATTTATAACATACTGATTTGATCAGTCCTATGCAAAACCTTTCAGTATAGTACAGGGATTTTACTGAACATCTGGGATTTTGCCTGAGACGATGCTGTGAGAAGACTGCAGCTGCAGCTGCAGCACTTAGCAGATTTGTGGTGGAGCAGGTAGCCAGACACAATGCTAGTTGGGTTTTCCTGCCGTTGGGAGCATCCCGCTGCTGAGCCCCGTGGGATGACACATGGCACGAGGTGGTGGAGACCTGTGGCACGCGGTGACACGCAGCTTCATGCAGCAATCAATGTCTTTGTTTTATAATTGATTCCACCAAAATGCTGAATCAGATGGTAAGAAAGTCTCTTGGTTCCTTGTTTTGAAGCATCACATCTGTCTTCTCCTGTATCTTCAGTTGGTTTCAAACATCCTAATCAAAGATAATGGCGCTGGTTTAGCTGAGATGCCCCAGCTGTGCCCATTCTCCTCCAGGAACTGCTAGCTCATCCCGTCACACTTGACTGTCACACGAATTAGACTTCTCAGTGCAGCCTTCAGAAGTCTTGCAAAAAAAAAGTGTAAAGCCCTTAAATGCACTTTAATATTAATATTAATCTACACCATCCCCACAAAAAAACAAGTCCTGCAACTTTGTGTAGGGATCAGTTTGAGACACCAAGCTGAAAATGACTCCACAAATATACATATATATATACACACACACAAATATATATATATTCACACATATGCACGCATACCATATATATATTTATTTATATATATTATATATATACACAGTGTATTTGTATGTATGTATATAATGTGTGTATTTTGCATAAATAAGCCTTCCCATTCAAGTATAAATACACATTAAAACATACAGAGGGGGCACCTTTTGAAGTTAACCTTAAACATATAACCTGTCATAATTTATCATTTTCAGGATTATTGAGACTTACATTGCCTAATTTCAAACCCCAATCAATTCAGATGTTTACTGTTCCTCTGAAAACTGAGAAGAAACATGATGAGATACATCAGAGAAAGTGAGAGCTGGGGGAAAAGTGAAAACAAAAAATAGACATACTGTCAAATACACACATATATACATTTATGCACAGGGTATCCTATGCCTCAAGGGGGAACAAAGTGATTGTTTATCTGGAATCCATAGAACAGCCCCTCTTTTTTTTTTGTTATTGAATTAGTCTAAGGAAAAATAAATCTGCATGTTCAAAAAAGCAGTGAAAAATCAAACTCATATCATCACCCCTTTAAGATTCATATGGCTCATGCAGCCTTCATCTGCACCTCAGACATGAAATGTATCATAAGAAAGAGAAGGTTGGATGGAAATTCTGAACCAGGATTGATCCTGCACTGATCCAATGTCTAAACAGAAATTCTTTCCGCTGAAATCCCAGTAGCCCTGCTTGTTAGGCTGTTGAAATTACGATCACGAAACCAATGAATGAATCATCCTATTTTTTACAAACTTAAACAATAAAAATACCCAGTATATCTAACTCCTTAAATTTACAAGTCATTGCTTTTGCTGAACAATACAGTACAATTTTAGAATTGTAATCAGAGGTTTATGCAAAATAGGCATGACAAAATACAGCCACAGTCAATAGGATGATGCCATTGATGTTGACAACATTTCTCCAAAGTGGCACTTCTGTAGTGTCAGTGAGTTTCTTCTTCATTGCTTCCTCTTCCTCTTTGCTCAGTTTGGGTCCTTTTTGCTGATCTAACCCACAGAACCAGTTGTAAGCTTTCTTCAAGCATCCTGGCTCTTCTTCATTTTCCTCTGCAACTAGATATAAAAAAAATACACTGGTCATTAAATGTAGGCATGGACCATCATGCAAATGTCAAAAGAGCTCAGTGACTGAGGACAATCCTGTATTTATTATTGCAGCTCTGCTTTATGGTCTTAGCCACATGGAAACAATTTAGTACAAGCAGAAGAACCAGGTGAATAATGTGATTTCACAGCTCACTTGGAAAAAATAATAAAAAAGAGTGATTTATTATATCTTACAGGAGGCTTTTTGCAGCCTGGAGAACTCATCTGGTGTTTGAGAAGCAGGCCACAATGCAAAGCTTATCTCCATTTTTCAATATTTCTAATTAAAATCCAAATAGATGAGTGTGAGGATTCCTCTGAAAGGAACTTGGCAGCAGAGCCAGGAGCCCGGCAGGGAGAGCAGGTGCTGCTGCCCGCATGGAGGCCTTGCCGTTCACTTCCGTGCTGCCCAGCACTGCATTTTTGCTGTTTCAATCACCATTTCCAAGTGAATTCCATTGTATCATTCTGAGTACAAGAGTAACACCCAGCTCTGCCAATCCCTGCCACCCCAAAATACAGCCTTGCCACTGTTTTAGTCCTAGACCCACCCCTCACTCCATAGACAATGAAATTTTCCTGTTCAAATCAGCTTCACTTCCCACTTGTGATAAGCCTGAGAGGTTGGCAGAAGGTATCCTACTACGCCATAAACTTGTGAGGTTTGAAATTAAGTTATTTGGGGGGATTTTTCCATTGAATACCAAACATGATACTGTTACTGCCTAGGAAAGAAAGAAGGATTCTCAAATACATGGATAGCAAGTCTAAATATTACAACAGAAGTTATTTAGCAGTCACCTGATTCCTGATCCTTCTCATCATACTTCTCTTTCTCATCTGCATCCAGATCAATACGTTCCTCTTTGCTGTTCCGCAAACTCCAGCACAGGCGGTAAAGCTGCCAGGAAAGAGAAGGAATTTGTAACGCTACAGTCTTCATACACAGAGAAGAGCAAGTCCGGACAGCGCACGAACACTCTGTAAGACCACAGCATCCCAAATGTCTGTTAAGTCAGTAACTGAGATTATTATTAGGAATTAGTAATAATTAGAGTTATTGGGACTCACTGAAGACATGTGATAGATAAATGAGGACTATTTCTTTTGCTTTCTCAGAGGGTCTAGAAGATGTTTATAGCTGAAATGCCAGAAGTAACAGTGCTGAACGCTCATAGTTTCACTGAATTCCTTTCCCTGAGGAGCAAGAGCACAAATGATACTCACATGTACGTCAGGGATGGGCTTAGTCATTAGGGAGACTGCCAGGATGATGATCAGGCTAATCCCAAAAAGAATTATTGCGAAGTAAAGGTAATGAATCCCACAGATGATGAACGGGCATTTGGAGGGGTTCACACAGCTGCCAGATCCATAGGCAAACTCTGTAATCATTCTGGAGAGTCCAATTAGCAGCCCAATGATCAGGCCCCAGAAGGCACCCTATAGAAAAGTGTCAGAAGTTATCAAAATGAGGGATTTCAGGCATAGAAATCATTCTTCCTGAGCTTAAAAGTTGCTGGAGGAAGCAAGAAAATAATTGCATGTTACATTGGCTTTCACACAATATTTTTAACACAGAAAATTTCAATGTCTGTCTTACAGCCCAGCATATCAGCACTAGGGAATGGGGTGGTGGCTCGCAGCTCAGGGGAAGAATTAGGAGAAAACTTTCTCCTACCTTTATGAGTGCTTTATTGGTAGTTTGCATCTGAATAGCAGTGATAATGCTGATTGTTGGTAAACCTTAATTATCTGCTAATGCATTCTTATATTGACTTAGACGTGTAAGTAAAGAATTCTATGGATAATTAAGATAGGACTGAATTATGAGGCTACTATGTGATATATCTATGCAGTACAGTTGTATATCACCAAACACCACCCACAAAGTCAAAATCTCTGTTGGAAAAACAATGAAAAATAACTGAAGTTACATTCACTTGACTGTGGATTTCAGCCCAAAGTACAGAGGACACACACGAATGTGTCTGGGCACAAATTGAAATACAGGAAATTGTTTAAATGTGAGGGGAAAAAGTTGTTTTACTGGACAGGTTATCCAGAGAGGCTGTGAGTCTCCATCTTTGGAGATATTCCAGATCCAGGGAAAAGGCTCTGAGCAACCTGCTCCATTTGAGCCTGCTTTGAGCAGGGGAACTGGACAAACTTCAGAGGTGCTTTCCAGCCTCAACTACTTTGTGATTCTCTGAAGTCCAATAGAGTCATAGAATCATAGAATACCTAAGGTTGGAAGGGACCTCTAGCGATCATCTAGTCCAACCCCCCTGCACACACAGGGTCACCTAGAGCACATGGCACAGGACCGCGTTCAAGCAGGTTTTGAAGATCTCCAGAGAAGGAGACTCCACAACCTCTCTGGGCAGCCTGTTCCAGTGCTCTGTCACCCTCATGGTTAAGAAAATTTTCCTTAAGTTCCTGTGGAACTTTTGATGCTTTAGTTTCTGGCCATTTCCTCTAGTTCTATCAGTGGCCACTGATAGGTCCCTGTAAGTTAACCACTAGCAAAGCTATAGATAACTTCAGTTTCAGAGCTACCTAGGAAGCTTGCGAGCACAGATTTCCCCACAGAGAATACAAAGGGTGAATCACTATTTACCCAACTAGTACAGAACTTTTTCAAACAATTCCTCTCTAAAACCTCAGACCCTGGGACGTGGGTAACACAGGGTAACCAGGAAGAAGCTGTTAATAAAAGACAGCAGAACAGACAACTACGTGGCCAGTAGCCGCAGCGCGCAGCTCTACCTGCTTCCTGATCCGTACCCACCGGCTCATTGACTCGCTTGCAGTAGACAGCGAGCAGGAAGACGGCAGCGATGGGTGGTCCCAGGTAGCTGGTGATAGACTGAATGTAGTCAAAGAGCTGCCCGCTTTGAGCTGACTGCACCACAGGAACCCAGGCAATGCTGACACCAATCAAAACCAGCATAAATGCCCTGTAAACACAGCCAGATACTCGGTTAGCCACCTGCTTATAAGCATCAGAAATGAAAGAATCAGCAATTACTCAATAATTTAAATATTCATTTTGCATTTCAACCAACAAAATCAATGGCAATGGCCAGCTACTGCGGACCAAACAAGCAGAATCCAACTTGGATAGTGTATCTGTTAAGTATCAGTCAGCTTACAGCTAAATATGCAACCAAAACAGGTAGAATTAACTTTTTTTCCTTTGTTTATGTGAGAGATGGTTCAATAGCAAATGAACTAGCAGATTAGCTATTGTATTGATGCTGCAGCACAGTGTAGTGTAAAGCTGGCAAAGGTATTTAAAACAGTTCTATCTGACTAGTAGTAGGAAATAGATGTTGAGAATTAGTGTGACTATTTCATGTTTCACTTTCAAATTGGAAATCAGGCTTGTAATTTACATCATACAATACCCATAGAGAAGGTGCCATAAGGAAGGGACCAGGTGTCTGGCCACAGGAGGCCACTGCTGCGCCGCAAGCTCCCGGTAAACACACGGAGGCTTCTCCTGTCTGCAACCCCAACACTCACCTCCCTGCTAACATGAGCTCCTTCTCAGATGCCCGCGGCCGAATCATGGTGTAAATGTCCATGGTGAACAAGGTACTAGCACTGTTAAAAATGGAAGTCAAGGAGCTCATAAGGGAGGCCAACATGACTGCCAGCATCAGACCCCGCAGACCTGAAACACAAAGAGCCTCTGTAAGTACATGGGCTGCGACGGGCACTCGGGAAGAGGCTTGGGACTGGTCTCAGCACCTTGCCCGGCCCCTCTGGGCCCCCACAGGGGTAATTCTGGTGTCTTTATGTGCTGNGTGGGCTGCGACGGGCACTTGGGAAGAGGCTCCGGACTGGTCTCAGCACTTTGCCCGGCCCTCTGGGCCCCACGGGGGTAATTCTGGTGTCTTTATGTGCTGGTGCCCCTGCCTGACACTTTCTTGCAATGTGAGTAGAGCGATGCCTGCTGAGCCCTGGAAAAACTGTATTTACAGCAGTGACAGGGCAGCTCCTGAGCTTGTAGAACAGAGATCCTCTTGGTGTGAATGCTGCCTGATTAGATGCTGAAAGGAATCAAAAATACCAAGCAGACTTTCCCTAACAAGTGACAAACTCATTTATCTTAGTTGCAGTCCTTGCTGGCTGTATATTCTTAAACCAGTTGCTTTTACAGTTTGAAAATCAGGGTAACCTATTTTTCTAAATGATATGAGGTAGTCAGCAATATATTATAGGCAAGTGTTATTGTCTGCTGTACATCGTTTATAAAGCTACAGGGAAGTATTAAGCACCAGGGAAGTATTGTGCTTTGTATAATATTAACCATAACCTATTTTCTGCAGAAGTTTCTCTTCCTTGTACACATACTAAGCTCTCTCCAGAGAGGCACCTTGTCATTGAACAATGTGCTCTGAGACAGTATTTGCTCCTCTCACCTCAGGGCCAACCGCATGAGGCTACACGAGGGTGTCTCCAGCCCAGGAGTCCTGGCAGACACCGGCTTTCCTAAACCACTGGAACAGCAGGTTATGTTGGACCTTCCCAGAAAGGGAGCACAACTACCATTTCCTCATCTCCTACCTGCCAGCCATGAGCTGGCAGTGCCAGCATGTAGCCACCCTGCACCTCGGGCCATAACGTCCCATGCAGCCTCCCTCTTCGATTAACACTCCAGGGCCGGGATGATTAACAGATTAATCATGCTAAATGACAGGTGAGGCCCCTAGTTCTAGCAGGAATTTCTGAATTAAAATCTGTGACTTGGGCTCCCTCTGTCACCTGTTTCCAGAGTCTGGCAGCCTCATCTTTCCTAGAACAACAGAAACAAAGCAGCGAGTGTCTTACCGTTCGGCATCAGCTCGACCACCATCTTGGGGTAGGCAATGTTTGTGCAGCCGACCGGGGTGCCACATTCCTGCTTGCAGATCTCGGGCACGACACAGGCCACCACGTCTGAGGAGAGGGGAACAAGGCCGGGTCAGGCCGGGGCAGCTACCAACACGGCGCTGCCCAACTAGCCAAGTGACTCTCTGAACTGAGCTACTGGAGGGGCAAGCCTGGGAACACCCTGGGGCTGCTAACAGGGAAGGGGGGTCCTAAGCTTCTATCCCCTCTTTCTAAAGGAATTCTGAAAGGCAGAAACAAAAAAGAAAAACAGAAATAGATGGGGAAAAGGAATCAGACCAGGACTGAACAATATGGAGAGCAAGTCAGAAACCAAGCACGGATCTCAGCACAAATACCCCCCCGGGCTGGACCCCTGCCTGCTGTTAAACACATAGTGATTGCAGGGAGAGGGGGAATGGGGACAGTCACCCTGTGCTGTCCCAACACAGCGCCTCTCTCCAGCCTTAGCAGAAACCTGACACCAGGGAAAGGCCCTGTCTTCCTCCTGGGCTGAAACGACTCACGGGTGCACATGCCTCTACAACCAAGGTGACAAGGTGACAATCTAACAGGCTTTTAGGGAAGGACAGAGAGATGAACTCGAGCGGTTGGCAGACGAGCATTCTGGGATGCACCTGTGTACAAAATCCGGCTGATCATTCCGGGCATCACCATGAGAAACATGGGCAGGAGCTTCAGGTAGCCACACATGATGCAGCCAGCCTTCACGTGGGACATGTTCTTGCCGGAGAGGCACCTTTGGACAATAACCTGCCAACGAGACCCGCAAGCACGTGTGAGCATGGCGTTCCAGGCACAGCCGGCCTGTGTCACAGCGCGAGAGCCCGTTTACCTTTCCTACCACAAGGAAAAAAAACAAAAGCTACATGAAAATCAAAAGATATACTTAAAACAAGGAAAATTATAAGGGAAATTATTCTTTTTCCAGTCTATGTTTAAAAGGCAGCACTCTTTCTGAAAAGAAGATACTCTCCAAGAAAATAGGGAAAAAAAAGGAATAAAACATTTACATGAACAACAACTTTTCCAAATTTTTGAGATTTTGAAGTTTCCACATTACCTGATCTGTGCACCAGTACCACAGAGCAAGGATGCTTAGACCAAAGGTAAGCCCTGGCCATGGCAGATCTCCACTGATGGGATCTCGGAAGATATGGAAAGAATCTTTCCGAGGAGTATAACAGTCTACATCAATTGTGATATTTTCAGAGGTGACATTGGATGGAATTGCCTTCATATACTTGTCCATGAAAGCTTCATACCCTCCTACTTCAGCAAATGCTGTAAAATTGAAAGTAAAAAAAATGTAAAGTAAAATTAATGATGAAGTATTTAATACTAGAAAAATCTTTAGTAGACCTAGAAAGTTCAAGGAAAAAAATCACAGAATGTGGATGTAAACTAGTCTAGTCAATATCAAAATAGTAAATATAAAAATATCAACATTTTCAGAGGACACTATAGGGTGTTTTACAAGCATTTGCACAATCAAAGTGATCTTTTTAGGTCTCTGTGCAGCTCAAAAAAAAGTGTTTTAGGCTCCTCTGTCTTGGTATTTTTTTAGGCATGCCCTGCCAAGCAATTGCATATATGAGCATCTAAATGTCCTTGATAATCTTCCTGAAACAAGCTACACTCTGGACTTCACAGAAGTATCATCATCAGCTGCAAATAACTCTGCTTTTATCTCATAAGTCATCACAAGTGCTGTTCTCACACAGGGTACTGCACATTACCTTACACATCCCCTGTACTTTGGAGATGGAATGATCTCAGGGACTAAAGGACTTGGCAATATGACGTTTTTTGTTCCATAGCAAAAAGATATATGAAATGAAACCTGCTGGCTGTTGACTTAAGAGGGCTCCATATTGAACAGGCCCCTTCTGTGGTACCATGAGATTTGTGGTTGAACATTGCAGTTTAATTTATCTCCTTTACTTACCAAATCCCATGAGAATAAAGGATCCCACTATCATGATAAATGTTTGTAGGGTGTCTGTGTAAATCACAGCTGCCAGGCCACCTAATGGCAAAGAAAACACAAGACAAATAGGTTAGCCCCTGCACAAATGCCTCTTTTTCCTTTTCTCACCATCTCTCAAACAAACACCATAATAAATCACTCCCAGGTTTCCATTTCTCCCCCTTACCTCCCCTTTCTGTCTTTTCTGTTTTCTGGGCCCTCTACTTCTTCAATTGATCTACTTCTGCAAACTCACCTGTGATGGTGTAAAGAGCAGTAATAGCAAGCAGGATAATTATGGCCAAATAAAGATTCAGTCCCATAGCCAATTGGATAAACACAGCTCCGGAGAATATGTCTGCCTGCAAAAGAAGAATGTCACGTTAGGGTATGTTGAAGCTCATGCTGACTGCATCATGTTCACGATGAAGGTTCTGCACCAACACATGCTACTCCCATCTTACAGCACTGCACAAAAGAATAAAAATAAATGCAAAATGTAAAGTAGAGGCCATCTAGGATGTCCAGGCTCCTCTCCATGTCATGCAGAAACTGATTGCTTTTACTGCAAGAGCTACACCACTTCCCAGAATATTTCCAGATTTTTCAATGCCTCATTTAAGCAGTAAATGTGCCAGCGAGTCACTTCCTCACCACTAACACACTGAAAGTTTACTACCAAAACACGTGAATCCCAGATACCACTTACAACTGAGTTCAGGGATGGATTTGGTGGTATCTCCGAGACACGTTACAGTTGCCTTCACTTCATGCTGCTCTGAAAGTTTCATGTTTTCCTTTACTGCTTACATTCATGTGGTACAGCCAGTCTTCCTCATTCTGGACAAATTTAAACATTTTACCACTATTTCTAAATTCCTGACAGAAAGCTTGGCATCTGTTAGGCATAACAGGACAGGAGACAAAACTGCCATAATTTTGGGCAGTGCCTGCAGGATGATGGCAGGAAGCAGCTCAACGGAGAAGCGAGAAGTTGCATGGGCTAAACCTTGGAGATCAGAGCCTCGGGCTCCACAAAAGCCCCTGGGACTGTTCCTGTCCACAGCTGGGAGGAATAAGGCAAGCCAGAAGGATTAGAAAGCAGCTGTGCAGCTTGGCCTGCAGGAAGAAACCCTTTTCACAGCACTGATCAGCTTATGCCATAGGACTTTCGTCTGTTGCTCTTGGCTTTAATTTAGTGCACATGGCCGTAAATATTGATAGTCCTAAAATTTCACCTACAAAGAATTATATAGTTAATTATTTAGCATGCTGAGCAATACAGCAGCTCCTTGGAACTCCCAACTTTGCCCCTCCTCCCTCCCAATTAGATTATTTCCTTCCAATATTTCCTTGTTTCTCCATTAACACTCTTTTATGGACACAATTAAAAGCTTATCTTATCTCTGAATGGAGTAAATCTTTCCTTTATGTTACAAGCTATCTCTCCAAACCAGGCAGAGATCACTCAGTGCAGCTCCCTCGGAGACTGTGACCNCCAGAGATCACTCGGAACAACTGGCAGAGCCAGTGCAGCTCCCTCGGAGACTGTGACCACCCGGGCTGGCTCCAGCTGGACACTCACAGGACTGGGGGCACTGGCACCTTCTCTTGCTCTTTGCGTGCTGTGGAAACCTTTGGCACGATGCAGCTTTAGGAGAGAACTCTCCTTCCTCCCCTCCTCTTGGAAAATCTGTGGCCATACATTTGCCACTAAAATCACGCACAGGGGATCTAAAGAAAAGGCTGCACTACATCTAGAAATTCTGGCTTTAAAATTCTGTTTTCCCAAAAGCTTTCAAAAGTCACTTGTTATAAGGCAGTCCATCAGTCATCATTAAGATTTTATTTCCGCTAGACCACCTTGGGGGCACATTTCCAGGTGCAGCAGCCCTGGTTGTTAGCAAGTCCCTCAGATCTCACTGCCATGGGCAGTGTCCAGGCACCGATGCAACAGAAACTGGATTAAGGATCATGTCAGTGCCCATCCCAAAGACCTGAGTGGGATGGCTCTGCCGGGGAAATGATGGGTTAGCCCCAAAACAAGGTAAGAAAACAACAAAAATGCACAGAAAACATGCGGGGAAAGACAGAAAGGACAACAGTCACGTACAGAGGTTTGCAAAGAGGATGTGGGCACCTCAAGGTGCTGGGCACCATCAGACTATGCCAAAAGAGGGCACGGTGAGGAGTTGCATAACCTCACCTATTATATTGTTCACTGGAAAGTACCCTAATGATTATATAATGAAGAACATTACATGTATTACAATAGAGCAAGGAAGCAGTATACAAAATAGCTACCTGGAAACAAGACACTAATCCTCTGCAAAGATAAGGGGCAGGCAGTATCACTGCCAGTCAAACCGCCAGGCGTTGACGCCTGCCAAGGGCAGAGCCCCATCCTTCCAGAGCAAATCTCCAGCCAACCCAGCAGATGAAAAGGGAGCTCCTGCAAACGACAGCAGTCAAGGAAGCAGAATGCAAATCTCCAAGCTGTGTCAGAGATGGTCAATACGTGTGTGTGTCTGGGGATACAAAGTGCCCCGGGGTGAGAACCATTCGAGCTCCACGTAGCCCCTATGTGCACACAGCACAGGGAGTGACCTATGGTCTGGGACAGGACAGTCCTTCCCTTTCCTCTCCTGGAGCTGCTTCATCCAAAGACAATTCAGGCTTCTCAGCACGGTGCTGCCTAGCACAGAGCATCCTACTGGGGTTTCCTCCAACAATATCTGGAGCCTCCAAGAAATCTGACTGTTCTATGTATTCTGAATGAAAATCAGTCATGGACAAACTCTGCCCCACTGAACACAGTGGCACAAGGCACCAACGCAGAAGACACCCTCGTAAACTGCAGAAATCAGAGCCACGTTTGTACATGTGGCAGGCACCATCAGAGCTGTCCTGGGCAGGTGAGGACACGAGCGAAACAACTGGAGGAACCTGTGCAACAGCCTGTCCAGCAGCGTGGCGGAGAGACTGCATCCTGTGGCCACCCCCCACACACATCTGCAATAACGGGGGTCTTGGGAAGCTGGGAAGAGCCAAAGCTGCAAAAGCTTCAGCCTTTTGACCATGTTAGAAGGTTTCGGTGAAGATCCTGTCTTGTCTAGAAGATACCCTCACTGAAAAGTGCTACTCCCTGACCAGATCCTTAGGCACAACACAGGCTGGAAATAATATAATAGATTCAGAACCTATCTAACCTTGAAGAGCTCATTAAAAACTTGTCTGTCAGAACAGGACTGAGTCATTATTTGATTGGATTTGTTTCTCAGCTGCTATTGCTGCCAGGACACTGTCACGTGCAGCAGACTAGGATTTCTGATTATAGTGATTAAGCAAAACAACAGCAGAAGTCACTGATCCTCTCAAAACATATGCAAATGCAATTCCGGGGCCAGCCCCATAGTCCCAACCTGTTTAATTTATAACCTTTGTAAGGATCAGTTATCGTGAAGATGTGAGAATGAGAGCAAAAGGCCAATCTTTTAGCTTAAATTGCACTATTATCACTTAGCTCCCATTCAGAGGGCAAAGAGTAAACTGCCATGGCAACTTCTGAAAAACAACAGATTGAGGTATGCCTGAACTGTGGACTTCTGTAGAGTCTTGGTAGTTTTAAAATGTATGGAAGGTACCAGGTCCCTTCACTACCTCACAACAATATCCACTTAAGAAATATTAACTTCAAAGCACCTTAAACTTTATAGGAACCACTTATCCATTGAAAAATCTCTCCTCCTTTCTCATTTCACCTCAACTCCCATCATTTCCTTCCCCTGCATTTCCCCAATTCCTTGGTTTTTAACGCCTGTTCTATTACTCTCTTTTCTCCATAGCCCTTTGATTCTTTTCCTCCATCAGGATCGCTACTGGCATGTTCAAACGATGATATTAAAAAGGGATAAGTGTAAAGACAAAAATCTAGAAAGGAAAACAGCTCTTAGGGCTGTAGAACAGGTTTGCATACACAGTTTCTCTCACTGCAAGAAAAAAAATGCCACATCATATCTTTATCACACTTAATTCATCCAAGAGCTCCAAATTATAAACAATTGACCCATATATGTGTAAAGTAACATAAATGGGAGCTTCTTTTTACTAGATGAGTGTAGTGGAAGAAATGCTTGGAAAAGTTTAACTTACCGAGATCTTCGTGAAAATATACAGTAGGACAGAAAGGACTGACAGGTAAACCTGAATTCGTTTGCCACCAAAACGCTTCTTCAAATACTCTGGCATCGTCACCACCTGCAGAGAGAGAGAGGAGAAGGATTCAGACAACGGGAAACAGACACGAAGTGTTGGAGGAAGTTCTCTGCTGCCCAGATACTTCATGACTGGAGGGCAACGCGGCTGCAAGAAAGCAGCTCTGGGAGTCAAAGGGGAACAAGGAGAGAGCCCCAACCACTCCTCAACTCAGCCCTCTGCACCAGAGGTGAGAGAAAGAGTAAAACAGGCAGAACAGAAAAGTGTAACGTTGTCTCTCTACTCACCCCAGCTTTGATGTAGATGGGTACAAACAGCCATCCTAGGACAACCACAAATATCAGAGCCTGGAGCCAAGAAAATCACAGCAGAATTAGCATCCTCTCTCCAAACAGCACTCCCTAAAACCATGAGGGCAGCTGGAGACCATTGAAACCATGCAGACCTGGCTACTGCAAGGCTGCCCTGCCCACTCTGCCCTTCATTTTACAGATGAAAATCTGGGGCTGAAATCCAGGCCAAAATGTTTTTCAGGTGCTACAGGTGTTACATCACCACTTTGCAACATATTTTGTATTACGTGTATTTTGTGTACTATAGATTCTAGATTCTACTGTCTTGCAGTGTCACTGTGTCACTTTTCTGACACTTTAAATGGCTAGCAAATGCTGTCCCATACAGGGACATTATATACATTTAAATACACATTAAATACATATATTTAATTATATCTTTTTAAATTCTGCTCATAGACCAAAACCACAAGGTGGACAAGAAATATGACAGCTTCCACTGTTATACCAATACAGATTAGGAAGAATCCCAGAGGAATGATACTGATACACAACCACCATTACAGTCACACAGCATTTCTTTCAAGAGGAGAGCATCCAAAGCAGCATTTCTGCCACTGGTGTCAACCTGCAGGTTGGTTCCACTCGGCTGTAAGTGTTTAATGAGCTGTCTGCACTGTATACCTGCTCAAACACACACATGCATCATTGCTCCCCACTAAAGGGCCATCGCCGCACGCCGAGCACTGCCAGCAGTGCATGGAGAATCTCCCAGGAGATGCAGAGATGAGCGTCTTTGGAGAAGGAGCTGGCTCCTAAAGCTCTGAATGCCGTGCAGGTTCCAAGCAATGTTGCTGTGTTTTGTTTTGGTGCAAAGAGAAGGGGGAATTGGGTTTGTTACAGCACTGGTGTTAGCGAATAGTGAGAGATGATAGATTAACTGTATAGTCTCACATTTTGTTTTTTGCCTTTTTCCTTCTCCTTATGTAGTTATGACTAGTTGACTATTTGAAGCAACCATCTACTTGTTTAAGGAAAAAAGGCGGTTCCTCTTCCACCGCACAGAATTAAACCCAGGTATGAAAACTCTTAAAATTCTTGGCATCATGGCATAATCCCTCCCCTGAAAGCAAGGTGAGCAGCACAAAGGCATCTTTATCCCCACTCACAGGGGCTGAGAGTGCAAGGAAATGGGATGAATTAGCTCACAAGGATCACTGCACTGCTGCAGTTAAGACTGCTCTCTCGTACTACAAGGAGTTCATTTTAAACTAACTTGGATATCTCTATTGGATATTGGATATCTCTATTGGATATTGCAATCATAAACAGAACACTCTCCATCCCGAGAATCAGGGGAAGGAGAAGGCAGTTTTGGAAGGTGGTTGGCGTGCAGGAAGTGCCAAATTTCTTATAGCTCGTCAAGAAATCAAAGCCTCTTCAACACTTTCCTTGCAGCAAATTGACATCAGAAATACCACAGGTCACAGAACTGATGCATTCCTTCAGATACTCTGCAGTCTGAAAGTGCTATTTGTAAGCACCTGTAAACTAATCAAAAGCCACATACAGAGAAGAGAACTCACCAATTTCTTCGGCTTAAGTGTTCTCTAAAAAAACTTGCTCAATAGAGAAGGGTCGTCTCGCCTCAGTGACAAAGGACGAGGAAGAAAATGAGCAAAATAACAGAGGCTGTTGGCAATTACAGTTCTGTACAGAAGTTATCATTGCCAAACACCAACATTGACAGCCCTAAATTTTTAGACAACGTTATCTTGATTGACCTCTGCAGATCATCCTGATGGCACAATCTGTTCACTCAAAAGCATGACACTTACGTTCCACTCATACCCTCCGGTGGCAATTCCTCCAGCTGCTCCCGTTCCTGCTAGGCCCACAAAATGTCCACTTCCAATGTTGCTAGCAAACAGAGAAGCACCAATCTGGAAGCAGAAAGGACAAAAAAAAATAGGATTGAGGTGTTTATTTGGTACTAGGAACTCATGCTCATCTATCAGAAGATGATCAGAATGATGGACAACCCATAATCACCCGGATTGCTTTCAAGATTCCATCTTATTTTCTCCTCTCAAACCCCTGACTTGGCATCACTGAGCAATGAATAGGACTCTGCAGAGAAGATCACCTTCCACTTGCAGCAAACAGGTTGTGGTACCAATACAGATTTTCAGATATTGAGAAAACCTGACCGACTGGCATTTGGGTGGCATCCAGGTGATTAGGGGAGGTGACTGACCCGCCTTGCTCGGGAGAAACCATCCCTGCAAACACATGTGTCATTCTGGCACTCCCCAGCTTGCATTCAGGTTCCTCAGACTGTGGGACTAAGTGTAGCATCAGTTAGTGATGTACAAGCTTTGTCCTTGGTTCACTTCTAGTCAAAAGATATAGAAATAACTGAATTAAATGCTGCAAGCTGAGAAGTGTGTTTCCAAACAATCCAAACAACAGGTAATTGGAGACTTGCTTTTAAGGAACATTGGTATTTCCAAGACCCTCAAAATACAGAGAGGCAAGAGAAGTTCACAAAAGGGAAAATGACCTAAAAGACCTGATTATTCATTGAATAACTGGGATAAAGGGAAAACATGGGGAGAAATGAAAGCACTAAAGGCAGCAGGAATGCCAAGCCGTAACATACGAGGTCAGAAGCTGACGGGTGCAGGGTGAGGACCTGCGTGAGGAAACGGCGTCGGCCGGAGTGCTGCAGGCAGAGCCCATGGGAGCTGCAGCAGGGCTGAACTGCTCTTTATATTCTTTTTATTCAAGGAGGGGTATTCTGCGGTCACTTGGATATATTTAGGGTCCTAAAATGGATACAGAGGGAATAGGTACAAAATTCCAGGTCTGGGAGTGCAGGGCACTTGCCTGAGATTCAGAGGAAGAGGCACTTCATCAAGAAATGCACCTCTGGACACAGAGCTCCAGGCTCTGTACGGACAAACAGTTCTCTTGCTGTGACAGGGAATTCCTCTCTCTGAGTTCACCCAAGTTTGGATTTCTTCATGCATTTCCAGAAGCCAGTTGTGCTCTACAGAAATGTAACTTGTTTGTCACAATACAGATATTTCTACAGGAATGGTAAGTGCTGCAATGTTAGTGAATACGTCAGAAAGATCACTCGTATTAGCAGAAACTTTTGCTTCTGCCCTCTGTGCGACATCGGCTGGCTTTTTCCCCTAATGACTGTGAAGAAACCAAGGCCATTAATACTAGGCATCAGTAATGTCACCTACTGTTTTCCTTGGAGATGAATAATTAAACTTAAATCTGAGTTATTAGAAATGCAATCACCAGAAAAGATTAACCACATTAATCTCTGATTTTATCTGATGTGCTCCCTCTCCTGCTTCCAAAGCTTAAACTGTACTGTAAGCAGATTCGAGTAATAAAACACTAATGATGAACTCGGAGAACTGCAGCTATAGCAAGAGGCTGTGCTGGCCAGCACAGCGCGGGACACTCCGCAGCTGCTCCTCGGCTTCACCCAGAGCACCTCGGTTTTAAGAGAAAGACAAAACCAGACCAAATCAATGCAAAATAACTGATTTCTGGGGCTAGCCCAAGGACACAGCAACGGGAATACATGTATCTATATCCTGCAGTTTCTCAGTTTTCTTTTCTGCATCAGGGCAGTGCAAGCATAAGCACAACACACAGCAGCAAGGGATGCAATTTCAAACACATTTTCTGTCAATACGTGTAAGTGAAAGGGGAGAACTCAGCTTCAGAGCTGGAAATATATATATTATCTATACTCTGAAAACCGCTGCAGTGTTGAAGCAGGAGGACTGTTCCCAGTCATAATCATGCTGTCGAGGGAAGAGAGTTTTCAACCTGCCATGGAGGTTTGAAGGAAGAAGGTGGATGTGTTGTGGGCCCAAAATGTCTTGCTGAGGAACCAACCATTTCACTAGTTTTATACAGAAAAAGCTGATGACTGGAATTGCCTAATTTGCTGTGGGCAGGTGCTGCAGCACCCCAACACATGACCTGAAGAATGTGGGTTCTCCAAAGACCGCAGATAAACATTAATACTGTCCCCTCGCCACAGGAGGGACCCTGGCATTCCCAGAAGCAGCAGCCCCTACTCCAAGACCTAGAGGACAGGGCCTTCCCCCTGCGCTGGGGCGAGGGCAGAGGTGCCACAGCCTGGGGGCTGCCCTGATGCTTCTGCAGGGACCCCAGCGAGGGCAGCTCCAGGGAGCCCTGCTGGAGGGGACGGGATGGACCTGGGGATAAGAGCACAGGGAGGAACTGTCTTCAGGAACCGCTCTCCTCAAACAGAGGGAGAGACCTGGAAGCTGAGGGTTGGCTGAAGGCAACAAAACCTGGCAGGAGGGCAAAAAGCTGAACTAGCCCGAGGCCAGCGTGGAACATTAACTCCTTTAAAACCCTTTAGGAGGTCAGGTTTTAACTGGAGGTCTCTGTTCAGGAAAGTGCCATTGCGCTGGGGACAGATGACGATCCCCGTGTTTTCTCCGTGTTACTCATTAATCGGTTCACCTTGCTCCTGCAAGGACTTGGGATGCGCACACATCCTGGCACTCGCCGTTCCCGGTCACATACGATGCCCTTTGCAAAGCCGTGGTCACTGCCGCAGCCCGTGCAGGCTCTGCGGCCCTCCCACGGCGCGAGGCTTCCCCGAGGCCCCGAGACCCAGGGAAAGCAGCGCGCGCTCTCCTCCGCTCCCCGCGTTGCTCTGCAAGGTCTGTACGTCACATCCTTGCTCAACTAACGTTCATGCACTTCCTAGTTCACAAAGCAAAAGAGATGGCTTCGTGCTGAACACCGGCATTTCCAGGATCCCTGGAAAAAACTGAAGCATTCTGTAGCTACTTGCTTCACGAAAGTTTTCCTTTTCTGCCAGCTTCACTTTATCAGTCTTTTCACGCTAAAAACTACTGATCTCTCACTATTTTTTTGTTGTTTGCCAGGGGTATGATAAAATAGGTTAATTTCTTAGCTCACTTCAGCCAAGGAAAGGAAACACAACTTTTATTTCTGAGTTGTCTTTACTGGCTACTCCCAGTAGTGTGAAATCCAGCAAGTGGGGCAATTCTGAGAATAGATAAAATTGAGCTGGACACGAACATCAGACCATTTGTGCCAGCAGTCAGTTCCGATGGCCTGAAAAGACAGCCCTGAAGAACTGAAGGAAAAAAAGTAGATTTTTTGCTTAATTTTTGCCCCTCTCACAAAGATGGATACAATGGTGACAACAAACAGCTGAGTTATATTCACATTTAAAGTGAAATGTGCACATGGCTTCATACTATCAGTAAATATTGAGGAAAACCTTCTAGCTGCAGCTAAGCTTCAGGTGCCAAATACTTTTGTGCTCCAGGAACAATTATGCCTTGGGAGTAACTATCATAACCTCATGCAGAGAGAGGTTATGTCTGCAGAGCTACAGAACCCGCAGAACAAAATTCAAAAGCAGAAGAGCTTCAAAATTGAAGTTTTTAATATTGTGCATGAAGCCTTGTTAATCTGAGAGATTGGCTACTACTGAAGGTGACTGTTTTCCCGTAAAATATATTTCATTTCATAGAAAAAGGGGAAAGAACTTGGCTGAACTCCTCCATCTAACAAAACTCCTCCATCTAACACAAGAAATTAAAAATCACTTTTCAAGGTCCATGTTATAAAATGGACAGTGTTCCCGAACTTCTGTTTTTTTGTTTCATTTTGTTTTCTGGAAAAAGCACAGTTGATCAGAAGCATTTAGAGAGCCACACAAGCCTTTCCTGAAGACATTTCCCTCAAAGCACAAGAGACTGGGAACAGTTTCTTGAAGACTCTTTCCTCAATTTTCGTAAAAGGCCATGGAAACAGCATACAATTTCTCACTATTAAGATTAACTCATGGTATTTTCAAAGTTCCGGTAAGCAGTGAGAATATAATTAGGTACATTGATCTTTAATTAGCTATTAGAAATACAGAGTTGACTCATCCATTGCACAACAGTCGTGACTCCAGTGCAATAATGTAGAAAATGCACTGGATACTCCCAAATACTCTCCGAACCCCCTCTGGCTGCTGCTGGACCCAACGCCCTCACCAAAGCAGGACAGTTCGGAGCAGCACAAACCCGTTGCTCCCACTCAACACAGTGAGAAGCTGAAGCACAGTCAGGCAGTACCCAACTTTCAAACATTTTCACATGCAAAATGAGCATCAAAAGCAGGACTAATGTTCAGCCCTTGACTGCCAGTCTCCTCCAGTGCACAAACCCACAGCTACTGCATTGTCAAGTGCAGAGAATCCCCTCCTGGTTTGGTCAGTAAGGGATCCTCAGCACGTTGCTAAGAAGCTCTTTCCATTTGGGATCAGCAAAGCTGCTAGGGAGAGCACAGACATGGCACAGCACTGACCCACCCAGCCAGCATAAGGCAATTCCATTTGTAACAAGTTTGTGGAAGTGTATTTTTTTTCCCCTTCCTCTCTGTTCCAGAAAGCAGCCAATTAAGTGGCATGAGTTGTTACCCTGAACACAGGAACAAGCCTGATACATAAGAAGCCACTTACAAAACAGCTACCTTCATCCTGTCTCTCATCTACAGGCAGGTTACAGTCCTACCTGGCTAAGTCGAAGCACAAAAGCAATAAAACACACGTGTAGCATCAGTTGGGGCACAACTGAGATGACATCTTTGACTCAGCTTTCCACACTTTCCTTGGCTTCCTCAACATTCCAGCCCAGTTTGCCCTGGGATGGATGGACGAATGTCCTATCTACCTGCTAAGCACTGGAAAGATGTGCTTTGAAATCTCTTTTATCCCAGACAAACTCTGACTTGATATTTATTTTGTGATTTGAGTGTTTGGCATTTGTTTATCTGAGGTGATACCAGGAATAACAACAAGAAGGTTTTATTTTTATGGTCTGAAAAGACGTTCCTGGCATTCCAAAGGGGAGGACAGAAGAGGTGCCCTTAGGGCAGCCTGAATGCCCAGTGCTGCATCACGCTGAGCTCCCACACCTGCGGCAGGAGGTGGAGATGACCCCAGAGGCAAGTGCTGCCCTGCAGCACATCCCCCTTCTCTTGCTGCGGTTGTTTTCGTGTTGCTAGAGAACTGGGAGATAGATAACATTCCCCAGGTTACAGGCAATATTTAGACCAGGAGGATTTTTATGGTGAGCTGTTCCTGCCTTGTCTCCTTCCTCTTCATGTTCACCTGCACAGAGAGTAGCAATTCATTTTCACCCTTGGCAGGTGTGTAGCAGCTCCCTGAAGTGCAAGAAAGCTGGAAGAATTGTAGGCATTCCTGCAACTTACTTTGGAAAAATAATACATTTTTGGAGAACAAATATTTACTCAATTCTTTTTATCTCTCCTCTGATCCTCTAACTGAATCCAATTGGTGGAAATTTCGATCAGAAATTTTGCTGAAATGCAAAAACATTTTGGGGGACTGACGGCAAGGTCAGGAATATTCAGGATTTCCATCCAAGTTCATGGAAAGAAGGGTTTTTCTTGTGCCATGCTGCACAGAAAATGCAGATCCAAGTTTCTGCTTTCCCAGGAAGTCACACCGAACAGGTACTCTATTGTTTAGAAGAAACAGAGGAGAGTTTCTAACACCAGCTCTGCCAGAGACCCACTGGGTGCCCGTCACCACTTTGTTTGCTGTCTGTGACTCGGTTCTCTGTCTCTGAAGGGTCTACAGCTCCGCAGAAGGCAAAGTCAATGCAAGTGACTGATAATCTTTAAATATAATCATTTCAATTTAAATTGATATTTTCCCAGTATCTTATCATAATCATTCCAGGGTTTCATCCTTGCACATACCAGAACTTTCTGCCAAAAGTGAAACAAAAGCAACGCCAAGAAGGATTTCAGTAAATCCATCCCTGTGATAATCTCACAAATAGGCTGCTGCTTCAGGTGCAGTGAACATAATAAATTTAAGACATAAAAAAAAAATGAATGGGCTGAGCTGCAAAGCAGTGGCTTTGTCTAAACCATCTCCATTGCATCTAGGCTCAAACAAGCTAGCCAGGCACCAAAGCAGCTCGAAGCTCAGCAGAGACGACGACCCCAGCACTTCTTCCTGCTTACCCGGGGGTTTTTGCAGTGCAGCTCACACTGCATCTTTGTGCCTAGAAAATGATTTTAAAGTTGGACTAGGTGCATCTGCACTACATAGTCATCACAGTACGGAAGAGATATTTAATATGCAAGTGGCTGCACATACACATGCATACATCTCTTTTCTATACACACAGAACAGGTAACACTCACCGGCCACCACACCATGCTCCGTCCAGCCAGGAAGAAACCCCCTACAGTCCCTCTGTTGGTCGAGTACATGGCCTGGAAAGAAAAAGAAAGAATGATGGTATCATATTTTTACATCTAATAGGCAACTTGTACAAAGACTAAATTATAAACAGCTAGGATGGAGAAGTAAAATATATGTATGTCTGTGGGGTAAACTGGAAGGCATCAGTACATTTGATATGAAGAACAAGCTGATGATGAAAAAAAGAATACCAAAGAACGATGATTCTGTATCTATCTCTGTAGTAACCATTCAAGCTTCATTGCTTCAGTTTTCATTACCGTAAAACCAAAACATTAAAATAAAATTAAATGAAACATAAAAATTGATCATCCAACCAAGAGCTCTATGAATAAGTTCAAAATCAGGTAAACACTTCATCGGGTAAGCAAACCTTTTGATTTCAGACTGACAAAAATCTGATCTGTAAGATGTAAGTTGATGTAAGAGGCAATGGAGTACATGCAGCTTCTGTATTCAGTGTTATCCAGCCTTAACAGATCTCTACAAAATAATCTGTTTTCTTCTTGTGGTATCAGCCACATATACGTGATCCCCTCTGGAGGTCAAACAAGGCCACCAATAAAAATTTCCTTTTCATACTCATTTTGTATTTATAGGGGATGGGCTTTAGAAAGAAGCTTCTTCCATTTTTTGTTAAGGACCATTCACAATCCAAATCCAAAGCACTGATAATCCAGTAATCCAAATATTGTATCCCATTGTTTCCTCCAATAGTTTTGGATAGGGAAATAGGCAAAGACTTGAGAAAAGTAGCCGTACTTTTTATTCAGATATAGACGTAAAACAATAGATTTATATTTCACTGCACACAACTGAATAAGTCTTTTTCCCATAAAAGAGAATATTGCAGAAGAGAAGCAGTTCCAGGAATTGCCAAAGCACCAGGTGTGACCCACCATCAATCAGCCCTTTCTCTTAATATAATGCTCAGACACAAACAATAGCCACGTTTCTGTGGCAAAGATACAGCTCCCTCCTTGCCAAGTCTTCCAGCATCCTGAAGCTTGGGAATTTCTGCTCTGTTTTAGCATGGACTAGTGTGGCTGGGGTCATTTTGCATCCCCACAGTGCTAAACAAGCACGTGCACCAAAAAAGCTGCTCGAAAGGGAAGTTCACTCTGCAGCTGCCTTCTCTGCCCAGTGAGTAGGACTCTGGGTTGCACAGGACATCTCCTGTCCCTTGCCAGTGCTCGGGTGCTTTGGGGCTGGCCAGGAGATCTTGGGTTGCTCTAGAAAGCAAAGGACATCTCCTGTCCCTTGCCCAGGTGCTTTGGGGCTGGCCAGGAGATCTTGCTCCAAGGGGAAGGGTGCTCCTCCAAAAGAGCAGCAGCTTCTAAAGGCAACAACACTGTTTGCACTTCTATAAATCACTGTATGGGCCATTATCTTCGAACACTTCAGCACTGCAGTTAAGCCATCAGGATAGCATCTGCTCTGTGCTTTGTTTTAGGATTAGGCATCAGTTTTCCCTTGCATATTCTGCGCTGCCCGGGTCGGGGCAGGGGGCCAGGGCTCTGCTCACAAACAGAAAATCATGGTCCTGAAACTGCCCCTTCCTCCCATGCCCATGGCACTGCTCCCGATGGTGGCAAAAACCACCACGCTCCTGCACTCAAACGGCACCTGCAGTCTTGACCCAATTTACTCTTTGCCAAGAGTGGGCTGCAGTGTCCAGCCCTCAAAGCAGCCGCTCTCCCAGCCTCGCACCTGCACCAGGGTCACCAGCACAGACTGCTCCCTGCTCCTCAGTTCTCCCCACAGCTCCCCATTCCTTGCTGCATCCCTCAGCATCAGCTCCTACTGCAGTTCTCCATTTCCAGGCTCCATCTATTTGCTGCTAGGCTGCTTCCCCGAGGGCTCCGGAGG
The DNA here is from genome assembly GCA_013389825.1 of Crypturellus undulatus. Taxonomy (NCBI): domain Eukaryota; kingdom Metazoa; phylum Chordata; class Aves; order Tinamiformes; family Tinamidae; genus Crypturellus; species Crypturellus undulatus. Next base: position 146,931 of record VWPW01020795.1, read on the forward strand.
TTCTGCTCTTCATTCATCACCTCCCCTTTCCCACACAGACCCCGATCACTCCTCCACCTTCCCGCTAGCTCTACCTACCACCTCAGTGATCGCCCTCCCCGTCCACCCTCCTTTCACCAGTAAATGCCCACATTTTCCCCACCACCTGTCTGATAACTATCTTAATTAAGCACCAAGGTCTTCATATAATTACACATTTTGATTTATTGAACCATTTTCCTAGAACCATATAAACTACTTGCTCATTAAGCAGCAGCAAATAATAAAATAAAAGAAAATCCAAACTTACCCATAGCCCCACTGCCAGCACTACCAAAAAATAGATGACAATAACAGAGATGTCCGCAGGATTGTTGATCTTTTGGGAAGAGTCCATCTTGGCTGCTTCTCTGGCTTTCTTCTTCTGTCTCTCCTTATATGCCTCTTGCAGAGTTCAGGTTAATGATAAACTGCTGTCATCCCCCTATGTCTTATATAATATATAACTTCAGATTCACTTGTCTCCCATGGGACACAAGTCAAAGCTCCTGCTCTTGCTTGGACAGCGATTCCTTCCCAAATCTTGCTTCCCCGTTATAGGTGCTGCAGATTTCAGAGGTCACCCTCCCTGTCGGAGGTGCTCAAGGTTTAACATCTAAGAGCAGATGTCTGAGAAGGAATGAGCACGGAAAGGAGTGGCTTGGCTGCAATAAACCCGCATGTCTGCCTCACTGTGTGCGAATACTTTTTTTTGAAGTTGTTGTACCTGTAAATCTAGTCATGTAAGATATAATTCTTTTCGATTATGATGTTAAGCAATTACCAGTGAGGAAGACTGACCTGATGGTTGGGGAAAACCCCAGGGGTCCAGGAGCTGGGACACTCTGTGTCATCTCCACTCAGCAGGATTGCACAATGGAGAAATAGCCCTGTATTCTCTGGGAAGATGACAGCTCAAAGCTGCTTTGATCTCTCTCATGAATACAGGTAAAGAGGCACGTGAACCCCAAAATTCAGATGTAGGAGTTCACTGTGCTCAATTTCAAGATGTTTAGAGACTGTGGTGTTGGTTCTCTCTCCTGTGGCTAATCAGCTTCACATTCAAATAAGTTCAAAGTTCAGCAGTGCTTGGGTCTGTTCATGTCTCCCTGTATTTGTTCCTTCCTCTGACTTCAAAATCCAGCTAAGCAAAATGAATGGCCAAAAGAATGGGGAACACACTGATTACACACAGACCTTCCCAACCCGTAACAGAGAAGCTTCTCCAAAAGATGTCAGTTATTCTCTCTATTTGACTGAGCTAGAAGAGATCGAAAAGACATCAGATATTTAGAAAACAGAGGCACAGGCGTCAGGAAGGTTTCTGGGCTCTGAGGGTATCAGAAAGTCCTATTCTCCGCATGCTACCAGGAACTTGTCATTCATTTACAGGTGATTAGGCTCTCAGTCGCCTTCTGCGAGTAATGTGTTACCCTGGAATTACAGCGAGTGGGACAGGCAGTTCAGTACACAGAAAGCACAATGGGTTTGATTGATCCTGAGGCTGGCAGACACATCTCACTGTATTTCCTCAAAGCTGAAACGGAGGTGTGGTGCCCTGCCCATGGGCAACCAGTCTTCCCCAGGTAAAAAATACTCTTCTGTAATTGTAATTAATGAAGAGTGTCAGTATCTAAGAAACATCAGTAAAGTGTCATTACCTATCAGAATAAAAAGTGACTATATTTCTAATGCTTACACTCTTATCAAATAATCATTTCCTCTGCTTGTTTAGGTCTCTTAAAACACAGTCTTTGGTTTGTCCTATAGGCTTAAGCCAACTCTAAATCCAGCAGTAAAATAATTTAAAAAGATGCTAAACATCCCAAATTCCCATTAGCTGCAACATTCTCTGCCTCCCTGAGCATCTTTGGCAGGGAGAGCAATCTCCAAAATCTGTGGCACCTGTAACAGAAGAACAATATTTGGGAAGGAACCATTGTCATGGAAAAGAAAAATTTACTATCCTTAATTATCAGGAAAAAGTTTGCCCAAGATAGGCTGTATCTGGTACAAAGACTGACATGGCTTCCTATGTGTCCTTGCAAATAACAATGTTTGGTTTTCATGAATTTCATTTTGGTTCCAACCTGCAGAGGTAAAACAAGGAAAACACTAGAAAGGAGCATATCTACTGTAAGTAATCTTTGTTTTCACCTGGACCTCTGCAAAAAGAGCTTACAGAGGCAAAGAAACACTGCATTGCAGCCCCTACAGCGCTCACGGCTAAAAGACTTCAAAGCAAGAATCACTAACCAAGAATCAGGGTCAAAAAAAAAAAAGGCAATTCCCATCTTTATGTACAGTGCAAGCATTGACAATTCTGTTTTCTTTCTAAAAGCCACAAATCTAAATCAAACATTCTTTATGGAGGAACAAAAGGGTTGGCCGCTTTGTTGAGGCTGTTTATACCTCTCCACATCCTCATATCTACAGTGCAAAGAGAATGCTGAAGTGTTTATTATACTCAGCAGATTGTTAGTATAACTACATAAATCACTTCACAGAGTGAAGCAGATACATGGTCTTTTCTGAAAGGTCAGCCAAGTATCCAGATTCAGAGAAAGCCAAACCTACCTTTGTATTGTGTTAAAGCAAAGATAAGCTGACATGAGGAAGCCACCTGACAAACCATGAACTTCACATCAGGCACGGGGATAATCTCTCTTTTTCTCAGCTGGCAATGTGCTCCAGTGCATGTTTTCATCGTCCTGAAGCACCTGGTCAAGTATAGGGCTCCATTGTTCCAAAATGCAAACGACAAAATAACAAATAATTTGGTATATCATGGAAATTTCTATGTTCTTTCCTGTGAACCAGACCAGTCCATTGAATTAAGAGAGATTAATTGGAATGAGACCACTTGGTCAAAGTAGCAGGAGGCAGAGATGGTGGGACCTAAGTCTACATTGACTGCTCCCCTCTAGATCAAGCCCAGTGAAGTGAAGCACGTCATGAAAATTAAAGCAAACCACATACTCTGCACTAGTGCTGATCAGAACTAATCCTCACGTACTTTGAGTACAAGGACTTACGGAAAAAAGCATTATCAGCTGTGGAACTTCCAAGAAAATAGCAGCTGCCACAAACTAATCTGCAGAACCAGGTGATGCTGACATCGGTGTGCGTTTTTGAGTGACACAATAGGAGCATTCGTGATGCTCCCAGGAACATGACAAATAAGTTACAGAATCACAGAATGGTTGAGGTTGGAAGCGATCTCTAGAGATCAGCTAGTGCAATCCCCCTGCTCAGGGAGGGACACCTAGAACATGGGGCACAGGGTGGCATCCAGGAGAGTTTGGAAGATCTCCAGAGGAGACTCCACAATCTCGCTGGGCAGCCTGTGCCAGGGCTCTGTCACTCTTACAGGAAAGAAGTTCCTCCTCATATTGAGATGGAACTTCCTGTGTTTTCATTTGTACCCATTATCCCTTGTCCGGTCACCACCGAGAAGAGTTTGGCCCCATTTTTACATTTTCCCCTCAGGTATTTATACATATTGATAAGATCCCCTCTCAATCTTCTCCAGGCTCAACAGGCCCATCTCTCTTAGTCTTTCTTTCCTTTGAAGATCACCGATGATTTAATTTACAAAGGTGCACACACACATCTATCAAGATCAGAGTTCTCAGTGACTGTTCTACACATAGGATACTAGAGAGCCCTGGCTCCAAAAAGTTCACAACCTAACAGGAGAAACAACCAATGGATACGGGTGCCAGCAGGTACAGAGCAGGGCAGCAACTTGCTCAACACCCACAGCAGATCCCTGGCAGAGCATGAACACAACGAGGTGATGAATCTGCAAATGCAAGGATATAACTATACGGGTTGCCAGAGACACCACCATTTATGGGGCCAGAGGGCATGTATATGAACTATGAAGGGCCGGCAGCTCCCCTGCTGCTGTTATTGCAATTTGGAGTTTTAAATCTGAGAATTGCACCCAAACCTCACTGCCACTTGGTTTAGCCTCTTCGAAGCCTGTGTGGAAGAAGCTTCATTCTTCTCTATCCATTTAATGTTTATGAGATGTAACATTCCTGAAAAAAAAGAGAAATCTGATGCTGTCTCCATGCAAACAATAGTATCATATCTCCTGAAAACAACCATCTTCCATAAAATATTTTCCTCCGATCAGTGCTATATTGCAACAAATGTTATGCTCACGTGTTGCAGAGGAAGAACTGTAAATGCCAAGGCTTGGAGCAGCTGACCACCCTCTGATCATGATGTCAGACTCCCACCCAGATCTTACTCCTGAAGAGGGAAAATGATAAATTAGACAAACAGACAAAAGGAAGCATTGGTGTGCAAATTACACAGAAGAGGAACCTCTTTCTCTCCCTGACATTCCTGCAAGCAGACTAATTTTTAGGACACTCATCAAAAGTGCTGCCATAAATACGGTAACCCTTGTACAATTAAAAAATTAAAAGCATATAAATATTAAACAATGGAATTATTTTACTTGTGGAAAACCATATGCTGGATTGTAGAAGTCTCTTCTCCTTTGCTGGTTTCTTAGCCAGCTACTGCTGACAGTGTCACAGGGACCATCTCTGCATGGGAATGTGACAGAAATTTAAAGACTTGCTCAAGTTTTCCTAAGGTGACCCTAACAACACCATGGCAGGTGAATAGAGTTTTCTTTTTTAAACACATTATTTGATGGTATAAGACCTCCTCTTTGTGCAACCTTGCTTAAAGTGAGCAAAACTTGGATCTGACTAATTAGAATTAGATATAGGGACGACAAAAATAATGGAAGCTAAGAAGTGCTTAAAGCAGAGATTACAAAAAGGAAAAGAATTCCAAATTCCAGGAGGTATAATAGAAAGAGAAAAAAAAATCAATTGGAAAGCAGCTCCCTTCACAAAAGGATATTAGTAAAAGGGAACGTCATTCTATTCTTATTCACTTTGAGGATCATATTAAGAAAAAATATTTATCAATAGACAAATAAAAAATAAAATGAATCCCACATTAATAGACTAATTTTCTAATGCAGATCTCTACTGAGAAGAAATATTAAAGAACATAAAAATGAAGTAGTTTATATGCAAATAGCCCAATAGAATTGAAGCAGGGAGAGATTTTCAGTTTTTCAGGAAGTGATTTAATTATCTCCATATGAAGAATAAATAGGCCCAGCCCTGCTATATCTGAGCATTGCCAAAGTTATAAAAATAACAGTCCAAGGACTGTGTTACTTCTATGGTACATGGTCAAAGAGGGCACATAAGGCAACTTTATTGCATTTTTGCTTTATTAATGCTTTATTCTTTCTTATAATTCAGGAGACTAATGAGAGAAGATTAATGTTGAGAGATAGCTTCAAATTTCCATCAGGACTGATTACACTGAATAAAATCCTCAACAGATTAAAAAATCTTCCCAAACCAAGCCAAATTGTCACCAGATTTAGTCATCCAAAAGCTGGGCAGTTTGTTCCTCATGAGCAACTTTTCAAGTCAGTAGCACTCCCATTAAAACAGAAGTGTGAACATCATTTTATAAGCCATGTCACACAGTGTATTTACTTTTCCCCATGATCCAAGCCAGCATATTTGGTATGTTAAAGCTTGTTCATTCTTTTGGGGAGCTCCTTACTTCTCCCCAAAGACAACGTACGCAGAAAAGTATTTTTCAGAGAGAGTTACATTCTGAATTTTCACTTCCGCTGTCGCTAACATTTTCCAACAATTTTTCACTATTTTATTTCCATTTCATAGAATACATAAAAGAAGTGAACAGGAGATGAGCTGCAAAGACCTTTTGTACTGAAATCATTCTCCAACTCTTCAGGTGAGCTAATGAGAACCCTACAAGTTTGTGCTTCATAATCATTCTGAAACACAAGATAATTTCTGGCCTTGTGGAGCTATTTTAATCATTCTGTAGTGATAAGACACAGCAAATGTAGTATTATTATTTATTGTATTTGATGGAAGAAATCTAACTGTAAGAGGAAAAAGATAATAATCTAACCATGTAGGAGCCTGATATATACATCCCATCCTGGTGCTCTTCAGCTAAGTCTCCTATTTGTACAGTGCTTAATCTATAAATTAAATGAGGAAAAAGTCTAAATAATGGATTCTGTGATGCTACGATTCTATGATTCTGAAAGAATCTAGAACAGCACAAAGGACACACGTGTTTTTGTGGCGCAACGTGGAAATCCATTCTGAAGTGAGATCCGTATGGTCTGACAACTTATAAAATCTCAAGGATAAAAGTACACATTGTACTATAGCTTCTATCTCCTAACTACTGTAATTATTACAAAATTACTACTTTTGAAGTTAAGACAGTAGCCTGCATCTATTTCCAGGAGAAACACTAACCTCACCTGGTATCTAAAAACTTGTAAACTTTCCTAGCCAATATGAAAAGCAGTCAAATCTTGAGCTATGCATCCTGAATTAAAGAACAGCTGACATACAATAAAGAAATATTTGCTAACTTGGGTAATCACAGAGGGCAAGACATGGCCAGATCCTAAAAAGTCCGTAAATACTGTGAACACAGGAGTCATCTCAACTGTACATCAAGTCCTGAGATTCTTGTGTTCCTAAATGAACTCCTAGGAGAGACTGGGTGGAAGAAATGCTGCACTGATTTCTAAAGTGAAACAACCAATGAATCCAAGACAACCAGGCCCTGCCTTGTTAAAAGACCTGTCTCTCAATTTCTAAGGTCCCTGGAAAGCAGATCTTAGCACAATAAGTGAACTCGTACCCAGAATGCCATATGCAAGGCTTGCGGCTAGGCAGAGCACAAGCTGTCACTCACAGGTAGATACTCAAAGCTGTTATTTAGATTATTGCTTCATAATATACATTTCTGTTAGCACCTATTTTTTATTCCAGTCATGACTTTAATGACTGCGTATCTGATTAAAGCAACATCTCTCTGGTCATGTGTTTTATAGCGACTGTTGTCAGCTGAAATAGTAAAATACAGGTATACACAAAAACTGTTCTAAACACTTCAAGAAGCCTGCTGATGCAGCCTCTGGGTAGACTTCAGTCACTACTTTTGTAGAAAGATGGGGATTTCTAGAAAGAAGTTTAGCTCATGCATCTCAAAGGATAACAGTTTTCTGCATTTCAGCAATCTGGGTATTATTTTGGATATTATTTCAGAGTGTAGTATGTATGTTTGCCCACATACGTAGTATGTTGATGGTCATGAGGCTTTTTCTGTGTATATGTGAGTGGTAGTGCATGGCGAAATGATGACAGAGTGATGGGTGTGGATATTTCCGGGATTTTGACTTGCTTATGCTTTCAGATGAGTGATAGTATCGGCATATTAAAAAATGCCTGAACTTTACAGCTTCCACAAAATTTGTTTCCGTGTGTTAAGTGATGCAAGGAGCTAAACTAGACAAATAAACTGAAAGTCAACCTTAATAGCCTCTCTACAGTAAGAAAACTCTTCCAAAACAGCTCAAACAAATCAGCTGTCCCAGTTTGGGAGTGCTAAATCCCGAAGACAGCCAGGCTGCTGGTGTGGAAACATCATGTCAAGGACTGTGCTTGGAAAGCTTTTAAGCAGTGCTTCAGGTCAACATGGCATTAGCATTCTCAAGGCTACTGACACTGTTTTCTTCTTTGTTAAAGACAGGGAAGGGAAGAGATGGTTGATTGCCACCTGAAGAATGCACTTGGACACAAAAGGAGGAAAATATTTAGGAATGCATAGGTTTCAAAAGCCGTATCTTCCCTGTTATCTGACAACTCCAAACACCCAGAGCACCTGGTCAACTGGATAAGCAGGTATTCCCCAAACCTCTACAGAAGGTCGGATACAGAGAGTGCAAGAAATGGTCAATTAGGAATAGTCACCACCAAAGTAAATGTTCTTCAGGGACAAAAATCTTCAAGCTGTCATGTGCATCCCCAAACCAGCCACCTCAGGATTAGCAGAATAATAAAGGAATATGAAATCAACATTAAACCTCTTTTCCTTCAACTGCATCAAGGTCTTGGTCCAAGATGCCTGTTTTGGATGAGCAATAAGCATTTCTCCCTAAAATGGGCTTTAGAGTAATATTTTTTCATTTACCCAGTCCCCTGCCTATTCTACAACTCAAATCTAAATGTATACACCAAATTATTCAGTGCTATAGTGTTAAAAGAAAACAAAATCATGTACAGAAGACTTATGTCAATATTAGAATGAGGAGGGGAAACTCTTGACTATATATCACTCGCCTCCTGACATGAAAATGGACATAGGATTTCCATAGGGATTCAGCATTTCTGTTTTTCCTCTCCAAAGCCACCAAATCAAACTACTAGCACCAGGAAACCAATAATAAGGGGTCTAATAAGTCTAATAAGGGGTACTTTTAACAGCAAAACTTACCATCATCTTCTATTTCTCAGGTAATATGGGTCAAAACAAAACTTTGAAGAGCTCTACTAGTTTTTGACAGCCCTTTTACTCCTAGGAAGCTCAGGGCTCAGCATCATCTGGGATAGGTCACAACCAAACCTGACTTACTTAGCTGTGCATACTCTTAATTACTATAGTTGTAGTAATAATTGCTTTGCTGTCAGAACATTATCACCGTCACATTGTCAGTAAACTCGCACACCCACTGGCTTGCTACACCTAATGCAAGACCTGAAATCTGTATGTGGAAATCCCTCAGAAACAATAAGCATGGAATAAAGCTCTTCACAACCTGGGATGTGTTAAACAAAGATTGTCCATGTGAAATGGGTTTTAACTGGGTGAGGATGATAAACATTTTGTTGACAGGTTCTCTGACAGGTGTTTATAGCCAGAGAAGGTGATTATCTGTAAATTACCTTTTACTTTCACAATATTTCAGGCGTGGAGCATCTGTGACTCAGGGGCAGTTACAAACCAGAGTAAACTATTTTTTTTAAGAGGGTGTGTAAAAACTGGAACGTATTTCAACTTCTCTTAGGAAATCCCATGTCTTCACAACACTGCTTACCAGAAACTGCTAAGGGCTGTAAAACCTATAGTCTACTTAGATTAGGTTGGGTACCAAAAGCATCCCAGGTTAGGAAACAGCTTCCATTACCATCCCAATTGATCACATCCCAGGGGAATACATAACACTTGGAGTACAAGCTCACAAACTCACTGCAAAGGCTAGTTCCAGGAAAGCAAATGCCTCTTCTAACTTCTCAAATGATGGTGGTTCTCCTTTAAGTTCATGCAAAAGAACTTAAATGTTTCAGCAACATCATGCAAGCATCACTGGCAGAATGAGACCCACATTCCAGGACACTCTGGGTGAGGTCCTAAGGGACAATGAGAGTTCGAATTTCCTTTTGTACTCACATATGAAATTTGATTTAAAGATTTTAGAGAATAAGCAAACCCCAACACTTATACTGAAGCCATAAATCTGTAACTTTTGTTTGAATTCTGTCCTCCTCTATAAATTTTCTTTTTTATACTCTTGTCACTTAGAAAAATTCTAAGAGGCTTTGTGCACATCAGTCTTCATGAGTTTTTTCTAAGAAAACTATATATCTAAATGAAGAAACATTTAAAGAGCATTTTTAAAAGTTCATTCATTAGACATGACCCTGCTTGACTGAAACTTTTCCTTTTAGTACTCTTCTTTTCAGAGATTACAGCAGATAAAGAACATTAATCATTCCCATATAATCACAGGACACCCAACTGATTAAGAGTGGCTATTATTTTACCACTTGTTAATGATTCTTTAAAGTCCAGAGCAATTGGCAGCGGTAGAAAGAACACTCATCTTATCATGCGAGACTCATTTTTATCCTGATGAGATGTTCCAGTGGAACAGAGATTCTGTAGACCATGTGAAAACTGAGGTGGTCATATGAGCAAAATGACTATTCAATAAAATACATCAGGACACACTTGTTCAACATTTTGGGCACAGAAGGAGGGAGCTTTCTCTGTTAGAGGTAACAAGAGTAAAGTAATTACCCATTAACAGCCTGCAGCCTGACAGCAAAGTATCACCTCCTGCCACTGGGAATCCAGAAAAGCTGGGACCAGCAGTTGGGACAGCTCCCAAAAGCTTGGATAGCCTTGTGAAGAAAGCCTGCTACTAACAGCAAAGAAACATCCAAATAACCGCTATTATCTCTCAAATGGCAGCTCTCAACTCCCAAATTGTCTGAAAAAAATTGAGCAGTGGGAGACACGGGCCCAAGGCTTCCTTTCTTCACAGCCAGAGGCTGCTCAGTGCAGGTGCCTGGTTTGCCAGATAAGCACTGGGCTCCCCACCCGATAATATGAGTGGCTCTCCCATTCCAAAGTCCCACTTCCCGTGGCCATTCCCGGAGTCCTGCAGAACAGCCCTACTACAGAAGATTAGCATCTGTCATATCAAAACACTGTCAATACCGACCAATTGAAGTCTTCAGGCTTGACTTGTATGACTTGCTGCCCTCTGAAAAAAAAAGGTCTAGCAAAGCAGCCCTTTTCATCTGTTGCACGTTCCCCTTCTGCCTTTTTTTTCCCTTGTAGATGTATTCTGTGATGAGCAGGAAATTATGTCTCTCTTCTCAATGAAGGGAGATGCAAGGTCACTGGTGCGAGCTGCCAAAGTGTGAGTGCTTTGCAGGACACCTGCCAGGCAGTTTCATTCCTGCTCGTTGCCACAGCCTGGCAAAGGGTGTTTGGGAACGGCAAATCAGAAATGACACAGTATCCAGGGGAGCATGATGCACAGAACACCCGCCGGAGGAAGCTCATCTCAAAGAAAAATGTTACCCCATAGACACCATGATGCACATGATAAACTTGATCCTCTTTTTTTCTTTATTTGCTTCATAGAATAAACTCAGGGATGGCAGGACAGAGCACATGTGGTGGTGTTATTTAGCACACTACCAACTAGCACAAATCTTGCTCCATCAGACAGGTACACCTGTGACATCACATCCACGTGCCTGATCCACATTAGGTTTGTCACGCTGGTGATCCAGCCTTACCACAGGTCTAATTTATAGCCTACCACAGATCTTAGAAAAAAGGCAGAACTTCCTAAACTCTTTGGCCAACTTGCTGCTATAGCTGTAACCTCTGCTACCAGAAGTGGTTAGGAGCACACTGTAAAGCAGAGGAACTCTTCTTAGGAGAGAAATAAGTCATTTCTTGATTGAAAGACATTTCCAGGCAGGCAAGGGCCAAAAAGGCCATTGGGAAGAGCCCTAACAGATCTACCATATTGTGCCTGACCAACCTGACCATCCCTATGACGGCACAACGGGCTGTGGCAATGGGTAGCAGCAAATGTTGTTTATCTTGACTTTAGGGAGGTTTTTGATATGGATGCCCACAGCAACAACTTAGTCAAACGGGAGATATGGATTGCCTGAGTGAGCTAAAAATGGGGGAGAAAACTGGCTGTATCGTCAGGCTGAAAGGTCAGTAGGTTCAAAGTTTAACTGGGAGCTGGTTACAAATTGTTTTAATTAGTATCCAAAATGTTTAAGATCTTCATTAATGTCCTAGATCTCGATGAAATGACACAATGGACCTTTATGAAGTTCACAGATGATATCAAATTGAAGAGACCATTTGATACACCAAAAGACAGGGCTGTGACTAAGAGAAACCCTGACAGGCTAAAGGGAAAGGTCAATCTTGCACACCTGGAGCTCTGTGTACAATTTTAGACCTTTCAGTGCAAAAGAGACATGGAGAGAGTAGAGTAAAACGTCACCAAGACAACTAAGTACCTGTGCACATGACACAGGAGAGGCTGTGGGATCTGGATTTGTTTAGGCTCCAAAGGAGGTTTGGATGGAGGATCCAATTGCTGTCTTCTGCTTTCTAAAAGGGAGTTACAGGGAAGGCTTCACAGAGGTACACAGTGAAAACACAAGACAGAAAGCCTGCAAGTTTCAGCAGAAGAAACTATGACCAGATATAGCAAGAAGGAGGGAGAAAGGAGAAAAAAAAGGCACAGTGAGGGCTGTTAAGGCCCTGAAACATGTTACTTAGAAAGGCTGAAGAATCTCTATCCTGCCAATTCTTCAAAACCTGATTGGACAAGGCCCTGAGCCCTATCCTTCATAATCTCCTTTAAATCTATATTATTTTATTTAGGTATTTCTGATAAAATGTTTCCCCTGCATTCACATATATATGTATATATATATATAGTCACAAACTCACAAAACAGATTTTTGATGCACATTCTCCCACTGCACCAGAAGTCACTAAACAAGTCAGTGCATCATATACTCATTTCCTAATACTCACTCACTTCCAAATTCTTCAGATCACTATCAAGTAAAGTCCCATAAAACTTTGGAGAAAGCAGTATATGCTTCTCCGCAAGTATTTCACTGTGACTTTTATCTGAACAGAAACCGCATGTCAGTGAAACTCTGCTAGAGCTCTGGGGGCAAAGTTTGGAGGCTTCTAATCACTATTTGTTCAGCTCTTACCTAGACCATCCTTGGAAGCTGCAAGTAGGTTGCCTCAAGAAAGCAAAGCTGACAATGGACTTAACCAATTGACGACAACTGTTTTATTGCACCGAAGTGTTTATGCATGACTTGGGGCCTGAGGTCATATATTCCGGTTCTTCCTTAGCCTTCCTCCACTGGTGTAAAAGTGGGACTGATTTAACAGGCAGCAATGCTAATTCTCCTCTCAAAACCAGATAGCTCAAAAGCAGTGAAACTTCTGAGAGTAAAGGATGATCATGACTGACTTCTTGGCTTCAAAGCTGAACATGGGTGATCCCAACATACCTTCAAGAACACAGATCTGCCTTGGGGTCCTGACTAGTCATGGTTCTCAATGGCATTTCTGGAGTGGGAACTGCTTAGACGAGTCAAAAATTGAACCAGATTCACTCCTCTTCATGTTCTTTGCCAATAAATACTTCCTAGAATAAAAGCAGAGTGGCAGTTTGGCACAGTGTTCCTATGTAGCTACCAGAGATTCTCCCCATGGAGCTTCCAGATGCTTTGGAGAACTAACACGAAAGGATTCTAGATTTTAAGATCAACCTGAGATAGACAAAACTCAAAAAACATAATCAAAACCCATCTACAACCACATTTCACACTGATTTGATTCTGAGCTAGTGGAATAACATGAAATTTAATCAGAAAAGCCAAGCTCAAAATGACTAAAGTTTTAAAAATTAAATGACCAGAAAGTATTTCCCCAGTCTTTTATTTCCATTCATAATTTTTATTTCCATACTCCAGAGGGCCTCTTGGAAAACGTAGGTCTGATCTTTCTTTGCCTGGTAAAGACTTACCTTGAGTGTGATTCACACTGTAAAGTAATACGAGTAGGAAAACCAGGTGCATAAAAAACTATCAGGTTGAGAAGAAAACACCCCCTGTCCTGCATTCTCATTATTCTATGCATACTAAGAGCTCAATGAATTGTAATTTCTCATTTCACCCTTTAATTCTCTAGTTATGTCATTTCCATTAGCTAGGAGACTGCAAGGCTATTTCATATAGGTTTCATGGCACTAATGGAGAAAGTAGATGCTAATAGCCAGTATTTGTTTCTTATGAATTATGCTTCTAGGGCTTAATGGCTTGTGTTTCCTTGGCAACAAACACATCATGTGCTTTTTAATAAGGTTTGCATATGTGCTGTGCAAAGGAGCTCTGCTAGAGATCCCAGCTGATGCAGTTTCTAAAACATTACAAATCCAGAAATGTGGTTCTGCCCTTTGACGGAGTGAGGACCACACTGGTAATCTGGGACAAAATTGGGTGTATTCCCTAGCTTTCACAAAGTCATTCAGACTGCAGGCTCCTGCCCTTAGTATCTACAGCGTTAGTACAGCGTTAGAGCAGCATAGGAGTCAGGGATCAGTCCTCATCAAAGCAAGAGACCATATTGTAGAATCTACCTCATTATTTTACATCAGTATAATTCTATTAAATTCCTGATTATCCACCTCATCAAAGAGAAAAAAAAAGACGGACAATATTCCAGGTATTATATTCACTTGATAAGGCTGCAATTTAATTTACCTCAGAGAAACCTTGGCAAAAAAACAATCTGCTTATTCTGTTTCACATTTCTCCATAGAGAAACCTTTTTCTAAACTATAAAATGTTTGGCCAGGTCATTGTAAAATCAAAATAAGATCCCAAGATATTATCCCACATCCACCGGAAAGAAATTTAAAATTCCATAAAGAACACGATACCACAAGTAACTCCAGTGTCTGAAGCCAAAGAGACCATTAAGATGCCATTAAGTTTCTCAACAACTTAAAAGCTCAAAATACAGATCTGAGAAGAAATGTGGGACTGGGTGTCTGTAGTGGCAGAAAATCCCTGTTATTATGAATTATCCCATAATGTTATTTTGTGGTTATATTTCTATATATCTTCAACTTTCCACTGACAAACACTGTGTGCCTCTTACTGATATTTTCTGTATCCTTCTTGTGCACTAAATTTAGGAAAGTTGATCACCTCTGTTCTACAAAGTGCTCTACTCCGTGCACTCTCTTCAGACCTGCTCTGAAAGGTGTTAATCCTGGCAGAGAGAAGGAAACGCAGGTTGCAGCACCATAATACGTCAATAAGACTGTAACTAGGAGAGGTTTAGTGATCATAGATGAAGGTCATTGGTCATGAAGAGATACTAATGATTACTTCTTTATCAGAGACTGAAGAGAAATTACTCCCTTTTTGCATATATTGTTTACAAAGTTCTGATAAATGAACTACTTAATTGATCAGGCAATGACTTTCTATCTTTCTAGCACGGCCTGGCCTTAAATCTGATGAAAGGCAGATAATCCTACTTCATTGCCATGTACCATCCAGTGCCCTCTGGTTTTGTCACGCATTCCAATGAAACTTTGCTGTATAAATAGTTCTTCTCACTTGCAGATGTTCACAATGAGTGGTTCTCACATAATCACTGTTTGTTCACCATAAAAATATAAATACAAATGAGAAGAATATATGACAATCTAGCAGCAATTTGGAGCTTGGTACACATTTGTAAGGAAATAGGCATGGAAGCATTGCCCTTCTTATTCCCAAATAAACTTGGATATAAAGGTGGATAAAATAGCAAACAAATCTTGTGCCAGTACAAATCTTAAGTGGTGATCTGGAGATTGGCAGATGATGTTGAAAGTATCACATAGCTTTTTTGTCACATCCCTGGAAATAAGTGATCTATTTAACACTACATAACCCTTGGCTGACTCCAATCTTCACAACACAGTAAAAACAGCAACAGACAAAAGGTGCAGAAATACTGAACCTCCAAGACAGATAATTAACTTGTTTACTTTCTCAGACTATCATTCACACAGTATCTGGCATAATGAACAAACAGTACAAGCACATGATCCATAAGCACCCTATAAACATTTATAGACAAGTAATGCATACAGTGTGCATTGTTAGGGGAGGCTACTGAGACCAATATTCTATTTTGACCTCCACTGGCAGTAGTAGCAAAAATAAGAGAAAAGAGAGCTCTGTAGAATTAGACCCAGGTCCTACACTCTACATCTTCACTAATAGTTTCAGTCACACAGTAACAGGAGCTCATTAACCAGGCCAAAGTTACATAGGATTTAAAAGTCAGCTTAAACTCCTGTGACCACTGGCACTACTCGAGGAGCAGGGCACAGTACAGGCAGTGCTCCTGATATACCAGGAGAGGTACGTTTGTCTAAAAGCATTGACTCTAGAGCTGCTGCAGCTGAAGTTCCAGTGTTAAAAGGCACTCCAAAACCTACTATATAATGAAGGAAGCATTGACATCAGTTCTAGAGACACTCACTGACCAAATCTGGACAGAGTCAGAAAGGTAAAGGAACTCCCTTTCCTGGCCTGGGACTTACTTCTTGTGCTGTGCAACTGTGGAGAGGAACAGGAACAGGGATCCTCTGGATGGTGCTGAACACATCTGGCAAACTCAGGAAGTTCCTCAAATAGGATAATCTAGATCCTTCTTTTTCCTCCATATCTTCTCTCCCTTTTTTGTTTTACATTCCAGAAAGAGCAAATTCTCTCCCTCTGTGATATCTTGTGTTTGGCTGTTTGGCTTATTTATCTAAAGCTATTCTTAATCCTTTTGCTGTGTTTCTCAGGTTCAAATGGAGCAGCGCAGCCCTCATTTTCTATGTTTGCAATCGTTTCTTTCTAGAGAAAGAATCACAGAGAAACACGTCTGAATAAATAGGCAGGAAAAAAGATAGTGGGAAGTGGCACCACAATATACAATGGAACAATCAGTGTGGGAGACATCGCCTCTCCAAATCTTTTTGAATAAAAATAAGTAAATTAAATGCGTACCAAGCCACTATGGGTAGCATGGAGACAAAAAGGTGGAAGAGAGGGAAAGAAGATAGCCGAAGTGTTACAATGGGAGGCCTGTGCAAACAGAGAATCCTGCTTGGCGGCTCTCACCGTCTCTGTCGCATCACATTGGGCTCCATCGGTGTAACCTGGGCTCCTTCACTGCGCTGGTGCTGAGCTGAGCACAGCTGAATACCAGGAATATTTAACTGCATTTACCTCTGCTTGCTACTTCACAAGACACAATCAAATGATATTCAAAAATTAATGTTGACACTGTACAACAGGGCATCACAAAAACATAGAGAAGGCAACTTCTGTGAAGCTTGCAAATGGGTGTATTAGTCTCAAGTTTCACCAGTGAATGTTGTCATCATTGCACTACCCAGCTTATAAAATCAGTGTTGCCAGCTCAGGGAAGCAGCCAATCCACAGGAACTTTCCACTTCAGAGCAGCAATGTGCTGCACCAACACAGACATGGGCAGAGAGCAAGGAGGGCACAAATAACCAGCTGCAATGCTCAGACTCTGTGAGGTGAAGAGTATAAAGTAATTGCCGTATGAGATAGCTACTCCAGTCAGCACTAACCTCCCTTTTTCCCTTGCACACAGACACAGACATTTTTTCTCCCTTTAAATAATCAATACTACCTCCAACTTTAAGGATCATCATCATGCGCTTAACCTTTAACATTCTTTTCAACAGAGAATTGCCCTGAAACATTTTCTGCCTGATATTTTGCTTGATGAAAAATTTCTTGTCAGTTTTTGGGAATTTGGACAGAGACAACTGAGCTGCAGCAAATCTGTATTTATGCTCTTCATCTACTTAGAAGCTGGTCCTAAACTTTGATGCAGGTTTATAATTTGACCACATCTATAAACACAACATCATAACCTTCCTATGTCTGCCATCCTGGTAGGTAAAGGACATGGAAAGTATCATTTCTCTGGGGTATGGCACTGTCCACAGGTAAGGCCACTCTGAGTAGGTTCCTAATTAAAATTAAAAGTTGTCAATTGACTAAATACTACATTTTTATTAAGTTTCTGGGAAACAAGACAAAACAAAAACCTAGTTGAAGGAGCAAGAGCAAATGCCTCCATTAATACAGTTAGTAGCTCTATTCAAAGGTAACAAGAAACTAAAGCACAGAGGAGGGTGTGCAGAGCTGTGCAGGAGCTGCAGGCTGCCCCGGCATTAGAGGGCACGTAAGCCATAGAGGTAGTGACTCTAAACCCTCCTAGGATGAAAGCAGCCTTTTCTTAACCCCAAGAAAAATGTCCTTTTTTTAATGGCAATTGTGGATACTGATGCTCGCATACAGGAAGTTTACAACACAGGGAATACTATAAATGCCTAAATTTTTGTGATTGCCTTGTAAAGTGATTTCCTTAACTTTTCCTAATTCAGCTTAGTTCTACTCAAAGGTGGTTCCTGTTGGCTGCTAAGCTGCACAAGGATGAATCCCAGGCCCAGGCTGAAATGTTCCTCTACCATTCACAGGTTCATTGCCCCACACTTGGAATGCGCAGGGCAGAACATTCCCACCTTGCAGGGTCAAGCTGGTCACTTTCATAAAAGTCGTCAATCTGCATTGCCCTGTTGAGAAACACCCAGACACATGATCAATTCCCTTATAAAACATCTGGTGGCATGAACAGAAGATACTTTGAGTCATTTTTTTCTTAACATTGGAAGAACAATAACATAAATTGAAAATCTAAATTTTCAAACTGCAGAAATTAAAAAAAAAAAAAAAATTAATCCCTAAGATCCATTCTTGTAGTTTGGCTTTTGAAAATCTTTCCTCTGTCTCCTACTGCCTTAAACCAAAGAGCGCTTGGCATGGCCACTGTATAATTAAATTAAACACCTATACAATATGGCATCTTATCAAGCACAGGTATTTCAAGAAGCTTAACAGAAACATTAAATTCAAAAGCTGATGCATTCTACAGAGTTAATTATTAAAGGCCAGCATAGGGAGCATGTCAGGTTTTCACGTGAACAACTGAAGATACTTATCTCAGCATAATAATGATCCCAAAGGGCACAGAATTGCCTGGATTAAGTGTAGTTAGGCCAAGGTGAGAGTAAGTTCACTTTATAAAAGCATAGTGCTAAGTACCATGTATTCGTATGTTATCTTTTTATGTGATTATGATGTATATTCACATTTATAGAGTCAACATAAATTCTTATAAAATGATTCCTTGAGCTAGTACATTTAGTCCTACATATAAGTATATGTATCACATATAATTTATATATTCACATTTCTATATTTATTTCAAACTACAGTGTATCAAACCCAGAGATGATTTGATGTTAACATTTCTAAGTGTCATAAAAATCTGAAAAGAACAAAACCTACTTCTTTGTACATTTTGAACAATTGGTTGCATCTGCATACTTTTCCTAAAAAATAAATAACTAAAGAACAAAAAAAGAAGGTAAAACAATACAAAATAAGACTAATGAAGAAAAGGATAGAGCAGTCATCCTATGCTGGCCTTTCAACACAGCAGTGGATTTTCAGGACATAGTGAGAGGAAATCACTCAGTTGAAAGCGAAAGGAAACACTAATTGGTAGGGCCACAGTTATGTTTCTCCAGAGGTAAGTTTATCCCAACATTTCCTAATCTGACAAGCTGAGTGGCTCAAGGAATCAGGGCGATACTCACAACAGAGAGAGGAGACACTATTTGCACCCTGCGCCCGCTTTTCGCAGGCACCAGCAGAGCAGAGCCTTTGGTTCCATGCAGGACCGTGGGGAGCAGCCCAGCAGGGAGGGCTCTTACAGCCCTGGTGCTACCAGGCAGTTGGGCTCTAAAGGCACCGGCCCCTCTCATGTTTCTGTCCTGCAGTTCTGGAGTCTCTTGCCAAAAATACTTGTATCTCACAAGCCACTGTGTCACCCAGCAGAAAGCAGGGGTCTGTAAATTCTGGTTTTGAATGTACGCTACCACCATCCTAAATGATACGGTTCAGAATAAAACACAAAATACTGATGCAAGACAGGCAGAAAATTCAGTTTTAAATCTAAAGCTAGAGAATAAATAAAAGCCTTTTTTGTCAGTCACTTGGTATCACTGCAGAACTATTTTTATCATTATAATAAATCACAATTAATACAGTTTGGGTTTTTTTTTTGGTAATTAGCAAGACTTTGGACCTCACCTCACAGGGCGGCACCGGGTGAGCAGTGCGAGGACAGAGTTCTCCAGCAGATGGAAGTGTTGGTCAGCAAAAGCAGGGATCATGTTGCCCATCCTGCAACGTGTGTGCTGCTTCCCTCCTACACCTGCAGACACCCCAGGGGCCTGGAAGGACTAGAAAACAAACCCATAATTCTTTACATCTATTATTGGTACATCCCAGGCTATAGTTAATATTTAAATATTTGCAAAAACCTCAAGTTGGTGAAAGCCAGAAGCAAGCAGCTCAAACACAAACATGAATGTGACTCGATTCCTGGTTAAATATATTTGAAAAGAGGAGTTGAGACAAGCTGTTCCCAGCCCACCTTGACCGCTAAACAACAACAAAAAAAAGCTCCAGCTTTCTGCTTTCTTTCTCAGATTTTACCCATAAATGCCATATAAGCGTAACTCTTTTAAATATGAACTCGGGTTGCCTAACATAGTGCTGAATTTCAAACAGCCTCAAGTCCTGGGATCATCCTGAAGCTGTTAATGGGAAAAGCAACATAAGCTGCCTTTAACAGTAGGAATCACGTAGCCCTCCAGCAGCAGCATTAGCAGAATCTGATACTGAGAAATAGAGAAACTGCAAGATTGCCCCAGGCCATTAGGGTTCACAATTCAATTGCGAATTCAAACCACCATCACTACCCCAAAAAAATCCCCACCACCTTGGGCACATTGATTAGCTGAATCTCATTATCAAATTAGGATGCAAGAATTCAGATGCAGGCCAGTGACTGTGCACATCTCTCACCCACCTACTAGGAACCCCTTGACAGTGACTGGCTCATGCTTTCATCTCTATCAGCTATTTTGTCTCCAGGCTATCTGGTCTGTTATAATGGCTATTTCCTGCTGCCTTACCTATTTGCAGATGTGAAATACACTTCTCTCTTACAGATACTTTGGCACAGAGGCTGAGATAACCTTGCAAGCGTTTGTGCAGTACATCAAACAAGTAAGCAGCTAGACGAATAGGACGTCCAAAGGGTGAGGAAGGGAATCAAAAATTAAAAGGCTTTTAATTTTCCCAAAAACTTAATAAAGGAAAAATATTCTCTCCCAGTTAAAGGAGGAAGTTCTGCTCCACTCTCAGTATAAGTTAGCTGGGTGCTGCCCTGCTCTGCAAGTCTCCTCCCAACAGCAGACCAGGAACCTGGACTTCAACCAACATTTCAGGGACCTCCAAACTTCCCAATCCTCAGACATCTGACCTGCTGCCAGCTGCACATCTTCTATGATGGAATCCTGTCCTCAGCTCCACAGTGATGACAACATTTTACAATTGAAAACTAGAATCTGTCTTAAGGATTACACACAAGAGGGTAAGAAAAGTTCTTTATGGTGAACCAATGATATTACTTAAATGCAGGGGTTTGTAGCTACAGTCACTCTTGCATGTGCATATTTTGTGTAATATGCTGTATTCATCTAATTCCCTAAACTGACAGAAACTCTTGAGGAGGCATTTTCATGAAAGCTTATTCATCTGTGGACATTTTATATAAAAATATACATGTTTATACACACCCAGAATACTATGCCAGAGCTACTGATCTGCTCATGAGATAAACAGACTTGGACACAATTCCAGCCACAATTCACATGCCCACACCTTTGCAGGAATCGTGATTATTCACATATATGCTCTTATGCATTGCTCTCATTCAGCGAGAGCATTCAGAGGTTATTTGCTTTTACATTCCTTGCTTGGTTTTCAACAGCTGCCCCTACTTTCCATTTAACCCCTGCTTCACCTTTCACATTTGACGTTTCTTGGAACACCTGGAATTACTCAAACAAGGCACGTCTATTTCAACAGGGATGAAATGGAGGTAGGGAAAGGCAGCAAAGAAGTGTGAAGTACAGTTTGCATTATGGAGATACAGAGCCTGGGGTGGATGAAGCTCCAGCACTCCACGTTACCCGCTAGAGCATTGCTGACAGCTGCTAGGATAACAACAGGAAAACAAAAAGAACCAAACAGGGAGAGCAAACAGAGCAAGAAAAGGTAGGAAACCATCCTGCGTGGGAGAATGTTCCTTTTTCCAGATCTGTTGATACTGGAAGTTATTTATAATAACAGCCTGCGCAATAGGGGAGCAGGATTGCAGGGAGGGAGCAGCTGGAAGCCACCCAACTGAGCACATGGCATCAGCAAAAGAACCGGGGTCTTTGAGTCATACAGCCTTCCTCAGGACGTAAATATATAAATAAAGGTCTGTTCTTTATTCCCATTAATGGGAACATTTCCTGGCACTGGTCAGATGACAATCCCTTTTTTCCACGGTTACCTCAGCCCATTCAGTAACCATGGCAACTGTCTCCTGTGTAATGACATCATATAGTTTCCTGGGTAACAGTTCACAGTCCAATGACATCATGTAGTCACCATGGAGATCTCCATGAGGCCAGGAAGAAAGTATTTTAAGTGGGAAGATAGGTCAGGGAGGAGGAAAAAGGACTTGAGGAAGAGCGGGATAAGAGAGACATAACGGAAATAAAAATAAGAGCCTTGGGAGAAAGATAAAGGAGAGGGAACGAAATGGAGGGAACAAGACTGTGGAAAGACAAGAGACCGCAAAAAGTGGGTAAAAAATTTGGCACAATGGAAACCGAATTAGCATTAATCACTTTGCTCTCTGCCTGCTCTTGGTACTTTAACCTAGGATAACAAAAACCTGGCCGATCAGCAAACAAAAATGTGTTTTCCATGGAAAATGTATTGTCCATGGAAAATATGTCTTCCACAGCTCCTTTAGACTTACACTAAGATGGAAATAAAGAGTCTCTTGCATTTTTTTCTAGATCTTCTTCCAATTGTATTATACCATCACATGTTTGAATTTATCAAAGATAAACACGCTTTCTGCATTCAGTTGTCTTTTAATTCTGGACAGTCTAAGCTGATGGGCGATGCTACTAGTGGCTTTATTTTAAATGTTTATAAATCCCCTGGGAAAAAGCCTCTTACCAATTGAACTCTGCCATTATCAATATAAGGTCGTATCAGTGTACACAGCCTTGTGCCAAAGATAGAGTAACAAAAGCAGATACTTTTCAGGACAGCTTGCAGGCTTAGGACAGTGTTTTGGAGGAGGCTTCAAGGGCATATTTCCATCTAGCAAAGCATCTTTATATATTCTAAAATAAATTTTTAATTTAGTTTAATTTGCACAAATAACTACCCTCCACTATTCAGTTCTGAGGGAGCTGTACTACAACTACAAGTTGTTCTACAAGGAAGGCAGAATCAGGGAACAGTAGCAATTAAGCAATGAAATATTGTAACTGTGATATCTCCCACTAAAAGAAACTTATTTCTTTGCAGTTTAAATGAAGACATACTTTGGTGAAATAATTCAGATGGAAATTTCAAATAATAATGAAGTTTGCATCCTGAATAGAAACATGCCTTATTTTTGTATAGCCTTAGATACAGCTTTTGTATAGATTAACCCAAAAACAAAAAGCAGAGCCTCAAAAGTCAAAGAAATAAAATGTCAGTCAGTTCAGCTCAATGTATATTTGATCAGAGACTTAAGGTACTTTTCTAGGCTAAAGATTTTGGACATTTTGCAACAATTTTTTTTTCTACTGTGAGAACTCACTCAGATTGTTGCATTATTCAGAGAGCAGAAAGTAATATGCCAAGCCCTCTGAAAGCCCCCCAAGGCAGGCAACGTTTCACATGAAGTTGGCCTCCTCCGGAGAGTGCATTTTGAGAGGCAGCCTTCTCTCCCAGGAGCTTCCTTGCAACACTCTGCAGTCAGCGGGCTGGAAATGGTCCAGGTGCTTAATCACAGGCAGCAGAGTGAGAACAGAAAGAAAGAGAAATCTCAGCGATAAGCAGCACGAGGAAGGATGTGGTGACTGAGGGAGAGAAACAGGAAAAGGGGAGGAGGAGAGGAAGGGAGAAAAAAAGATCTCACGCTGCTGATGAACAGAAATACAAACATCAAGGGGAAGAGAAAAGACAGCAAGGCCCCCATCAATTCAGCAGTTATTCTTCAGTCCTCATTCTTCTCTTCCCTAGCTTAAGAAAAAAATATTCAGAGAACAGCAAGCTGTGAACATCTCCTGCAAACATTTTGTGCCTGGGCACAAAAAAATCTGGAGACGCTTCATCTAGCCATAAAAGTGCATTTCTTCAGAGAGAAAGGGAGAAGAAGGAAACCTTGGCAGGCTTAGCACAAAATGGAGAGGAAAAGTCAAGTTCTGCTCCCATTAATGTGAGCATAACAAAGCTCACAGGTAACAGGATAAAGGGGAAATACTGCTTGCCACTATAAATAAGATTATGAGACATAGTAATAAATTCTTGCAGAGAATTGCTCTTAAGACCTTGTCAACTGAAGCAGATCCCAGCAAAAATTAGCCCTAAAAATAATCTTTTTTCATAGTAAATATTGAAACAATTGAAAGGGCCCCCAGTAAGACCTGTTCCTATTAAATAAAGAATAAATGAGAGCAGGAGAAAAAAAAAAAAAAAAAAAAATTTACCTGCAAAAAATAATATAATTGGCAAACAAAATATCTCTTTGGTATTCCTGACTTTGCATCACCCTGACCACCTGCTAATTAGCACCAAGACATTCCTGTGATTGTACTGGGATAACAGGACAAATAATTGATAACACCTTATCCACAGATCTGGACCATTAGCAGTTCTTAATCAGCTCCTAGCCCCAGGAGGCAGCATAAGTGTTATGGAAGAATTAACAGCTTACATCCCTACATATATAATGTATTTAAGCAAAAAGAAAAAAAGAGAGAAAAAAAAAAAAGTAAATGTTTTACACATAACTACTACTGCAATTAAAGTAGACTAAAAATAACACCTAATTCCATCCATTCCTAGACTTGTCCAAAGTGACATTTCATGGCACTGAGATTGTTTCCGGTGCCTCAACTGTTGGATTTTTCATCCCCAGTAAGACTACAGGGAATAGTTTACTGAAAATTCTCAAATTCCTACATTCTTTCTGAAGACAACCCAGCGCAGTACAAGCTCACAGGACAGAGACTGTCTGGTGTTATCGATGACAGCAAACACAGCTCCCCAGTCCTTCCCTGGCATTTTACAGCCCAGAAGGCTTAACAGGACTTCTGGCCTAACAGGCCTTTCAGAAGAGGCAAATAGCAGTTCCTAAAAGCTCAAGATGACATAACTGAACAACCTGAGATGCCCCTGCTCTTTAAGGACATGCTGGAATTTCAACACGTGCTGACCCAGCGTGGCGGCTGCCAACAAACCTTTGAAGAGAGCAGGGCCTTTTCCTGCCAACAGGAGGTTTGGGCCTCCTGCCGCCACTGCGCGATTCGGTCACCGCAGCGTTTGGTGCTGCTCCCGTTACCATGGGAGCAGGGAGCGGCTGCAGATGGTCCCCAATGGTGCACACAGCCCCGTGTGACCTGCACAGCAAATTCATCTCCTCTGGATCTAGCTGAAGAGTTACTCAGCTACCGTTACTGCAAACATCTAGGAGTTTTGGCCCTCAGCAGGAGTAAGATGCTCTTCTTTGATCCTGAGGATGCAGCAAGAGCCAAAAAGCCTGTTGGTAATAATTTTATTCTTGCCAATCCCCTACAGCTCCTACTTCCTTCCGATGTTTGTGCTATATGCGGGAGAAAGGAATCCATGTTTTCCTGCAATTCCTCCTCTTTCAGTATCCTCTGATTGAAAAAAATACTCTAAATAAAGTAATACCTTATCTGTTGAAACTATGGATGAGATTCTCCAAATGCCTGAAATTTTATGTACAATTACTGCAATTATACCTGGACCTCAAGGAGTCACAAGGAGTGTTTTGGTCTATATATGTAACTATATAAATGATTTATTGACAATTATCATGATAAAAATATATATGCTCTAATGAAACATGGGCATTCTCTTATAGAGCTTTGCCTGAATGCTTTCTGGGATTTGCAGATAAATACCCAACAAAGCGAAAACCCATCATCCAGCTATAGTGCTTGAAGATAGGACAAAACAAATGATTTGCATTAGTTAAAGTAATTTCTACTCAAAAATAAAACAGCAGAGAGACCAGCTATTTATAGGTATGCATAGCAAACTTGCTACACATAGTTAACACCACACTCCACTACCTTCAGTCACTAGAACTTGGGGGTTCCAGGCACTATATCAGAACTTGTGATACTGAGATACAATTTGCAAAAAGCATTATTCAAGAATAGCACTTTTGTCAAAGGCAATAAGCGTGTTTGTATGTGCATTTGTGTTTGCATGTGTGCAATGTTAGGATACATTACCCAACTTCTCCAGAAATAACTCCAGAAATAATCGTTTACACTGTAAAAATAATGTCCTTACTACATTATTGGCCTTACTACTGCAGCATGAGCAGTTCAATAGCATCGGCACATCTCTTTCTAGCAAGGGCATTCAAAAAGGTGCGAAGGGAGAGAGAGCTAAGACACGAACACATTCATTTCTTAAAACTTGAACAAATTTGAGTAGAAAATGACAGGGAGTGAAAGCATTTTTATCCTTATAAAGAACATACTGTTAAGGTTTGATTATCTGATAGCCTTCATAAGACAGCCATGAAGGGTTGTTTTATTGTTAGCCACTATCACATAGCTAAAAATAAATAAATAAATCAAGGATAAATCAACCCATCAACCTCATCGGTTTTGCACTGAGATTCTCAGAGTGACTTATCTTTCAACAAACTGTGAAAGTAAAAATTGGTTCTGGATAAGAGCATAGTGCTCAGATACTACTGCTTGATTCAGAAGACTTCTTGAGACTGCAGACGAGTTGTCATTAACTTATGCAGAGCAACCATGTCTGCCAAAGTTTGTCTTATGAATCCCGCTAACAGGAAGGACAAAAATGTCCATTATAACACAGGGCAACCAGAACAGTAAGACATTTATTTTTAATGAACTTCCTTATGAGTAGACAGCCTATCTAAAGATTTAGCAAAAAAAGGAAAAAAAAAATCTTTGTCCTTAGGAAAGCAGCCACTACTACAAAGCCAATAACATGTCTGCCAAAGTTTGTCTTATGAATTCCCCTAACAGGAAGGACAAAAATGTCTATTATACCACAGGGCAACCAGAACAGTAAGACATTTTTAATGAACTTCCTTATGAGATTACAGCATATCTAAAGATTTAGCAAAAAAAGGAAAAAAAAAACAAAACAAAACAAAACAAAAAAAACCTTTGTCCTTAGGGAAGCAGCCACTACTACAAAGCCAATAAGCAAATCATAGAAAGAGTACACCTGAAAATAGCCTTACCACTATTTTAATGAAGTCAGAACTTCTGAGGTTGCTCCTGCATATGTGGGAGCTAGTTGAGCACACACAGTAGCTTCACTCACATGCCTTGAAGTTCATCTGAAGAGAACTTGGTTATCGCCTAGACCTTTCTCATGTATTTACTACATGGCTGTAGTGTGAATAATCTCACCAATCCAGACGAATTGCAGTCACTTACATACACCACCTGCAGAAAAACATAAGTTGTTGGCTGTTCATCATTTTGAGGGAGGTACTCTATCAACTTGACTATAACCTTTTCCTATTCACAGAACTCTACTTTGCTAGGAGCATACAGTATATTAAGCTACCGGCATTTGACAGTTCACTAAAAAATCTTTTTGGCAAGTCCTATCCCAGGGATTCAATTAGGAAGCTCTTGCTATTCCTGATTCTTCTGGCTAATTGCTCTAAAGATTCCTGGCACAAGGTAAGAAATTCTTAGAAGGCAGTTGCTAGTTTCCAGGCATGCAGAGACTGGTATCTGGAACAGTCTAGACGGCTCCCAAGTAAGAAACACTTCAGAGAGCAAGCAATCCAGTATGAAATAGGTAGCACTCAGCATTCCTCCTTTCCCATCAGTTCCAGGAGCATTTTGAGAGCTTTCACATTCATGAATTGTAAAATACCTTCAGTCAACATGAAGGACTGCTATGGCTCACCAAGAGATGATGCGACTACCTCTTCTTCTATACCGTCACACTATGGAAATATCTTCTCATATATTAATATTTATAGCTGTAATTGATTTATCTATTGAAATTTGAATGGAATCCACCCTTCAAGCAGGAGAGATAGAGACCTATTTGGAACCTATTTCAAAAGGGGTTTTTATACTGTGACACCCATTTTACCTCAACAGCAACAAACCCATTCAGTAAAATTTATCACCTTTCTTGCAAGAACTTATTAAAGAACCCAGAAGCTGCACCATTTCATAGAACCTTCCTCAGTCTTCCTGTTGGACATTATGCACTAGGTGCACACCTAATCTTCAGCAGCCTGGTCCAGTGAGGTCAGAAACATGCTAACTCATGTCCAGATTGCATAATGCTGATTGTTTGCTGACACAGGAGCTGCATAAGACAAAATTCTGCTTCTCTAATGAACTATCATTCCTTTAATATATGACAGTGGTAGTTGCACAAACAGGAGAAAAAAAAATGCAATAATAATTACTAACTAGTTAGAGTAGTTTAACATAAAAAGGTAGCCTTACTGCCAAGTCTCATCTCAGCTCCATGGGGGCTGAGATAAGCTTTTTTATTTAACAGGAAAGAGAAATAAGACATAGGAGCATTTTATCTAGCAGACAGGTAAAGCTCAAAAAGATACTACCAACTAAAAAGAATTCCTGTATGATTTACACGTAAAAAGATCAATTGAAAAATAGGGGCTTGTATACTGCTTGAGGAAACGGCAACTAGCAAAAGGGACTTCCAGAATAAGTCATGGTAAACAGCAGTAACTTACATTAAGTACACACTTCAAACTGCTTTAAGAGATTTGATTTTGCTAAACTAATCAAGTGTCTTAAAATTAAACAAGAGCACAATATCAAGGTTCAGGATTTTCATGTCTTTTCTTAGATGCTGAGCTAGCTTTCCAATTGCCAAAATTAGTAATGCTGGAATTTTCTGGAAGATAATAGAATCAACAAATAAAAAAATTCTAAAAATTTAACTCTAAAATTTTAACTGTAAAAATTCTAATCCTCTAGACACTTAAAAACAATTGGTATACGGCTTTATAAAGTCTGAGGAAAAAGTTGTGATATCTAGGCCAGTTATTTTTATTGTACATGTCAAAGAAAACCAGACTTACATGAGGCACTTACACATCTTTTAGGCTAGCTCAGGTGCCTGAGGTATTCTGCATACGACCACACATACCTCAACAAGAGCTAACTTACGGCTTCTGCAACTTCTACAGAAACACATATGGAATCAATAAACATACACACTAACTGCAGGAAAAAAAAGGCAAACAAAGCAAAACAAAAACAAAAAGAGGAGGGAATCAGATTCAATTTAAGTAAAATTAAGAGGCATTCTGTAAGAACAAACACTGTGTTAGGAGCACGTAAATACAAGAAAATTATTACCATTTATGATGAAAATATAAAAGTTACTGCAGACAAGTAAATAATACAAGTCTCTACATCCAGTATAAGTGGATTTTGTTTTGTTTTGTTTTGTTTTTTTTAAGCTAAATATGTCCTTGGAAATGCTACGTCAGCAGACATGAGTGGTGTAATTTCTAGACTCCTGTGCTTTATTTTTTAAACCATGAGTCAAATTGTCACAAAGTTTTTGATTAAGTATTCTTAATGCATGAGTAATGTGCTAAGATCTTAACAAAAGACAGGACAGCTTGTGTAGAGATAGTCTCCCCGAAGCAGCATTTTATTTTATTCATTTAATTCCAAAACATTTAATTTAGAAGTCTGGCATCTCAGTCATGGGCTAACATTGACATAAGTGTTGTCAGAATACACAGACAACTAAACAGCAAGGAGTTTACAAAAAATAAATTCATGATTCTTCAAAACAACTGCAAAAGGTTACAAGTATCAAAACTCTTAGGCAGATGTACTGCATTAAAGGAAATTGTGCACATAAATTAGGCAAAAAACAAACTGCTACTGAAACCTCACATTTCAAAAAGTTTATTGTAAACTGATGAATAGGGTCATCACTTCACATCAGCTTTACTGTTTTCATTGACCGAAAAGAACTTTGGGGTGGCTAATTTACTTTGCATGCACAGAATGTACTGCTCAACAAAACTGCCAGCTCATTTTAAATGGATTTTTTTAAAACTGGAATCTAATTATCTTCAATCACTATTCATTATTCTCTCCATATTTTATAATCATCAAACTAAAAATGCCTCATTTAATATGCATCCCTCTGCACTGTTCAAGTGCAACTAAGATAAATGGGGCAAAGAAACCAATCACTCCATCAGTGCCCATGAAGACTTATCTGAAACTGCTTCCTGACAAAGTGGACAGCATTTCTGAACAGCTGTACAATACAGATATGCTTAGCACTAGATATTTAGTGTGACTGTGGCAAGGAAATATTGGTGATGATGGGGATGGTGAAGTGGATGAAAGAGGGATCAGAGGAAAGCTTTTTAATTATTGCCCTCTCCTGCTTCTTCATCTTGCTGGTCACTCGTCCACAGAGTGAGGTTATCTCGCAGTAGCTGCATGATGAGAGTGGAGTCCTTGTAGGAATCCTCATTTAGAGTGTCCAGCTCTGCTATGGCATCATCAAAGGCTTGTTTGGCTAAAAGGCAGGCCTGCTCAGGAGCATTCTGGATTTCGTAGTAGAACACAGAGAAATTGAGGGCCAGCCCCAGCCGGATGGGGTGAGTGGGCTGCATGTGCTCTTTGCTGATTTCAAAAGCCTCTTTGTAGGCAGCTTCTGAGGCTTCCACAACACTGTTCTTCTTCTCTCCAGCAGCAACTTCTGCCAAGTAGCGGTAGTAATCTCCTTTCATTTTCAGGTAGAAGACCTTGCTTTCATACTGGAAGTCATTGCAGTTCTTGATCAAGTACTTATCTAGGAGGGCCAAAACATCATTGCAGACTGTCTCGAGCTCCTTCTCTATCTTCTCCCTATAGGCTTTGACCTTTTCCAATTTCTTCTCGTTCCCATCTGCCATAGTCTTCTGCTCTATGCTGCTGATCACACGCCAAGAAGATCTTCTAGCTCCAACTACATTCTTGTAGGCTACAGAGAGCAGGTTTCTATCCTCATTTGAGAGAGGCTCATTCAGCTCAGTCACCTGAAAATATAGACAAAGATCAAATTTAAAGAGTTTGCCTCGAGAGAAGAACATGCAATTTTTGTTCAATACTTCCATTATGAAGACCAAGAGCCAAAATTCCTTCTGAACAAGAGCCAATCTGTACTGATGGAAGTTTAAAACTGTTACTGCAGAAAAGCCTAAGAGTGAAAAATCCCATAGCTCTGCTGTTAACAGACTTGTATTCAAGTCATTACAAAGCACATTCACAATCAGGTTCGAGTAATGAAAAAGCATTTGCAGAAGGAAGACTCTCTGCCTTTGCTATAATTATTCAGGCTAGACACTTAATACTGAATTTAAATGTACCTAGAACAACAGCTACATGAATCTTGAACACTGCACAGACATACTGGAAAGCGGTGCAGCTCTTGCATTTCTTTTCTCCTGCGGCTTTCTTTCAGATGACAGAGATGGATGTGTTGAAGCCACTATGATTAAGCTCTGCATAGTACAAATAACATTAGTGTTTCATACCATCTCGCAACCACTTAGTGAGCAATTTTACAATGTAAAATAAAAGTCACTCTTCTATTTATTGGTGCTGCAGGCACATTTTATGGAAAGGATATGTGAGAAACTGCTAAAATCATTATTGTGTTTTGAAAACAGTGCAGCACCCAGTAAATGTATAGTTTCAAAGTCTAAGAAAGTAATTTCTATTAATTGCAGGTGTTACAACAAGAGCATACGTAGATGCAAAGACAGTCTATTTTCAACTTCCTTTTTTTTTTTTTTTAAGATATAGCAATTCTTAATTCTTACATTCTTTTTTTTTTCCTAAAATAAAGCCAGCCTCATCTCCAAGATCGGTTTCACCCCACAGCTCAAGGACCAGATTCCTCAAAGCACTGCTCTGCCCAGAATCAATTTAAGACAATCTCCCAAAGGTCACATGCGTAGGAATCAACCGTCATGCCATTTTCCACAGCTTTATCACAGCTTGCACTCTGCAGCAACACAGGCACACTCCAAGACCTGTATCATATTCTCTAGCAAGATGTCACATCCCTCAAAACAAAGGTTCCACTAAGAGCTACAGTGTATTAGCAGAACATTTGCATGTAAAAAAGAAAAACAAACCAAGGAAACCTACGTCACCTCATCCACACATCACAGGAAAAAAATGTATGGGACAAGTGTACAAGACAAAAACACCTGAGGATGTCTTGGCAGGACAACAGTAGCAGACTGGATTCCTAATCCAGAATCACTATACAATGGAAGAGAAAGCTAAAAGATGGCAACTATAGCTACTGATTCTTCTCCTTATGCATCCCGTCCCCACTTTTTACGTTCTGCCTCATTCTCCACTTAGGGTCTCTTTTTTTACTCTCAGTTAACTGCTACCTTTGCCTTTTGATCCCTTTCTCTTTTTCAAATTAAGTAGCTCCCTCTCTCACTAGTGCTAATATTTATGTGTTCAATGTCCAGAGATATTGATCCTCTAACTTCTTAAGGAGGTTGTTTTAAGCTTTTGAAAATAAGCTTTTAGAGGCAGGTGTCTTCTGTGTATTGAAGCTATCAAAAGGTTTTTTTACAGCACCCAACAAAGGTGCTGGGAACCATCACAATGCAAAGAACTTTTAAGGATTTAAACACATTTTTGACTATACAATATGGTTGTTGTATTTACTTTAATGGAGATAATTTAATAATTTTTCAAAATTCTGTTCCATTTGTCCTAGATCAAAAACTGCAATTATGTAAGCAGACTGAAAAAAAAAATCAGTCAAGGTCTTTTCAAGTCTATTTTCTCTCTTCAGATGTTAATCACTTCAAATTTCAGAAAATGCACAACATCAAGCCTGAAAGAGGTAGCATCATTTATAAAGTCCACTTGTGCAAGAGACAATGTTTCCAGAGAAACTACATCTAAAAAGCCTCTCATCTTCCCTAATTGTAACAGAATGTCAAGGGAAGATTTGATAAACAGCCTATTTGCAGGAATTTCTGAAGATGAAACATGCCTGTGTGTATGTCTACATTACTATCCATAATGTGGAGCAATGCTTTTGGAGGCTCATTCACACCAACTTTAAACCTGATAGCTGAAGTTTAACTATCACCTTGCACTGAGCAAGTTTGTTAAAACTATCGAGAAGCACCTGACTACAAAGCTTGTCCTGACACAAGTTTGAGAAAAAGCAGAGAATACTTAAGATGCACCCATGTAATCTGCAAGTACACACAGAAGTACAGTCCCTTGGGGCTAAGAGCAGAGCAGCTGTTTACATGTGGAAAAGGAATGTTAACTTCTTAATCAAAGCAAAGCATCTTACTAAGACATAAGATTATTAAGAGACTTAATCAAGAGACTAATCCAGGTATCATTAGCCTATATGGCTGAATTCACTGTCTTGAACTCACCTTGAAAGAGTTTCTTAAAAGGAAAAATTTAACACAGGAGAAGCCGATTTGACGTGGTTAGGAGGTATGCCTACTAGTTTGAAGATGCATCAAAAATTACTGATATATTTTGAAGAATCAGCAAATACCATCAATTCTAGCCCATCAAAAAACAACATGCAGTGAGTATGGTCTTTTTAAGATACACTACATAAGGACGGGGGCACAATTGCAAGATTCTGATCTGTCTATCATAACTTTCAAAAATGTTTTCTGAAGAATTAGTGATGAATTAAAAAGATTTAACTGTCATTCTGGAGAACAAAGTAGAAACAAAATCTGTCAACTGTATTTCCCTTTTACAAATATACTGCCTTTTTACATCCAGGCTGCAATAGTCAGATTAGTCTTGCACAATAAACCTATTCAAATCTAGCATATGGCACAATTAGCCCAAAGAAGGTCAACATACCGAAGAAAACCCTGGGGAGTTAAACTGAGAAAGATCTTATTTCTTCTTTCCTTCTTCAGATTTTCCACATTTCTATCCCTATTTAAATCTGTTCTTAGAGAGAGAAAAAAAAAAGGGGGGGGGGGCATATGCTCAAATTCCATATGCTTTAAAAATTACAGAAGTGAGACTTTAGCACTGTATCATAAAAACTAAAACCTAGTAAAACAAAAACAAAACTTTCAGTTTTGTTTCAAACCCAACAACACATCTCACTTGTCTGCATCAGCCATAACAGTCATTGTACCCCGAAGGCTACATATAACACTTGAACCACACAGCGAACTACTTTTTCAGATAAAGTTAAAAAATGTCAACCTCATACCATTCCCACCAGTAACTTAAATCCCCTAGCAGGTCCCGTTAACTTCACCTAGAAACTGAGAGCCACCTTCGAAGAAAGCAGCATCTGAAGTTGTGTGCCATAATTCAGCATAAAAACTAGCAGTTTCACACTAGTTATTCTTTATACAGCAGAAGTCTTCAGCAGTTTGAGTGAAGCCCTTTCCTTCCCAGTATCACATTTCAACATGTCCCCCAGGCCCCTTTCCATTCCATTAGCCCTGAACTACTTTCTTCTCTTCAGTAACTTCAGAGAGAAGGAACAGATTATCCCCAGCCTTAGCTAACAAATGCTCTGATACTTTGTGTAGATGTATCTAAAATAACTCTCAGAGTACAAAATTGTATCAAGAAGCTATCTACTATTGCAGGTAGATTTGCAAGGCAGGTGAGAAAACAGACCTGTCTCTCCCCCTTATATAGGGATGATATAGAGATGGGGGGACGAATCCAAAACCTTCCCTTCTACTCATAACAAACAATACCCGTAGTAGAAGCAAGGTATTGAATCGCAACAACCATATTTAAATTTTAGACATAATCAACAAAAAGCTCATGATTTCTCATAACGTCTGTTAGGAAAAACACTATCACTTGAAGGATTAAAAAACACTTATATGATGACTTTAGAATAGTATTAACTTAATAAGGTGTTACCCTATGCTTTCCTTAAGCAAACATACCTCCTCATACTTAAATTTGGAATTATTTTCAGTCTAGAGCAAGATAATGCAATTGAACATTCAGACTATGATCTGCCAGTGGTTTTCCTGCAGATTAATGGTCTGTTTTATGTAGTAAGAATATAGGCTAAATCAATTTATTTCTATGATACAGGTAACTCCTCCTCTGCTTTGTTCCCACTTATTTCAGTTTACTTGGAAATAAAATAAAGGAATTCTGACTTTAGTTCTAAAATTCCTAATTCCACATGCACAGCTCACCCAGCTCTATCAGCTCACGAATGACTTACATGTGTGCAGGATCCCACGTAGCACATGCCAAGCTGAATTAGCTTTATATGAAAAACACAGCACAGTGAAGGTTCCACAATTAACAGCAGACCTATGCACTGCGGATCATCTACTACCATGAAACGTGACCTGGATCAATTACACATATGTGATCACACTTCTCTTTTGTTATACAGAATATTTTGTTAGCACTTTTCATTAGTTAGAGTGTGTGTTAGATCTCGTGCCAGTTCTTCACAAGTTGCTGGGAAAAAAACAAACAAAAAAGCAGACTGTACTTGATGCAGTAAAGAACAAGGATAGCATGGGCCAGACAAGACTAGAATCACTGCAAACCCTCCTAGTGCAAAGTTATGAAGTTCATAACTACTGAATAAACAGGAACCAGAAGAAAGAATTTAAAATGGATCATTTTTTGCATCATGTGGCTTGAATGTTTTCTATCAGACATTAGAAGCTCTATAGCTAGATTTATTGTATCAAGTCACAGTAAGGAAGTCTTCTCACGGTAGGGGAATATACTGTTTATATAAAAGGCATCTCATTCCTCCCTCCCACATACAAATACTTTGTTAACCAAAATCAGACACTAATGTTTAATGAAGGAGAAACTGATGATACAACAGTAAAAATATGGAACTCCTCAAACTTTAAGTCTATTTATGTACAGAGATAAAGCATATAAATTAAACTAGGACCTCAAACTATTTTACTTAAAATAAAATCTCAAACTTATACCCAGCAATACCTGCATATTATGGCACTGGCGAGCCCCAAGTAGTATTTCACACACAGGACTAATTTTAAAATTGTAGAACCTGATGCAACTCAGATGTGTCTTAACAATCATTAAACTGAAGTATAGATGACTGGATACTTATTATGCAGCTACACTAGAACAGCAACAAAAAATAATTAAACTCCTGAGAATTACACATTAGAATTCCTACAGTGTGAGACACTAAGGATTTATACAGCAAAATAGTTTAACTGCTTTCTGTTTACTTCCCAATCAACATATAATTGTATTTTTGGAATTGTCTAAAAACAAAAGCCCTCAATGCAGTATTTCCATCATGCTTCACACATTTGTTCAGACAAGTGAGAAATGGTAACACACACTTATTCCTCCACCCCCCACACAACTTCAGTATTTTCTGTGTTAAGAAGCAGTTTTAAACCTACCATGTAATGTTATTTCCAATTTTTGAATCCTAGAGCAACATTTAATGCAATGACAGTACCACATGCCTTGGAAGAAGGCCATTTAGTAGAGGCACATTTACACATGCTTTTATGCTTTTATTAAGAGATTTTTGGCTGCAAGAAACTAAACTAACTCACAGCAATCTACATGAAAACTTTGTTATACTCCCCTACCTGCACATTATAAGCAGACATACTGGAATTCTTCCAAGAAAATTCAAAAGCAACAAATAAAACTACTATAACTACTATTACACAGTAGTTTCCTTATTTAAGCCACATCTGTTAAGTCTTCTATAGGAAAGTCAGAAGTAACTAAAAGGATTAAAAAATTACAACTGTTTCTCCAGTTTTATACTAATCGCTAAAATAGTGAGAGTTTTAGGGTTTTTTATTTTTATTCCCTCTTCAGTCAAAAAAAAAAAAAAAAAAAATTGGCTAAAATAGTTTATTAGTTTGTTACTTGATGTTTTAAGAGCAACTAGAAGGCCGTTTGCTACATCGTGTATAGTAAAAAATATGGTGAGAAATACCTGTAACTTTAAGTTCAGTTTCTACTGAACAGCATACTGGGCAGCATACTATTTTCATATAGCACCTTCAATCCAATTATCTATCAATTTTTAAAACCAGCTATGTTAAATCCAGAAAATAATTTTAGAAATGTTTCAAATCGATACACTTTGCTTTAGGAATAGATATCTGAGTGACAACACAGATTTCCTGTTGAAGGAAGTTAGCATCTCCACAGCACAAAAGGCACTTTTGATATATTATTTATACAGGGGGACATTTCTCTGAAAATTCTTGTCTTTAAGATCTAAGGAAATATTAGCTGTGTGGAAACATCCCATATAACATTCCATAGCAGCTTAAGTTTAGACTTGCAAAACTTAGATGAACCTTTAAAGAGCATTCTGGAAAATACCTCGTTAGAACCAACAGCAGTGAAAGACATTTAAGTCACCACTAGATGCAGTATCATAGGCAATCATATTGAATAAGTGATTTATAATGTTAAGATGTCGCCCGTTAAATTCAGCTTCGCTTTCTGTATTTTTGAAACATGTCTATAACATTCTTGTTCTAAATGCTCAAAATCCAGTTCACAATACTTGCTAACAAGTTTCCAATTACAGAAACCAATAATTACACACCTAATTAGAGAGCAAAAAAAGTATTAGTGAAGAAAATACCACAACTCAAGATAAAGTGAAACAAAACACTATTAGGACTGTTTAAAAAGATAACTGGAAATGCACAGTAGTTATAGATACACTTTTAAAATATATTTCCTGAAGCACAACAACTCTGTTTCATGTATGTTCGTAGAGCCACATAGGCATAGTAGTTCCATGATTACTTGGAAATACAATTATCAGAAATTCTAGTAGCATTTGAAAAGGCAGCTTCTTTACTTTAATGCCTAATATATCTGATACAGACGTATTCAAGAGTATTTCTGCTTTAGAATTGGGCTGGTCTTAGTATAGAAAATGCCATAATGATGACATTACGACATTTCTGCTTCAATCAAATTTTAAACGGTAATGATTTAAAAAAACAGCAAAATAAAGGTGTTTCACAGCCCTCACTTAAGAAATGTGACATACATCTGTCTCAAAATGAGACTATTTCTCTCAAATGAGTCATTTGAAGGTGCTCTCTCAAATGAAAATCTTCTCCTCTTTGAACAGGACTATTCTCAAGGGAAACCCAATTTCCCTTGGGGCTTTCGGTATTCACAAAGGACTGATCAACAAGACTCTAATATCAGGTGTAAACAGGTATAGCAGAGACACTGCTAAGCATTTGGTAATGCTAATGTCACCTTTAAATTTCGGATGATGGGAGCATTTAAAAAATAAATAAATAAAAGGAATAGACAGATGAGGTTTGATCATTCTGCAATTTTATTATATACCAGTACAGACAGGTCAGCACAAATAACTTCCATTGCTTGGCTTTGAGAAGCTGAGTTGCAACTGTACCTTAAGGTTTAAACACATTTCAGTACTTGTGTGTGCAAGGAATGTACTGAGAATTTGTATCCTATAAAGAAGAGCGGGAAAAAAAAGCAGAAAAGGCAGTATTACAGCTCAGGAAAGAGGCTCGGAGCACGGTGCAGCTTTTAACCCGGCTGAACAATCCGCGCCGCCTTTGGAGCGGGGCGAGGCCCCCGGGCGCGCGCTTTTCTATGGGAGGAAACGTCTAGAAAGGGAAGGGGCTCTGCCCGCCGCGTACAGCCCCCCCGGTAGGGAGGGCAGCCCCAGGCTCCGCGGCGCGGGCGGCCTCAGCGCCGGGGCCCCGCGGGAGGGCCGGGCAGGGCAGGGCGGCGGAGGCGCCTGCGGACCCCGCCGCGTTCAAACGGCCGAGGCGCGCGCCGGATTGGCGGCGGCGGCGGGGGGAGGAGAGGGCTCGGTCCCACCCCCGGGCAGGGGCAGCGCGGGGAGCGGGCGGGATGCTCCGCACGGCGCCCCGGGCTCGGCACCGCGCCTCTTCCCTGAGGGCGGCGAGCGGGATGCAGCGGCCCCGCCTCGGCTCAACCCGCGCTTCCTTCCCCCCGTGCTGCCAGCCCCACTCACCGCCTTCATGGCCGAGGCCATGTCGTCGTATCGCTCCGCCTGCTCGGCCAGGCGGGCTCGCTGCAGCAGCTGCTCTCGGTCGCCCATGGCCGCTTCCGTGGTGGCTGCCGGGCTGGGCACGCTGCGCCCCTCACGCGCACAGCAAACGGGGGAACGCGCGGCTCGGAAGGCGCGGGGAGCCGAAGCGCAGGAGCAGCCGCCGCCGCCCCTCAGGCTCGCTCAGCGCCCGCTGGGCTGCTCGCGGCTGCCGCTCGCCCCCGGGCGCGCTCGCTCCGCTCTCAGCTCGCGCCTCCGCGCCCGGCTCGGAGCCTCGCGCTGCTGCCGCCGCCTGCGCCTGCGCGCTGGGAAGGCAACGAGGGGGCGGAGTCGCGGGCACTGCAGGGGAGGGGAGGGGGGCGCTGCTCCCCCGCGTTCTATTTCTAGGTGACGTCACTTGCTATAAATAGCCATCCCGGGCCGCCGGCCGGGGTGGGGGCGCATGCGCGCTGCGAGTGCTGCATTTTCCTGCTGCAAAGGTGGAGGTGGGCGATGCGCGCGGGCACTGCGGGAGCCGCGCGAGTGGCCGCAACGGGCACAACGACCACAGTGGCCCGGCCCCGCGCCACTGCCGCTTTGGGCGCTGTGTTTGAAGCGTTTTGTTTCATTCCTCTTAAATAAAGGAGTCTCTCGGCCCTGCTGGCTGAAATGCTCCTGGTTGTGCAGGTGGCCAGCACAGGGCAATTCTGCTACCTCAGACGACCGATTGGACTAAACTCAGTTTTGCCACATTTTAATTCATAAGGGCCAGGCTCTTCTTTAGTAAAGCAACAAATACCAGTCCTATGTAAAAATCA
Organism: Crypturellus undulatus; assembly: GCA_013389825.1. Classification (NCBI taxonomy): domain Eukaryota; kingdom Metazoa; phylum Chordata; class Aves; order Tinamiformes; family Tinamidae; genus Crypturellus; species Crypturellus undulatus. The sequence continues at coordinate 186,385 of VWPW01020795.1, forward strand.
TCTTACGGGAACACAGCTGCCCCAGTGCTGCTGGTGTGTGCAGAAATGCAGCACCCAGGCAGCTATTTTCTACCTAAGTCATTGACATTCTCAGTTCTGCTCAGGGCACAGCAACAGTTAAACACCAGCACCCCATTTTGCAAAGGTGGGACTGCTGCACATTGGAACGAAACGTTTGCTTGCAATCAAACAGCTCAGCTTTGCAGCCTCACTGCCACCCCACCAACATAAATTTCAGAGTGCGTCTGTCCTCCACACGAGGAAGAGGGAAGGCTGCATGTTGCCATGCAGGAGTCCCAGTGTCACGGCTCTCCATCCATTACCAGCAGTACTGCTGCACTGCTCTGATGGAGCAAATCTGGTCCACTGAGCCACCAAAAAGTCACCAAAGTGTTTAGCCTGAACCCTGGCATTGCTGCTTTTTTTTTTCTGAATTTGCATTAGAGTTAACCCACAAAGTCGCTCAAAATAAATGCTCTAGTTATTTTTTTAAAGAGCCTAGATGAATATATAAATGAATTTGGCTATTTTTAGAATGGGATGAAAAAATATTGTAAAAAATAGGAATTCGTGAAAGTTATACGTACTAAAATATGGAACAGATTTCACGTAACAAGTTATAAACTGATTGGCACAAGATTAAGGAAGTAACTTTCTCTGTAGAACTGTGAAATATGCAGTTATATATCAGTAAATTGAAAAGTCTTTTTCCTACCTTATTGTTGCTTTTTTTTTTTTTTTTTTAAGACAGTGAAATCTTCACAGAATGGATCCCAATTATCTGTCCAATTCATTAACTTCATTAAAAGAAAACCTTTTTCTTTTGATTTTACCTAAGTTTAATCTATGGGCTGTAAAACTATGTTCTTGAAAGGGCATGATTCTATTTAAAAATGCATATTTTAATACATTTAATATCTTAATTTATTTCATATCTTATGCAACAATAATAAGAGATGGGCCAAACCAAAATCCCCTATCCAGTTCTTAAACTTTGGAAACTGCAGTTTAGACCAGATTCTTAGTAGAGATTAATTGGTCTGCAAAATGTGACAACAGTTTTGAAAATTTTTAGGGTCTAGAAAAAGCTTCCCAGTTGTGTGCAGCAGTTTCAGCCTCCTGGGGGAACAGATTTTGGAGTATTTTTAAAATCAGTTATATTTATTTACCCATTGAATCAAGAGAATCTGCATTAAAAACATTCTCATGAAATGCATTTTTTTTCTGTCTCTGTAAATGGCCATTTTTCAGCCTAAAGCATCTCAAAAATTCTTAACCTTGAACCCACAAGGTGACATGTCTCATTTCTGCTTTAAAATCAGACAGACGTCTACATCCAACTTAGCAAGAAAAAGCACAGAAATCAGGTAGCAATTCTACAGTCTGACTGTAAACAAGGTAATGAGAGTACATTTCAGACATACAAAGGCATTGGGAGAGTACCTATTTTCCCTTGCGTGTTCAGCATCTAGTGCTCTGAATCCTCTGCTGTATCAGTGGCTCCCAGGAGCTATAAAGGTGCAAATAAAACACAATTAGTGCTCATGAAGTAAGCCTCAATATGCTCCAATGTTTAGAAGCTTAGTTACAATGTCTTTTAACTAAAAATGGAACTGGTAGTGTCAGCTGACCCCTTCCTAGAGTGCAGAATGGGGCACACAACATGCGAGCAAGCTTTATGGTTCCCCTACAGAGCTCGGATGCCCAGCACGGTACACGACATTACATAGCTCTATGATTCCCAGCAAAATCTAGACAGGAGCTCAGAAATACGGCTCTCATGAGGCAGGATTTGAGTTGTTGGCATAGTTACCACACCCAGCAATAACAGAGAAAGTTATAGTACTGAAAATTGCACCATGACCTAAGGCAGTGGCTCTGCTCCACTGGCGTATCTGATTATTGGACAGCACCGATGTTCCGCAAATAGCTCCTTGCTGAAATGCCATTCTAGTTCACTGCTAAGCTCCACACAGGGCACTGGGGACAGCAAAGCGCTCTCAAAGAGACTGTCCCCAACGCTGGCATTCAGCAGAGGGACCAAGGCTATGAGGTGCACTGGCACAGAGGAAGCATGACAGGGAAATTAAGTGATGACAGAGGTGCTATGCCAGAGCCTTCCATCACTGCCAAAGGCTGACTTCTCTGGTTGTTCTGGATACAGTGAGCAGGGATCCCACTTTTTGTACCACTCTTCCTAAGACTCATGGAGCCCAAGCATTGGCAGTAAAAAGCCCCTGCTGCTAACATACTTCTCATTCCTGGAGCAAGCAATCTTCCCACTCTTCCTCTGCAGCAAGGAAATGTTTTATTTAGGGCTCTGCTAAATGATACTAAGAGACAAGGCACTGGAAACGAGAAAGACAGCAGACGCAACTGCCAAGTGATGGGGGAGGCTGAGCAGCTTCCACATCACAGGAAAAGGAAGCAGAGATGGGGATGGTAGAGAAAGAGAGCTGGGGGTCTGGAGGCATCTGATCTTGGAAAAAATGGGGTTGGCACTTACTTGGGTGAGGGCAGGATGTTCAGACTGTGCTGTAAGGACAGATTGTTTCACAGGCTGAGGACTATCTATAATCTTTATTGTTAGAAGCCTGGCAGCATATCCCCGCAATAAAGCAAGGTAAGTGCACATCAGGGAGGAAAGGTGTTGTAACCAATGACAAGATCAGAGCAAAAGATAGGAGTGGGTGTAGCTGAAATGTGATGATTCCTTCCCAAACCACAAGAGACTATAATTTCAATGATATACTTCTAGCCAAACCATACACCACAGTTTAACAAGCAGCAGAATCCTTTGGGTTGTCACAGTGTTTGAGAAAATACTATTTGTCATATTTCAATTTCATACTAATCTGTAATAATTCTCAAAGAACCTCCCTCATAACTCAAAGGTAAATCCCAAATGGAGGCAGAAGGGTTACACTACATGAGCACTGCTCAGAACCAGCAGCATTCATGCCGTGAATTGCGGCATTTACGCTGTACAGCTGTTCAACAATGGGGAAGACCTTTTCAGGAGAAGGGCAGTGATTTATGCAAAATCTGTGAAGTTCCTGCTCCCTCAGGGGAAAGGGATCTACACTGTATACTGAAACCTACTGATTGTGATCACCTGCAATAGATTTAATACCACCCAGCATTAACAGGCAGGACCTCTTTGCATGTTCAAGATCCTGTGTGGACAGGAGTTGATAAATCCTCTGTACTCTCCCATGAAACATGCTGTGTTCTAGCACTTGCTCATTTCAGAGTCCAGCAAAGAACAAACACCATGTCTGAATAAAAAATCATAGCTGTGTTTTTGCATGCCAGAATGATTCAGGGATATTCACAGGAAGCTGTGAAGCATGCTCAGTTATGGAGGTTTGTGTAAGTAGCAAGAACACAGTAGCTAATGGAAAGCAGCTTTAACTCTTACAAAGCTGCTTCACACTGTTTGCCAAAGTCTTGTCCAGATACAGAAATGTGCTTTTATTCTTTATGTAATTAATCAAATTAAGGTAACTGGAATTTACAATAAGCAGGAAAACATGAAAAAGCCTCTTATCAGAAACCTTTAGCAGAATGTCACATTAAAAAAAAAAAAAAAAAAACTTCCACCTGTAACAGAAAAAAAAAAAAAAAAAATCTATGTTAAGTGACTACTGCACAAGAAAAACAATCCTGCCAACGCCCAGGAGTTTTCAGAGGTGCCGAGCATTGCAGCCTATGGATAAGGTCAGCATGTTTATGTCCAGCGTTTCCACAATCACCTTCAAGACGCAGCATGCCATGCACACACAGCTAGGGAATCTAAATCAATGGCCATATTTTAAAAAATAAGCCCAGATCTTTCTTAACGAATGATTTTTTTACTGATCTTCAAACTTTAGTAAAGTGGATTAGTTCGACTTAGAATTGGATTAAATTCCACTGAACATGATTGATCTGAAACAATGACCTTTCATTGTACAACATAACATGAAAGACTTTGGGGATAAGACTAATGAAGAGCAGAGATAAAATGCTTTTGCCAGGGTTTTCAGAAGTGGCCTCTTATTCTGGGTGCTCTGCTTGTGTCACTGCTTAAGTGCTCATTTCCTCTGAAAATGAGGCCCCAAGGAAATCAAGCCAAGCATCCAGAATGAAAGACTGCCTGGAAACATTGGCCTTCGAGTTGTCTGGCCTGACACTTGTCCAGAGTGGCCTCAGAGGAGCCCATCAGGAACCATGATAGCTGGCAGAGACCGTCAATGGGACTGAAAAGGAAAATAAACTTTTCATATAATTAATCCTCTTTAGTATTGTATCAGATTAGGTTCAGAGAAGTTTTTCATGAGTAGCTGCAGCGCAAACCCTCCATACTCCCATTTCTATATCACACATCTAACTTAGCGACAGTTCAGTCCTGACCTTGCCAGTCTCGAGCCCATCTGCTGCAAAAAGGAAAGTCGATTTTAGCTGCGGCACTGAAAAATTTGACTGCCTGCCCATTGGGAAAATGGCCCTCTCACCTCAGAGACAGCTAATTAACAACGCCTCCGAAGATGCTCCTAGATTTCCATCCCTTTTCTGTGATCATTTGACACATGCAAGTTTTGTTCTTTGGGCTCTCCTGTGAAATTAAGGATAAAAATGGCTTTGTTTTTCCTATCTAGGGCAAGCATCTTCTTTTGTTAGGCCGTGGCATGTTAAGGGGGAGGAGGAATGACAACAGCAGGTACAGCACACTGAGCTCAGGGCAGGTCAGCCACATGCTCAGAGTACTTCTAATTACAGCTCCAAGGAAGACGAATACAAACACATCCAGAGCCTGCTACATATGGCAAGAGAGGGAAACTAGAACAAGGCTAGGACATAAATCATAGCCAGGAAAGAGGAACAAGTTAAGACACAAACTGAACGATTTGATTGCCCAGCATGGATACAATCTAACTGGGAGAACTCCACCACTCTCAAAGACTCAGCACCACAGACAGAGAAGGCCAGGCCCAGTGCTAAGCAGATCTCCCCTTGATCTCCACCTATGCAGTACAGCAGTGCCTCCAGCCTGTGCCAGCTCAGGCATGGAGAGGGGACAGCTTAGCTCCAACTCTGCACACTCACCTGTACGCCAGGGTGGTCAGGTCTGCAAGATCACCTGCAAGCACAGCCTGCAAACTGCTCTCAGTGCAATCGCCTCTGCCAAAGCCTTTCAGGCCAATCCAGCATCCAGGCAGCACAGGGCAGGGATGCACGTGGGCCAGGATGCACTGTACTTCTGCCACTTGGTTTTACATCTCTTGCTATTAACATGATTCCATGTATCGAGCTGTGAATCATTAATATAAATCTCTGGAAAACTAATAAGTTATTTCATCTGGGAAACGACCTAGAAATTTCAACTGTCCTCCAGAGAGCCACTGTGCCAAATTTAGAAATGAAATTCATTAAGAGAAGTGTAAGACAAAAGGCTTTAACTCTGCTTTAACTGCAAAGTCTTTTCAAACTTAAGTTTGGAGGAATACTTGTTGTTCCAGCGCTCCTTACAAATTCTGAAGATTCTTCCTTAACAATGCTGAACAACTATATTCTTGGATTATTGTAAAATTTAGAAGACCTGTGCACGCTTATATTGTTAACACTGAGGAGCAAAGGCCAGTTATTGCTGGAACTTGAATGCCTGCATAGATTAGCATGTGTTGTCTTTTTAGAAAATAATTTAATTTTGAATGGCAGGCACCTAGAAGCTCTATACAGGTGGAGTACTGTTAAGTTATTGAGTCATTTCCTGACAGGCAGCACAATGAAGTATTTGAAAGGGAGTGAAAATACACCTCACTAACTGAAGCATCACTCCTCCGTACTTCAACCCATCAGTGCACACCAGCAGAGAAGTGGAACCACCCAGGCTCCCATCCACGTATATTACATTCCATAGACTAGCTGAATCATAGTAGCAGTACTGACACACCATGTCATTAAGGGTTGAGAAATAAAATACCTTATTTGGTATTTCATACACACGCCTAATAGGAGGCGGCGTGAGTTTGGCTCACACGGGTGGCTCCTTTGGCGTGGAAGCTCTGCCAGTGCCTGGTGCACCACAGTGCCTTATTTTCTTTCGACTCCACCATAGGCGATGGGCAAGGCACGCAACTCGCCCACTTCGGTGCAACGTGGATTTAACGCCGAGAGCCTGGCTTCCCCAAGCGACCTCTTGCCTACCGTCAGCAGCGCCAAGTGCGGGTGCAGCAGCTCCCTGCTTTGCTGCTTCCCTCCCCTCGCCACAGGACCCCCGAGCCTCCCTCAGCAGCGGCGGCTTCGCCCCTCCCCCCTAACGGCCGCCAACGGTCGCCGCGCGCCCGCTCCGCTGTTGCTATGGCTCTGCGGCCGGCGGCAGCCAATCAGGGGCCGCGAGGATATATTTGTCCCTGTTGCTACCCGCGCGGCGGGACAACTGGCCAATCAGGAGGGGGCGGGAAGGCGGCGGCGGCGCCGCGCACGTCGGTGTCTCCTGAGGGCGGCGGCGGCAGCGCTGTGAGGCGAGCGCGGGCGGCTGGAGGGGGCCGCGCGCCCCGGACATGTGTGTGAGGGGCCTCCTCGGCCACCTGCGGGGATTCACCCAGCGCCGGCGCCGGGCTTCGAGCAAGTAAAAATGCGAGCATATATCTAATAAAAATTCCCTCCTCGCACAAGTGTTNGGCGGCGGCGCTGTGAGGCGAACGCGGGCGGCTCGAGGGGGCCGCGCGCCGCGGGCATGTGTGTGAGGGGCCTCCTCGGCCATCTGCGGGGATTCACCGGGCTTCGAGCAAGTAAAAATGCGAGCATATATCTAATAAAAATTCCCTCCTCGCACAAGTGTTGTGAAAACGCCCTTCAGAGTGCGCTGCAGGGAGAAGGACCCACAGGAAGCTCTGGGGGTTACACAGAACACCTACCCGAGCTCTGGGGTGCTAAGACACAGAGTGGGTGTCATAACTTCATACAAACACCTTGAAAAAGAGCCCTGGAGAGTGACAAATAACCTTTATTTGCTACCTTCATACAAAAGGTGCTGGAGGCACCTACTTGGTGCAGCTCCCAGCTGTAATTTTGGTAAAGATTACCCCTCACAACACGAATTTCCTGCAAAGGATTTGCCCAGTGAGTTAAGAGCAGAAGTTTTCAACCTGCATTTTTTAACCTGTGTTTAAGTCTACACTCTGCAACGTACCTTTGTTTTTTCCTATTCTTTGCAGTATCCTTAATAAAACAGTAACTAAAGCAAACCTTTTAACTGTTAACAAAGTAGAAGGATGGAGGCCTTCTCTTCATTCCTCATTTCCATGTCAAAACCTTCATTCAATTTTAGAAAGGAGGAGGAGGAGAGCGTGGAGAAGCCGGAGAGGAAGGGGTGATTCCGGGGGAAGAGATTCCCGGCTGGCAAGTCACATTTGTCCCCCCGTGGAGAACTCAAAGAGCAGCCAGGCCGCCCAGAACGTGTCGTTGGCCAATGGGTCTCCATCTGGATTCTCCAGCACCTGGAAGAGACATCAGCAATCACATCTTCATCACTTACGACTGTTAAGAATGCAGTTGCTCACCGGGAAAGAGGTCCTGTTCAAGGAGGGAAGAAAAATGCCTCCAAAATGATTATTTTTTTTGTTTTGTTAAACTCTCACGGTAGCTCTGGAGGGATGAATGAGTCATGAAGAGCAAACTCAAAGTCATGTTGAACTACAGGGAGGGTAGGTCTGCACACCCACAGCTCAGACACAGGAACCAAGCGTTTGATATCCCTACGACAAGCCCATGAAAAGTTCTCTCAGCAAGAATCAGAGTGGCCAGGATGCCTGTAGGATACTGCAAAATCATTCTCCATTCAAGCTCCCTCCCCTTCCATGTGATAGACATTAAATTATCCAAGTGGGAGCTAGGTGGGGGGGGAAGCTTTTCTGATTTCCTGTACTCCACGGTCATTACAAAGGTTTGAAGATGTCCCTTTTTGACATTTGCAGGCATCACACAGTGTCCTGTTCCGCAGCCTATATCGCGCTGAGTGTCGTGTTTCTGCACGATCACAAAATCAGTGCAAGAATCCAAAAGAGCGAGAGGAAGCTCTGGCTACAGAGACCGCATGCTCTGGAAATCTTAGAAAAGGCTCGTTCATTATTAATGCCCAAAGCTCTCCTACTCATCTAGCTCACATTATGGCTGGTAAAAAGGCCACTTTCCAAGATACAGATCTTTATATTGATGCTTTCAGGGACTCAAAGAGGTTCTGTTACTGCTCTGAGAGCTGCAGCCACTTCCCATAATGAGGCCAGCAAATATGGTATCCTGCTTTTCAAAGCCTCTTCTAAAAAGGCTTTCTCCAGCAGTTTACATTGCAGCAAAAACAGAAATGGATGAGTGATCAGTAGACCTGCACATTTCAAGCCAAAAAATAAACTTGAGGAACGGCACAAGATACAATTTATATAAAGCTTACTTGGGTCCTATTAAGTAACCTTTAATTTAGAAATGTGCTCCTGTGACCTCAAAAGCACCAGATTTCTAGTGTCTGTTCTCTGCTGTTTTAGAATCAGTGTCAGCACGTGGGCTGAATCCAGACCATGGAAGGTGATCGCTGCTCCCAGCCAGTGCAGAATGGGGCACAGCCCCTTTCCTCAGCAGCAGCACAGACGGGAACAAAAGCTACATCCAAGATTTTGCTAATCTGAGAGCGCACGGCCAAACTCCGCAGAACATCCCGGTGGGCGAGCACCTCCAAGCAGCCACCTTCCATTTACTTGCTTTCCACAGTGCTAGGTAAGCCCTCTATGCTTTAATACATTTAAATTATACTTCAGATCTGCAGAGGCTGCTCTGCCAATCACTACAGTGCCACTTCTGGTAAAATCGGGGTCTGATAAGGAATCCAAGTGGAAAAAAAAAAACAAACAAAAATACACTTTTAGCACATGTTGGACACTGCATGGGAAATGCCCAGCCTATTTTGAACTGTATGGCAATGATATGTTTAGATCAGATGTATTTTATGCAAACTATGATGTGAGATTCACATGCCCCATGAAAGCCAGCACTGGGTAACACGCACACAGCTGGGCAACTTCTCTGTACATGAGGTGCCTTCTCTTACCTGGCTGTGTCCCAGGGCTTGGCTTTCTTCCACGCATGGTGCAGAAACAGGTGGGCACTGAGGATTGCTGAATGCAGCCTGACAGGAACTGGAAGAAAATATGATAAAACAACGTGGGTTTTCTTTGCACTTATGTTCTCTTCACCACAGAGCAATACCTTGCAGCAGGACAACAGGGACTTCTGGCAAGACCATTCCTTCCAGAGAGCAGGAATTCTGATCAGTGGCCTGCAATCCCATGCTCTCTCCTCAGTTTGTTATTGAGGCCTGAAGATACTCTGTATCAGGAGAACTAGTCTGACCAGAAGCCATATGCAGGGACCAAATCTAGATTTGCAACTTTGCCTGTGCCCCCAGAACAATCCCCAGAAACGTTGGGATATCTGTTAAAATGTATCTTTCCTGGAATATACTTCAAAAAGCACAGATTTTAAGAGTCAAAACAGACAAACATAGTTTTAGACCTAGCCAAAACATTTGCTACACTCCTGCTGTAGGTTTTCAAGGCCTCCAGTCAGGAGTCTGGGACCTGGTTTCACTTGGCGCTTTGCTACCTCTCAGAAGAGGTTGCAGCCTGTGGACGCAGGGCCAAGCAGGAAACACAGGCGCTTGACCATCTCAGCAGCACCTTTCTCCTCCTTTCCCCCTCACCACCAACTCCAGAGTAACTGCACTGCCATGACACTGCCCAATCTGCGCCCGGGAATGTCCTGAGATCCAAATGGAACCCTCTCCTGGCAAGCAGCCTAGAGTCTCCTCTCTTGCAGGCTGCATGCGGAGGAGGACATTTACTAACTTCAAATGGGTTCAGCCCTCATGATTTACTTCATTTTTTTAAGCCCACTTACACTTTGACATCCACAATACCCTTAGCAACAGATTCTACAACATAATTATGTAGCATATCAAAAATAATCTGCTTCCCATTGTGGCAAACCTGCTGGTTTTCGGCACCAGGCAGAGGGCCCGATGGTTCCTAGCACCCAGAGCTGCACCCCCAAAGCGCAGGCAGAGCAGCAAGCTGCAGCAAGCATCTCTGCACCAGCGGTTTCCAAATCAATATGCTGGCTCAGAAACGCAGTCCTGTCTTGCTCCATAGACCTCGGTGTGCTTTCCTGCTTGAAATGCGAGGCACAGGAGAGTGAGGCTCTGCACAAACCATTAGCTGGGCTACATTCCACCTGCCCCAACCAGAGGAGTGAGGAGATATGGCACCACTGTGGGCAAGGGCAGCATCTGCTCAGTACCCGCACACTTGCGCTTCTCCAGCTGCATCAAACACCCCTGCCAGGCAGCTCCTGTAAGAAATAGACTGGAATTGCTCTAATCAGCTTCCAGGTCAAGTTCCTTCCCGGGGAGCACCTGTGGATGAGGAGCAGGTCCAGGTTCCTGGGGCTCACCTGCAGTTCCGTGCCTGCACTTAGGGTGAGGAGCAGGCACTGGAGCCCATTGCAGCTTCTGGCAGCAACTCTCAGGGTGACCCTGCATAAACTTCCCTATGTTTTTATCTCTAAACCCGAGATAACTTTGCTGGCCTGTTTTTCTAGGATAACAGCATTCATCTGTCTAACACTTCAAGCTGTTAACTCCTTTCACCCCAGATGAGTGATGCTCTGTGTCACAGTATTGCTAAAGATGACTCAGGTGACACAATTCCTCTCTAATCCAGTAGATCTGTTAGAAGGCCCTGCCCGCAAGCAAAGATGATTCCTCATGCACAGTCATTCCCCGAGCGGAGATCTTGCCCTACACTACTTGCCTGTGGTCCCCTGGCAAAAACACCTGGATGAAAGCACAGCCTAAGCCTCACTCATTCTAAAGAAGAATTTCTTAGTAGTATTCATGGTATTTTGCATTTTTTGGAGAACTGTACCTGACTACTAGCCCAGCTGGGTTTATGAACAGAGTTCAAATAACTACATCCTTACCAGAAGGTGGTAAGTCCTGCCATGTCAGGAATACGATAAAGGGTGTGCAGATTCCTAGCACAACTGACATACCCAGCAAGGAGATATTCACCATAGATTTCTTATACTGGTGGAACATACTTTAAAAATAAACTATTCTAGAGTCAGAACATGAAATTTCTAACCCAGCCAAAATATTGCCAGCAGTTTCTCCCTGATTTTTCATGATCTTTAACCATCGTGTAAAACAACATGAATCCCAAAACACAGATTGAGATGAACTCACAAAGCTCTGGCCTGGGCTCTCCCCAGCAATGCAGAGTGGGCAGTTTGGCATGAATGTGAGCACCAAACCAACTGTGAAACAGGAAAAGGCAGGAACGGTTTAAGCAGGAAGCTGGGGAGCAAGAAGCCCTCATCTCCATCTCCAGTGAACCACTGTCTTCCCCTGTTGCCTTGAAAAGCCACAAAGTCTCTCCAGGCCTCTCTTCCCTATCTGAAAAGTGGAAATAAAACTGCTGCTGCTACCTACCTCTGTGACAGCACGTGTACAAGTTATTACTGATAATGTCATGCTAGCACAAATGCTGAAAAGAGTGAAGCAGAAGGATTATGAAAAGGGACTACCACTCTGCTTCTGTCTTACAGATCTGTAAGCTAAAGCAACTTCATAATGTCTCTTTTGCAGTGTTTATTTTTATTAAACATTATGAAGATGTATAACAGCACATGGAAGATGGCATGGATTTTTGTTGTTTCACATTCTGTGGATTTATCTCAAGTCCCAGTCAAAATCTGCAATCTGCAACATTTCATACAGGTGGAGAACAAAAAGGCAAAAGTGTCTGTCTGCCAAACTGGAAAGTTTGACCGTGGAACAATATTGTTGTGAGCTGATGAAGATATAAAAGACTATTTTATGATTAACTACAGGCTGTTTGCAGGATTCAGCTCTCAACAAGATCAATATAGGCTATGATTATCTGGCAAAAACAAACCAGGCAAAAAGCTCAGAAGCCAAAATGGGACCTTCTTTGCACTACACAGCATCAGACACTAACACAGCATTTCCTGCTTCCTGCACATACATCATTATCAGCAAAGTCTGATTGACACAGAGTCAGGCCCCTGGAATGAAACGAATCGTCACCCTGTTTCTGCAGCCCTCTTCAACGGGGCCATCAGGAACCTCACTTATTCCTGCCTTTGAGAACCGTTATGCTCTCTGCTGCCTTTACCTGTGGGGAAGCGCTTCCAGAGCCCCTAGCTGTTCCTCCCTAAGGATGAAGCTTTCATGCTCTAAATCTGGCTGCAGAATGATGCTTCCTGAGCTGGCCTCAATACAGCCACCTTGAGGGGCCCTGCTCAAGGGAGCTCTGAAACCTGCTGAAATAAATGCTCGTGTTAAAGACTTGCAGGTAATAAGAGCCCATTTCTAGTCCAGCTAGTTCTCCTCTCCCCGTCCCACATCCACCAGCAGCCGTGTGAATGGCAGCCCCAGCACTTTCTATTCCACAAACCTATGTGGACATCAGTTAATACCAAGGTTGTTCTGAAGAACAGGGAGAATAAAGGGGAGGAGATGGTAGGAAAGCTAAACAAGACTGGATAGGAAGGAAACAGAGGAAAAAAAGCTGGGAGAGAGAAATAAAACCAAATAAGGACAAAGGAAAGTGAGAACATGTTGCTGAAGACAAGCACAGCTAAAGTTTAAGGTTCCTGTTTATCCAGACACAGGAAAAAGCCATGTAAGGGAGCAAGAGCATTTATAGCAAAGGGAAAAGAAGCTTAAAACCTAGTAAAGAGATCAGGGCAGATGCAATCATACTGACCTTCTACACCTGGGGTCCACATGGAGCCAGAGGCTCCTCTGGTGCTGGAAGGGGCCTGCCACTGGGCCAGCTCTTCGCCTGGGAGGGTGAGCGATCCGCAAGAGCACAGGACATAGTTGTTGAGCCAGGGGCTGGCCTCAGTCCTGCTTGGTGCTTCTCTGCTCTGCAGGGCAGCAGGGCTAAAGCACGTTCCTGGTTCCAGCACAGGCTCAGAGCAAAAAGCTACAGATCGTTCAGTGTTGAGAGCAGTCAGCAGAGCCTTGCTGGTCCTTGCTTCGGACAGCCCACTGGTCTGCATGAAGCTGTGATGGTGGAGGAGATAAATCAGCCAGACTTGCTCTTTGCAAAAAGGGGGACCTAGCAGCTAAACCCTTGAACACCTCCCTGGGCAGGCGGGTGGGTAACTGCTCCCTGCTCACACGGGCTGAAGCCAATGCCAGGGCATGGACCATTCCCGTTTATAGGCTCAAAGCTCCCTAGATGATATCCCCTGGGAACTGAGATGAAAGTCAGTTCCCTGAAGAAGTTTAAAAGATGTTTCTTGGCATTGAATTGTCACTCTAACAGGTTTTTCATACTTCACCTGGACTCCAGCATCTTTAAATATGCTCCTTCGTGAGACTTATCCAGCTCTACAGCTGACTGCTCCCACCCCGGGTCACTGGGCAAAAGGGTTATCTCCATCTGCTCCGAGCTGAGGCCCGCATAAGATCCATCTGAAAGCCACAGGGCAAGGCAGGTAAAGGGATTCTAACAGTCCCTCCAAAAGACAATGAAACAAGAGTCTGATTTCTGAAATGCAGCAAGACTTAAGCATTCCCCATGACTGAAGTTTAGTTATGATGCTAGGAGAGGGCCTGGAAATGTTGGGGTTTACTGGGGTAGACTGGAGTTCAGAACTACTCATCTGTGTTGCAGCAATCCCCTTCATGTCCTGGAGGACGAGATTTATGAATTATTCATGTGTTTCTGCTAGCCACCATTGTGTGCTGCCTAGAAGCGCACTCTGCATCCAGTCCAGGGCTGGAAAAGCTACAGAAGAGACAGGAGTACCCTAGGGATGGCCAGGCAGGCAGGGGAAAGGCAATATCTGTCAGTGGGTGACGGATCCCCTGCTGTAGAAGAAAGTAGGTGCTAACTTCATCACTGCTTGAACACTGGCAACTCTTTCAATCTCCTTTTCACAGAGTGGTGGCAATAGTGGTAATTATTGATATAAAAGTCAGATGAAGAAGCAGGGGTTCTACTTCAGTACCAGCCCCCAGGCAGTCCCCAGTACCTGTCGGCACAGAGCTGTTGCTCCAGAGAAAGCATATCTTCCTTCCAGGAGAACTTAAAATTGTTTTTCAGCTCTCTGGACTATATCCCAAACCCTTTATGAAGAGACTAACCTGCTGCTTGTGGAGTGCAGGGTCCTCTGTGCTGCTGCTCGTTTGCATAGTGAGTCAAAGCCTTCTCGGGGCGCGAGCTCGTGAGCTTTTCCATGCAGGCAAGCCGGGATTTTTGACGACGTCGATAATTTGCAAACCAGTTATAGACCTGAGTTGGCTGCAGATTCATGTCCTGAGCCAATTCCTCCTACAAACCCAGATGTGGGGATGGATCAGAGGAAAAAGAATAAGACACACACAAATGATTAGGCTTTTCCCCCTGTTTGCAAAAGTAGCCATGTAAAAGAGCTCTCAAACCAAATAAAAATTAACCAAATCTCTGATAAATCAATTAGACCCCATTAAGGAGACTGATTTTGCAAGTTTTGAGTTTAACATGGTGAGTCAGTGAAATATAAATATTCTGATGACAAAAGTGCAATTTTATAAAGACTGTAGCTCAGTCAAAGCAGAACCTATCACCATAGCATAGCCCTTGCAAGTGATGGTTATTTCCTTGTCTTTGTCAAACTACAAAATTAGAAAATTAGAAAGACTCCTCTGTTAAGGGCCCAATGAAGAACTCATTTCCCCAGATCTTTTTGTCCAAATTAAGTGAAATTAGTTATCTCGATCTTATTTTAGAGCAAGCCTTTATGGAGAGATCAAATTTAGGGAATTTTGGCTCCTTTAGAATGAAACCAGTTATAGATCCTTTATCACAGAGAGTTGTTTTTCCATTCCAAGGAGACTTGTTTGGAGGTAGAATCCCTACCCGCTGCTCCTTGTTCGGATTTGTTGTCACCTCTGCTGCAAATCTGTGCAGTTCCTGGCGGACTTTATCTGGATAGTTTCGGTTCTTCAAACCCTCAGGACAGAGGGAAACAGGCGGAGGATTCCTGTGCACAAAAGGAAGCAGAATCAAGAAGAAACCATAAAGATTTATTCACATTTATAAGACTTTGTCATATTGAAACAGGTCAAAACCCTGAGTGAAACCTATCTCCAAGAAGCAATAGCAAAACCAGCCTCTGAGTTTCTACCTGCTGCACCTGCCAACTAGAGCAGAGGCAGAATGTAGCCCCCCACACTGCGGTACCTCTTCCTGCAGCGGAACTTCTGCAGGGGGGTCAGAGAGTCCGTGTGCTGCTTCTCCATAACCTGCTGGTAGTGAATCTCATACCAGAGTTGCACCAGCTCCTCCTTTTCTTCTGCCTGGCAACACTAAAACAAAAGAGCAGCTAAGCCAACCTTTCCTAGGAGTCAGTCAGGCTTCTTAGCAGAGGAGAAGACCCTCGACACATGGAAACTTGCCCAGAGATGCCTACTGGACTGACAAAGACTGGGATTGGGATCCCAAGATTGGGAACCATTACCCAAGTACGTGGCCTGTGCTCCATCTCTAACTACAACCAACCCCATAATCACCCAATTACCTTCTCCCCCTTGACTGATTAACTGCCCACAGCAGAGTGCTCATCCTCATGGGTCTGCCAAACCACTCATCTCACTACCCTACAGCAGCTGGAAATATCCATGCTCTGCTTTGCTTTAACTATTGCAGCTCGAACTGCTGTTTTGTTGCTGCTGCTGCTTTGGGAAGCAGCATCCCTACCTCCAGGAGCCTGCGGGCCACCTCGTGCTCTCCTTTCTGGACATGAACCAACACGCAAGCTCGGACTACGTGGATGTTGGTGAGAAAATACATCGTGTGCTTGCATGTCATAATGATGCTGACCAGCTTCTCCAGGGCAGAAGATGGGCTCTGGAAGTGCTGGCAAAGCTGTCCTGCCAGCTCCAGCACTTGGCCTGGTGGCGGGTCCTTGGTTTTGTGCCTATTCAGCATGGCCACGAACCGCTTCATCCTCCTGTTCCTCTGGCTGCCTCTTCTACGCAATGCAAGAAAGTTGAGGTTAGCTAAAAATCTGTATCCTCATCCAAATCCCTCGGGCACGATCTGTTTTGCTTTTTAAGACAGGACTTCCCTCTGCTGCTGAAAGCCACCCCGAGGAGCTAGAAGCGCTTAAAATAAAAGGAAACCTGAAGCAGCCCGGGACGGCTCGAGCCGCCCTAAGGCTGCAGCCGGGAAGCCGGAGCCCGACGCAGGCGCTGGGACAGGAACCGGGAGCTGGGGGCGGCCCGGGCCTCCGCGCCCGCCCCCGGAGACAGCGGGGCCTCCCCCGCCACCACCTGCCGGCCCGAAGCTTCTCCGCGGCGCCCGGCCCGGTCCCGCCGCTGCCCCGAGCTCCTCACAGGGAGGCCGGCCCGGTCCGGCCCGGCTCCGGGCAGAGGGAAGGGCTGGGACAGCGGCTGCCGGGGGCCACAGCGAGCGCAGGGCCAGGACCTCCGCGGAAGGAGTGGCCACAGGTTACTTCGTAATACACCCTTTTGTTTTAGATGCTAATGGGGCCCAGCCCGTCAGTACGCACAGGTGGAGTCAATGAAGAGACGCGCGGCTCCCGGAGCTGGCGATGACTCATCCAGCTTCAGTTTTCTCTCCGAGCTGCAGCAGCTCCGCGGTCTCAGGGCAGCTCTGCACAGCTCCACGGCTGGGGTGCAGCCCCTGCTGCCCGCAGAGCCACAGGTGACAGGAGCACAAACGCCCTGGCAGGATCCAGCGCTGCAGGGCCAGGTGCTGGCCCCAGCGGCTCCAGCTGGAGTCTTGTGCTGCTCCAGGGCAGCTCTCTGCACACCCCAGCATCACCTACCTGAGAGCATCTTTACTGCGCTGGGCGCAGCCACATCCTCCACACTGTTCATCATCTCCCTTCTCCATCTAAGCAGCAGCATCTTGCATTTAATTGCCCTTGGCTTCTCCTTAGACTTGGATGCTGGCCTAGCTGGATGGCAACTGGCCTCTTGCTCCTACTGCATGACACTGCTCTAGCTCCAGGAGCTGGGGCCAGTCCTCTGTGCTTGAAGGACAACGTTCCACCACTGAACTTAAAAGCCAAAGGGCTGACTCTCTCAGGAGCACTTCATTATTGCGCTAGACACAAGCGGTATTTCCTTTTGGCAAAGCTCTGCCTCTTCCACCCCATTATTCCCCAATTCCATATTTACTGTTAAGAGCAACAGAACATCACAGAACACTGCAATCACTGTTTTCAGCATTTTTGCTTATTTACACATATGAACATTTAACAAGTTTCTCACATTTTATCTTACATATTCACAGAAGCGGGTACATCTCAACAGGAAGAGCCAGGGTGCTGGCAAGCACATCAGATGCAAACTGCACCCATGGTCTCCAACAACCACAAGCTTCTACCATTGTGTGTTGCATCCACCTGCCCTTGGAAAGCATCCACGCCCTCCCTGCTTTACTTCTGCTCTAACTCAAGTTTTGGCAAACAAGAGCTGCAGCTACTTAAAATCAAGCAGAGATCAGGCAATAGGTATTGAAAAGCCAAGAGCCCAGGGTCTTTTTTCCAAGGACTTAATCAAATTCTGTTGAATATCAACAGCAATATGGATCAGATCCCCCTCTGAGCCTCAGGATGAAAGCAACAGAGAGGCCCTTTTCCAGTCACTACCGCTTTCTTGTCACACAGTAGAGCTTTTAGCCACCAGAGCTGCCATTCACTCTCATGGAGCACTTGCGTGCATCTTATCCAGGCAGTCGGTCCAGAACAAGACGAGGCGGCTGTCTTTGTTCCAGCAGAAGTCTGTGAAGTCTTTGAGCAGCCGGTCAGCAAATTTCTCATCCCCAGTGGCGCTGGATCGCCACGTTTTGGTGAGCATGGTGTTGTAGGCCCAGTTGTAGCCGACGCGCTCCTCGCAGAACATGTTCTGGTTGGTGGAGCTCGTGGAGTTACGCCGGCGCCGCTGCTGCCCGCAGGAGAATTTCCTCTTGGAATAGGGGAGCTGCAGAAACACTGTCCCTGGGGAAACAGACAGGACTTTAGTCTCAGACTGACTTAAGCCTCTCTGACCAGCAGCTGACTCACGGGGTTCTGGAAGGGAAACTGGGCTGAGTTTTATTCAATTGTTTTTTTTTTTTTAGCAAGATAAAATAAGACATGCTTTTCCTTCTGTTTTACATGCCATTTCCTCCTGCAAATTACAACACTTGGACAGCATTTAGTCTTGTTTTTCTCTTGGTGGAAGGGAATGTAGCAAAACTGTAAACTCTGTCCCATCTTTCCATCTTTAAACCAATTTCCATTCTCTTCTGCAATCTTCCAAGAACTCTATTCATGTCATTGCTTTCCTGTCCCAGAAACCCATTTGGACATACTACCATTTTACTGCCATGCATGAAGCATAGTTAAAAAGCACCAGTAGATCCCCAGCATTAACAAAGAATACTGAGAGCAAGTGGGTCCTAAGTGCTCGCACCACCTCCCACACTGTGCACACAGGGAGAGACGTGGCTCTAGCTGAGCTTAAAGCAGGAATCAAGAGCAGAACTCGTGAGAACAGGGTGCTGACTTCTCCCAAATCCTTCCCTCCGAGCTTCTGGACAGGCATTTATATAAGCTACACTCAGAATGAGCTCTGGCTTTATAACTGTATCTCCCTCTCCTAGAAATGAAAAGTTTCAGAGACACCATAACACCAGACTTCCAGCTAGTGCCATTCATTGGCGCAATGCTCTGCGCTGTTTCATACACTGTCTTTAGGTTGTTCAGTTTGTGTTGGCTAACACATTTAACCCTTGACCTGACTAGGGATGCAGTGAGGATCAGCGCCCCTGACACCAAACACAACCTGACTATAAAATGGTTCTTTTGTTTATGAGAGCCTTCCCTTGCCCCTGTGCCTGCCAAGCACTGCTCACCTGTGACATGGATGTACTGGGGCTTATTCTCAGCCGGAAAGTTGAATGCAGAGGCTGAGTATTTATCTTGCACAAATCCAAATCTGGGGAAACAAACACCAAGAAAAGAAAAAGGAAGTAAATGCTGCACCAAATAGGATTACTTCAGCCCAAGGCAGGTGCATGAGGGAAAATCTTCTCCAATCACACCCACAAACCCCTCTTTTCACAGACTGAAGGCACGTAAAGGAGGAAGAGGCCTGAGTTTCTCCATGTGCCCCCGTCATCCCTGCGAGGTGCAGTGTGAAAGCCCTGCAGCCCTGCTCTGATCTCCCTCTTCCAGTGTCCAGAACGAGAGCTGGCAGCTCAGCTTGGGAGGGCCTGGAGCCGTCTCTGACAAGACAAGGTGGCTGCACACGGATGAGGGAAGAGTTACAGCAAAGCAAGTCTTTTNTTCCCAGTGTCCAGAACGGGAGCTGGCAGCTCAGGCTGGGAGGGCCTGGAGCTGTCTCCCACAAGACAGGTGGCTGCACACAGATGAAGGAAGAGTTACAGCAAAGCAAGTCTTTTCTGGGGCACACTTCAAGCTGCGAGATCATTTTGTTCCTGCTGGGCAGGGTTCCTCCCAGCTTCAGGCAGCTCACCTGATGGCTCTTGGCTGTCTGCAGGATGCTCATTCCTCTCCTGCTTTCTCAGCTAATGAAAGAGCATTTCCAAGCTAAATTCCATTACAAAGCCAGCCTCCCTAGCATGCAAAAGAGCCTGGCAGCAGCACTGTTAAACGAATCAAGCACGCAGAGGGGCAAGGCTAGGTAATATTCGAAGTGTTCAGCAATTTCTTCTTAGATGGTTCCCAGCCTCCTCCGCGCAGCTCATAACCCAATCTCCTGCTTACTGTCAATCACTGGTTGTTATCCAGCTCAGCACTACATTAAGTGCACAGAGGGGAAACAACAATCCCTTTTCACCGGGAAGAGACTCTGTATTTGCAGTCTATTGCTCCTAACCTTGGCACCTTCCAAAGGTGCCAGGACAAGGGAAAGGTTTGCTATGGAGTGATAAATTGAAATGCTGTATCTGCCCGCCTCCTTCACCCCCAGAGAAACACTTCCGGGCATTTTAGTTATGTTTAATCTAATAAGCTGCAGGCAGACTGCAGCGAGGCAGCCTGTACTGAAACCAGGTGCCTTTGGAGCGAGCACTCAGTGCCAGTTTTCATCCCTGCTCATGCAGGGAGGCACAAACCTTGCCGTCAGTCTGCTCTACACACCTGTACGCTATAGCTTCCTGGAGGAGATGCATACGGTCCCAGTAGGTTTCTGGTTCGAAGCCTGAAACAAACAGAAAGGCAACGATCACCTGGCAAAGCCCCTGAATTTCCTTCGCTCTTGCAAAGCTTCAGCATTCCTCAGACTCCTTCTGTGCACTTTTTTTCTAGCCATCTCTTTTTGTCATTTTGTCTATTTTCTATTAGCTGTTCCTTGAATGACAGCCTATTAGGCATAGGCCTTGCATACATCAGTAGCAAATTCATCCCTGAATTCAGCTTTTTGTCTGTAGAGATGTACGAAAGGGCAAGGGAGGAGAGCAGGTGACCATGTACCCCTGCAGAGGGCACTGAAAATACTTATTTCAGAGGCAGTGAGGCCACAGTGACCTCGCAGCACACAGGCTTGTCACTGATCCTTTTACATTTACACGCGGACACTGGGCCAAGAGTAAACAAAAATAAAGGATCTGATCATCTTCACTTTTTTAACACTGAGTATTTTACAATTTGCCCTTCCTCATGATGCAACGTTACCTTTCTCTGCATGAGGCTGGTGCTTTCTGATATTTGAGCTCTCACCTGAGACTTGGGGCAACACTGTCGCTCCAAGGGAGAGGCTGCAGAGAAGACGACTGCAGCTTCTAGCTCTTAATCTCAAGTGCAAACACGCTTACCATGACTGTAACCATAGCAACAAAAAAGAGGATGGCAGTCACGAAAACCTAATCTCGCTGAGGGGAAGCAGCAGCAAATGCAGGATACAAATGCAGATCCCCTATGGGCAGGGCCTGTAGCAAAATAGATTCTTACAGTGTAACACCACATTGAGGAGAAAAACTGCTCGATGCAGGTTCCATACAGCCACGGATAGGGGCAGACCACCCATCCTGTGCCCTGGCACTTCTTGCTGCCAGCTTGGTGCAGTGCTACATGCCAATCAGTTCTGCCAGTGCAGCTTCTTCTGAGCTCTGCCAGGGGCTGGAAGAGGCAGGCTCTTCATCCCACTAACGCATTTCTGATAAATGAGGTTCTTTGTGCCAGAAGGGATCTACTTGCAGGAAACTATCCCAAAGGGTAAAATAAAGAGCATTTCTTACCGTCAAACAAATGCTCACTGCCCTCCTTCAGCAAGCAGCTGACATTGAGCGGGATAAACAACTGAGCTCTGAGGGGGTCTCCATACAAGTAGCTGGGCAAAGCGAATGGACCTTCCAAGACTGGAACGAGCAGGAAGCCACAAGACGTTGCCTTCCGATGCCAACCCTGAACCTGAGAAAAAGGTTCTAACAATGAATCAAAGCACATATGTCAAACTGAGGAGAGGCACTAATGTGCATAGGAGCCACTCATCTTGCCAAGAATAGATCAGCCATGCTCAATTCCCCACTGGCTCAGCTTGCTCTGCATGGCCAGCACGCAAGCATCCTCATAAGCAAAGCTGTATAAGCACAAGACATCAAGCTTTCCTTTTTTAAGTGCCACATCAATCAGAAAGCACTTTAAAATGGGACATTTTTCAGGAACTGCTTCAGCCTACTTATCAGCAATGGCTAGGCACTGCTGCCTTACTGGAAGTGCAAGGGTTTTTATATAAAAGTAAAAGCAATCAGCTATCAGCTGTTATTTGGTTGGGTGGGGTAAAACCTGGTGTTAAACAGAGATGGAGCTTTATAAAAAAACAAATGGGAAAACAAAATAAAGGTTAAGAAAACTCTAAAATAAAAATGACAAGAGCTGCTTGCATTTATAATTCAAAATGTTTTCAGTAAGTTCACAAAAAGCTAAAAATTGTTGCTGAATGGGATAAACACATTGCCTAACAAAGCCCCATCATTAAAGCAATTTGAGTTTGAAAGCTCTTACATTTGAGGAGAGAAGGAAAGTGATGCAAAACAGATTCATTTCCAAAGACACAGCCCAAAGTCTAAGATTTACATAAGTGGGACTTAAACACCACCCTCACCTATACTGGCCTTCACATAGCGTGGAAGACCCCACTCAGACCCAGAATACCGTCCTGCAGATGGAATGATTTAGACGGCACAATAAATCCTGAGGAGATGCAGCAGCGCCAACGCTTTAGCAGCACCAGCCTCAGTAGAATTACCTACTAAACTGGCAGCAACTCCAACTCCTAGTTGCTCTCCTCAAACTTCCCACCTGGCCATGACGATGTACCCAGCAGGACAGTGGGGAAGCGCTTGGGCCGGCGCACGGCGGCCACCCAGGACCCTTACCATCTCAAACAGCACAGCCGCAGTCACCGCCATCCAGTGCAGCTTGATCTCAAAGGCAGCGTTCAGAGAGAAGTTGCCGTGGTAGTAACAGCTGCACCACTCCAGGCGGTCCGTGCGGTTATTCACATCCACGTCGAGCGTCACCGTCCGCTGCTCGGGCACCGTGGCAGCTAAGCAGCCAAGGAATAGGGGGATATTTTAAACGCATGTTCAGGAGTGAGTGGGAGAAAAGAACAGAAGAAAACAAGACAAACAAGCCATCTGGAATGAATCTGTCCTCCTCCCACTCCTCCCCAAATATTTTTGGGGCTAACAGAATAGTCTAGGAATGCTGCTCACCTAGATCACAAAAGACTGAAAAAAAATGTCATTACCCATACAAGAGGTCTATGCTGTAGAATTACCTCCCCAAGCAGTTGAGACATCTCAGCTGCAAGAAGGAAACTGTGCCAAGAATCCAAAAGCTAATCAATAAGTGACTGGTGCCATAATTAAACATGGCTAGACAGCACTGCCTCCTTCAGTACTCAGGACATCCCACATTGGTTTCTTTATGTCCCCACCAGAAATCACCACAGGCCACTGTTATCCAGGGCAGGAGCATTCCAGGACTTTTCATAGCTAAAAGATTAGAAACTAAACTCGTTCCTTGAACCCCACATCAATATCCCACATTACCACATTGCTAAAACTGCATATCCAACAGTTTTGTAAAAGCAAGAGAAGTCAGCCAAGACTCATGCAGCAGTGTTCACTGCGATACCTCCTCTCCCTTGGTGATCCATGCTAAGGACAGTGCCCAACATCCAGCTCCCTTCGAGCCCCATGTCCCAGAATCCCAGCTAGAGAAAGCCTCAGACACCAGGCACAGGAGGATCAGAAGCACAGAAATTGGAAGTGACTTGGCTGCAGACAAGGCCAGGGATAGAGCCCAGACCTTCCAACTAGGTGACCGAAGCCCTGCTACGAACCATAGTGTCAACTTGCCTTTATAAAAGTGCATCATTTACCACTAACTGACATAATACTAACGGCTGCAGTAATACTACCAAAACACTCTTGCTTGGCACTTCACGGTGCCTTTCAGTTACATGTCTTAGGACAAATACTGTTCTATCTTGCCTAAGGAAAGGAAGACACTTGTGTTTCCCTATGGTTAGCTTTAAAAGACCTTACTGAATGTTGAAGTTCACCCTCAAGGTAGGAGGAAAGCCCTCTCCTTCATTCACTTCTGCTGCAAGTTGGCTGGAGACCGTTTTCAGGGTTAAAAACAAATCCTTTACATTGCTGTTACTGCAGCTTAGCAACAGGAAAAAAATACCCCCAAAATGGAAGAATATCACCCAGTTTTATTTTGTAAATAAAATCTGTATCTGTCTGTAGGAGATGTGTTATCTGCAAGTTGAGTTGGTCTGATATTGTCAGACAGATCTCAACATCTCATGATTTTAATTTTTCATCCTCCTTTTCACTTGCTGTATCATTGCAGATACAATGCTTGTGGCTAGAAGGTTACAATGCCAATACTGCAACAAAATACAAACCCTGATTTGAGATGCTGGAAGGCAACCTCCCAAAAGATGTACAGCAAAAGCAGCTCAGGCAGGTAGGGGCTGGTCAGTAGCTACGAGGTCAGTGATAACACCAGCTCACTGTACCTGAACGAGCACACTGTGAAGAATGAGCTCCCTGCTCCCCGAGGCTGTTCCCTCGCGCTGGAGTCTCCCTGGCCCCCTCGCCTGTGGCTGTAACTCACAGGCAAAGCGGCAGGAAGACAGCCCGGCCAGGGAAACTAATAATAACGACCTTACAAACCGAAGCAAAATATCCACGTTGCTCTGAATTTAGAAGCTTCAAATTATGATCAACTTAATTTTAATAAAATAAACTCTCTGGCTTCCGTGTATCAGATTTTAAGAAGACTCACCTGCTTCCCAATTGTCTTGTACCACTGAGTATTTAGCTAATGATTTATCGATCGGAGAGGAGCAGGCAGGTTATTCTCCAGGCACAGACTATGCTACATACATGGCTACAATTGCTAGTGCATGCATTGCTATAAATCAAAAGGGACAAGATTAGGTATATCACAGGTCAGATTTTCAGTGGGAAGGGAAAGGGGACAATCACCGAACAAGTGATAAGGGAGTTGGGAAGAATAAGGATTTTAGGGATACATGGAGCTTGTTCCAGAGCTCCCAATGCTTGCATGCAATTTTGTGTCACAGCCTGACATTTAGGGAAGGTGGGGAGGGGAAGAAATCAAAACCACAACCAGATCAAAGCCAAGAGAGGAACAAATGAAGTCACGTGGACCAGAGGTCACTTGGGTTTAGTAAAGCTCTGATATGCTGATAATTTATTTATTTATTTTGCTGGAACACTGTTTAGAAGAGGGACAACACAGAAACATTTATCAAGCCAGTTCACTTGTTTTTCTTAGAACTTCTATACTGAGTTTTCCTCCAAGAAACATGTTTTGGAATAAGCAGTGCACATGTCAGCAGCCTGGAGGTGGCTCATCCATGGGCTACAAATTAGTTAAACAGCAGAACAGACATAATTCCAATGGGAATGAGAGATAAGGACTATAGAAGTATGTGACTACATCACACCCTGAGGGAATTCCCCTCTTTTCTGGGTGGTGGTAAAGAAAATGTGAAAGGAGGACTAAGACACCCTTCCTTTTTTGTCTGTTCCCCCAGGTGCAAACTCACTGATTCCTGATCATCTCAAGATGTGCACAGACATCAAAAAGTGAAGTCGCTTTCCCAGGCCAAGCAAGGGGTAAAGATCAAAGTAAGAAAAAAAATCTGGCCCCAGCTCCTCAGCCCTCACAAGGCTTTCATGCCAGCCTATGTTCAAGCTGGTTTTGGCCAATCATTGAGCTAATGAGGTTGGATACTGGCCAAGGCAACAGATTTATTGTGTGACAGGGAAAATATCGTGCATATGTTGGCTTCAGGGAATTAACCCTAAGTTCAGGCTTCCTAGGCATAATGCTTTCCAATTTCTGATGCTGTTCCTCTTCAAACAAAACTTTCAGAAATACATATGGATTTTTGTAACTTCAGGTTTAAGAGATACAGATGCTACACCAGAAATAAGTGTCTTCTCTTCAGAAGGTCAAACATATAAAGAAAAAAAAATTACTGTAAAAATCTTACTTTTCTCTCCAATTGAGATAATCCTTTTAAAGATGCATCTAAATAAATCTGAAGCTGCAGTTCCATAACAATGATCTTTTTTTTTTTTTCCTGGCAATTTTAGACAGGGAAAGGGTAACAAAAGCAAGTGACTCAGGCTGGCCTGGAAATGCGACAAAAAGATGACAAAGCAACACAGTCCAACACGCAGCCAGTATGTTTCACAGGCTGTTAATGGTACCAGTGTTGTACTTCACACATTGCAGGACCTTTAGATGTTATAATTGTATCTTGCCCTGCTATATCCTGATCTTCCATATGCAAACCCTGCTGTTCCCACCCTGCAGGGATCACTTGCAGCTGGGCTTCCCAGACACGAACACAAGGAGTCTGGCTGTAAATGATTCAGACTCGCCTGGTAGCCCCCAGCACCACATCACAGAAAACTTCTCTAACACATCTGGATCTCACTGGGGTTCTTGTCCTTGGGAAGCACTTGGGCATGTCATTTTAAGCAGAGTTTGGATGCTCTACTGTTTTCAAAAATTATCATCTCTCATCTCAGGTTGTATAGAGTCTATTTGACTCTGCAAGGAGACACAAAGTCAGTGTTTCCTCTCTCAATTCTAGAGGGTGGCATTAGGGAGCAGCGGGGGGCAGACAGGAGCAATGAATTTTTCCAAAATACTTTTTGTTGCATTCCAGTTACGAGCAGCAAAATTTGCCCTGCTCAGCCAGTGAAACATACCTCAGAACAAGATCACCTGCAAGACACGTGTAAGGCCAGCATGAAATTCGCAGCTTTATTACTGGTCCACGTGAGATCATACCCTTGGCTGGCTGCTCTTCCCCCTTCAAACTATCCCCATGCACTTCCCCAGCTGTCACCTGTGCTGTGCATCTACCTAAGAGTGCAGCTGCCTGGCTCCGTCCTCCGAAACTGCGGCTAAAGGAACTGTGCCTACTTGCATAGGAGGCTGGGCGGCTGGGCAGCCAGGGCAGGAGGAAGGCAGGGATTTCGGAGTGCAGGAGCTCTTCTGCCACAAACGCCACCTCAAACCACTTCCTCTGGAAGGCGGAGAAGTCATCCATGGCAGCTGTGTGCCACATGGCAGGCTGCGGCATGCCCACTGAGCAAAAAGCAAGGGGAAGCAGAGGTCACAGCTAGGAACAAGTGATTACAATTAGGAAAGAGAAGCGACTCTGAAAATGGGGAAATAAAAAAAATAGGTCATATGGTTTCTAATTGCCTTTTTTTTTTAAATAAGAAAGTCACCAAACATTAATCAATTTCCTTGACTTTTTAGAACAGTTTCTGGTTGTTCTAAAGATGCCTTTCTGCAGCAGCACCCATAAGAATCAAGTGAAGCTAGCAATTATGCAAAAGATAATAAGGAAAGTCTTGTAACTAAACAGAACTCTGACCTCGCTCAGGTTCTTTGTCCACAACAATCTTGTAAAAATAGAAGCCATAAATGAAGGTTCGTAAGGCTTCTCCGGACGCATGGACAATCAGTTGCTCTTCTAGCATTTTCTGAAAAAGAAAAAGTAAACACAGAAGAAAAAAGTCATTCTCAAAGTTAATAAACAGGTTGATAGAGAACATTAGGAGTTATTTTCCTTCCTCAAGTTTTTTGCCCAGATATGTACCTAAGGAGAGTATCAGCAAGGCATCTTTTGATACTCAGTAAGTGCAGCTAGTCCTTATCTCCTTGAGAAACTGCATTTGACCTTTCTGCAGATGTCTGCCTTCCTCCCTTACCTTGTTCTGGTTTTATTGATTGGTGTACAGGAAGGCAAGAAGTCAGAAACATCTTTGTTCTCTGTTAATTGATATGGGATCTCAGCAGAGGAATCAACTCAAAAGCATTTCTAACCTTCCGCCTCCGACACAGTACAACTGGGAAGAAAAACCCATGAATACAAGCAGTGCATCTTGCACAAAGTGTTTATACCTCATCATCCATAAGAGAGAATTCATTTCCTGTCTGCATCTCAGATTCATTACTCAAACAAATTATCAGAAAAAGTCACTGTTGTGCCTCATGCTTCTAAAAACTGGGACATCTTGGTAACTTACTAGCTAATGGCAGGTTGTACAGAGAATTGTCGCTATCTCATAACAGTGGAAAAAATAATGCATATTACTACTGAAGTACATGCTGCTGCTTCACAAAATGCAACGAATTTGCTAAGACATAAATCAGGTAGCAGTAGCATGTACATACCTAATCTTCTGTATCATAAATTAATAACTAGCATTTAAGAGGCAGCACAGAACATTCTGGTGGTCAAAGTTAAGTTTCTGTGCTGCCCTCCTTATCTTATATTCTGCTTAGCACACATTTCACTGTGCATCAACACAGGGATTTTAATAAGAAACAGGGATTATACTACGGTTTCCTTGACTGTTCTACTTAGAGAGGGATAACCCTGGCCCTTCCAACACGGCAGCTTTCCTACCTGCATGATGTCGATCGCCATGGCCTGGGTCTGCACACCCTCCACGTTGTTCACCAGCCAATGCACAACTTCTGCACTGATGAAGCAGTACGGGGAGAGGCCCTTCTGCTCAGAGAGCAGCTGGATCCCTGTGCTGAATCACAGGAAGTCAAATGTGTTGTTAGCATGAACCGACTGATAGTTCTGCAAATTACAAGGACAAAATCATTGACAAAAAAAGAAAGAAAAAAATAAAGATAAACGGATAAAGACATAGAACAAGAAATGCACAATTTCCCGAAAGTGGCATGTTGTTAGCTTCAGGTAACAAAGATGAATACTTGATATAAACAGAACCCTTGCTGAGGAATCTTGCTTTGGCAAGACTGGAGTTCTGATAATACAAGTCTGTGTGGCCATATCAGTGTCTAAATTTCTACAGAATTCCCTGCTGGAGCAACTGGAACTGAATAATAAAAGGCAGCTGGAAAAACTCCAGAGCTGACACAGGGTTTCTTGAGTGTCTCCGTGACACACATCATCTTACAAAACTTCCAGACAGATATTAAGCATATTTGTGTAAAAGCAAACAAAAATACATTAAAAAAGAAATCCTTACGTAGGATGTTTCATGGCTTCAAGAATCTCCATCAAGGTGGAGGAAGAAGTCAGAGAGCTTGTCGAAAACAGCTGAGAACTGGGAAGCAAACAGAATCGTGTTAAAAATCTAGGCAGCTGGCAGATTTACTCAAATATGTGCATTTAAAAAATGTCATCTCTTCTCTGTGCTGTGCCATATTTATTTCCTTCTTCATTTCACAAGGGACAAAGGCATCAGACTCATTTTCCCAACCTTAGGTTGTAAGGACATTACTATACTGATTCAATTCACACTGTAAAAACGTGCCACCAGATTCAAGAGCTATTGGGAGCAAATATTTTAAAAGCTGGCTTTTTTAGTGTTCATATACAAACACAGGAAGCAGGTATCAATGTAGTTTATTTTCAGCACTGCTTCCTCCCCAGTGTCTCGCCTCCAGGTTGGGACCTCTTGGATTTCATCAACCTGCTGCTCCATTTAGGCAGGCAGGGCCCCCTTTGCTAAAACAGAGAGAAAATAGAGGTCAGCACAGAGCCTGCTTTTCAGAACCTCAGAGTTCCCTGGCAGAACTGCCTGCTAACAGGTTTCAGAAATAGAATTTCTTCATTCTTTATTTCTAAAAGAATGAAATTTTTTTGGGGTAGGGTGGGAGGAGAAGAAAAAAAAAAGCCTTGTACTCATTTAATTGTAGGAAACCAGGTTGCAAGGCTTGTTTTACTACTACATTTTCTGTGTGTGGAAGTGCTGCAGCAAGGTCATCTTGTTCCAGCAGCTCCCTGCCCAAGTGCCTGTTCCCTGGCAGTGGGGAGGGGAGGTGCTGACAGCCACAGGAGCACAGCCCTGCTCTGCCCCCTTACCTGCTCTCGGCAGGGCTGGCTGCAGCACATCCTCGCTCCAGCCTCGCCGCGCTCCCTTATCCGCACTTGCTGCATCCTCATTCTGTCCCCGTCCCCACTGCGCTCCCTCACCTGCTCTTGGTGCATCCTCGCTCTGGCCCCGCCGCGCTCCCTCACCTGCTCTCAACATTGCTGCCCGCGGCGCATCCTTGCTCCGTGACACTCTGGGAGCAGCCTGAGGCCGGGACACTGCCCCTGTCAGCCGACTGGCCCGTGTTTAGCAACATGTTGCCCTCTAAGGTTGTAGGAGCTGTTTGATCTATAGAGACCTGCAAGGAGTAAAACACAGCAGCATCTTTATGGCACTGATAACACAATCCTTTTCCCATTTCCTTTCTTTTTTTTTTTTTTTGTCTCCCCTCAAGTTTCTGCCAATGGCAAACAATACTGCAAGGCAAATACAAACATATGCAGAAAGGATAAATACAATCTTGCTTTGGTCATCACTAAAGAGCTACTGACAAAACGAGAATTCAGTATCCACAGGGACCCCAGCAAAGACAAGGATCACCAATGCAGCAACAGCCACTGCCCAGCTAGCAACACTGGCCCCAATCTGACATGTTCAGCTTAAATAAGTACAATTGTAAATATGTGATGCACAGAAACAGGAGTCCTAGTCACTGAAAGACAAGTTGCAGCCCATTATCAAAATAGTTTCTACTTGAACTCTCAGACAAAAATACATGAATTTACCACAAGGAATTCAAGTTTCATAATGCACAAAAGCAGCTCATCTCCCTTCCTTTCTTAGGGTAGTATCAGTAGGCTGGTTGGCACCCACCCACACCTATGTCACCGAGACAACAAGAACACTTTCCTCCCGCAGGAACACTTGCACTATTCCATGGTAGACTGACTAGTTCACAGAAATTAACATAAAATCATTTCAGAAAGAACACGGATGCCGAAAGATTCAGCAAAGTACACGCTGTAATTGCCATCTGCCATTAACACGTATGGCTTGGGAAAGGCACATTATATAAAAGCTGGAGAGGTGGGGGAGTGGCATTCATACAGCCAGGAGTAACTCAAATGGGTGTAAATACGATGGCTCCTCTGCCCTCATGAACCCGCAGCACACACCCAGCTAAAACCACAGAGCTGAAATATAACTTAGCTCTGATGGTTGGAGCAACAGAGCCCTTTTTATCTGTGCCACTTCTCAC
Organism: Crypturellus undulatus; assembly: GCA_013389825.1. Lineage (NCBI taxonomy): Eukaryota > Metazoa > Chordata > Aves > Tinamiformes > Tinamidae > Crypturellus > Crypturellus undulatus. The sequence continues at coordinate 217,102 of VWPW01020795.1, forward strand.
ACCCTAAAGATCTCTCCGCAACAGCAGATGTCCCTTTTTGGGCAGCCAGAAACGGCAGATGCTCCAGGCTGAATCTACAGTCCTCATAGGCAGTTAAATCCCCTCTTCCTGTCAGAGTTCATTTCACCCTGCAGTATTTTCTGTGGTTATGTTGCTTTATTGCTAGATCTTAACTCATGTTTGTACACTTAAGTGTACAAACAACATCCGTCACGATGACTCTTTCAGACCAAAATGAAACCAATGTTTTCAGCTCTCAGTTGTTTAAGAATCTGCAGGCACAATTTGATTTCAATATCCTCAGAACCACCTGTCACTGGTTCAAACTAACACTGGAGAAATTTAGCCAAGAACCACATAAGCTGTGGCCATCTTTGCTTCACAGAGGAAACGGGAAAAACAGCACTCACTGACACACAAAAAGAGAAGCTTTAGTAGTTGGCAAGACAGTAGCATCATAGTGAAAAGCACAGTAAGGCAAGGTACATGGATATCCAAAGCACTTCGAAACTGTTGAAGGGTGGAAGGAAACAGGCGCATCCACCACGAAGAATTCATCCTGTTCATGTTGGGCATCTCCTTCTCAGCAAGCAGATCTGGAAACTAAACCAGGTTCCCTGAACTGCAAAGTGAGGACAACAAATGCTCTCTCTCACCTCAGTCCAAAAGCCAGAGATGACGAGACACCATTCAAAACTAACCTGGGAGTAGAAGGTTGAAGCTGTGCGTGGGCTGCGAACAAAATCCATAAAGAAGGCCCCATCCTGAAGGCATCAGAGGAAGCAGGCCCAGTAATGGCAACAGCAACAGGAACAAGGAGATGAAGAAAAGCAAATACAAGATTGTGCAAGTGTGAAATGACCACAGAGAGAAAGTATGAGAAGAATGCATATCCCAAACAGACACAAAATCAGGTGCAGCAGAGCAGGAGCATCAGGAGATGCTCACATACACCCTTACTTTCGTTCTGTACCAAGACATTACTTTTCCTTAGCACAGACACTTTTCCAAAGACTTGCAAACCACACTGATTAGAAGCCAATTCAAAACCACAGCCTTCCCTCGCACTTAGGAGCAAGATTGAGCCCTAAACTAAATGGGTCTTCATTTCAATTGCAAAAGCTGAAGAGTGGTAGAGGGACCTATGTATCTGTATATAGTGACATCTTTCAAAAGAAGGCCAGCTTTTTTCTGGTCTGTTAGTCACTCAGATGGGTAGGAGGTGAGGCTGAGGCAAAGAAACACTCTTCAGGAAGTACTCTTCCTCTCAAATGCAGCTTCTGCTTTACAAAGCAAAGGAAGAAAAATTTATCACAAAGACCTCTCCAACGGTGTGTCTAATATCTTGTACAAAATTCATCGGCACTGCCTATCCTGTGTTCCCTGCCTACTTACAAACCAAAGATGAATTTATCCCCAGCTATTATTCTAAAATACGTCACGATTCTCTTATCACACCAGACAGTGCACTGGAACCCAGCTAAGTTTTTGTTCCCTGTTTGCAGTTCTCTATTCTGATCCTAGGCAAAACATTTTGTCTATAGCCTGCAGTCAGAAGGATACTTACCCTAGTACATAGGTATAAAATGTTTTCTGCAAAGAATTCATGCCAGGGAACGTGGCTGGCAATCTACGCAGTGGAAAAACAGCAGGGAACCCCTTGGTACCCGCAGGGACAAAGACACCCCAAACAGTCCATGCATCAGGCTAACTCGCTGTGTTAAATCACTCCCTACTGCCCAATAACTGCCTGCTGAAGTGACTTGTCAGCGCTGTTCTGAAACAGCAGAGGTGGAGATGGTGGTTCAGCTTTGTTTTGGACCAGCTCCAGTGCTGAATGGCAACTTGGAAGAGCACTTGCTCCCCTGGCTACTGACGGAGTGCACAGCTATGACAGCCTCTTGGTACTTGGGCTGTAAGTCTCTGGCCAGCCCACGAGCACTCTGCCCGGGAGCCCTAAGGAGCCGTAAACCGTGCGGAGGGGCATGGAAGCGCTCGTGTGTCCTGGGAACACGAGGCACCCGCGCGCCCGTGTCTCTGAGCAGCACAGAGCTGCCCCTAAGGCTACCTGCTCGCTTGAACCCTTCCAACAAGGGAGCACCATCAACTGGGACATCACATCTGCTACCCTCAAAGTCCCTGTGTGCAGCTGTTCATAGAGTATTTATTACCACCTCATGGAAGGCTGTCAGTTGGTAACATGCACTTCCAGATCTTACAGTAGCCTTCTTGAGAGGCCTTTTAACAGAGCTACTTTGAAAATTACAGAGAGCAGCATAGCACAAGATCTGCTAAATCCTTTCTAACACACTGCTGTGCCAGTACACAGCAGCCATTGCCCAGAAAGCCAAGTTTTGCCTTTTTCCCCCTCTCTATTATGCAGAAAGACTTGCCACAGCAATCTTATGTCCTCTGCATGATGTGAAGTTTTCACCAGCTTTGCCGGTAGAAAGAGACGTTTATTATCTCTTATTTAAAGAGAAAAATTTGAGGAAGTTCATGTTCCTAAATGGTAAAAGAAGAAAATGCAAAGCATGAATTAGGAACTGGAAGTTTGCAAACATGGCTCTCAAACTCCACTGCTCTACCTACTTTTTCTAAGAGCTGCTCCTCATCTCTTCCACTGTAGGATGAGAACAAGCAAATTGTTCTAAGTTACTAAGCTGACTGCAATTTCTACCACTTCAGGTAGCAATATCCAGACCTCCAGAATTACTTAACACACTGCCCTTGTGGTGACGCCAAGGGCACCAGGATGAAGGGACTTCAGGCACACAGAAGTTGGGATATTGAAATACGAGATGCTGAGAACAATACTGAAAGAGATGGATAAGTATCCAGCCAGCTGACAGGGCAAATCAGATACGTTTTTCCCTGCAATACTTTGACTCTTGAACCCAAAGACCATGCATTTAAGTGTTGTATCTTCGTTCTGTTCCTTGTTATTCCTGCTAGAAAACCTTCACGACATAAAAAACACCCACCACCACCAACCAACCCTAAATTTTCTGTTTGGACTTGGATGTGGAAATCTGGCTCTCATGGCACTCTCAGGGCAGTTAAGAAGACAACTAAGGGACAGTAGAGCCTTCTAAGTGTCCGAAGAGAGCTCCAGGAAGACAGGCAACTTTTACCTGAGTCAGGTCAGGAGTGGCATCTAAATAATCAACAAGGAACACGCCCTCTCCTTCAAACAGGACTAAGCAGCTGGGGTTCCTGCTCTTAAAAATTCACTGAAGCTTCTAGTGACCATTTTCTAGAGCCTAGCTTTGGTCTGCAAGACAGCCTCCATATAGATGCAGATAGCACAGTATTTCTTAATTTAAAAATCAAGTCCCGATTGAAACGAAATACGCTGCCAAAAAAGAAAGTGGAGAATTAATGAGTGACCTTTAAATTAGCAAAGCATGCTGAGGTAGTAAATTCAGGGTTTTGATCTCATTGCCACAGTTTTAGTAAAGAACTGAAGGCTGGTTGTGCCCAAACCTCTCCTTAGGCCACTGCACACGAAGGCTTAAGGACATTCCAAGTACAAGCCCAGATCCTGACAGATTAGATAGTAAAATGTGGTGTGCTGCAGCCACACACTTTGAAGTTTTTCTTTGTACAATCCACTTATTCGAAAAATTCTCACAGAAAACAGCAGCTAAACAAAGATCAGGAAATCTTTACCTTACGGGGACTGTCCATATAGGTGGGTGTGATGGCAATGCTCCCGCTCTCCGAAGGCTGCCCTGAGCTCTTCCCAGACAGCACTGCTGCCTGCTGCTCCCCCAGGCTCCTAAAGCAAAGGAAGGAGTTGAGCTTGTTCCAGTGCACTCCAGCTCGGCCTCTGCCTAAAGGCCACTGGTGCAGAGGGGCATTTTCACACATTTGTTTCCCCTTATTCTGACGCAGTCAGTCCAATGTTTTATAAGTATTTTCTACCCCATATATACCAAATGTATCCTTGAACTTGCAGTTTTCTTATGCATAAGTAATACGACCTCATAATTAAAAAAATATTCAAAAGTTTTGCACACTTAACAGCAAAAAAAGTGTTTTAAGCTCTGTTTTCAGCCTATCTCTTAGTAATTTTGAACTTCTTTGAACCATCATAAATCAATACTGAAAAAGAGTCTCGAATTCCACAGGTATTTCAACAGACATTATCAGTCCAAACAACATATTTTCTTTAAAGCCTGGCTATGTTCATTACCCAGTGTTTACCCTGCTACTCTACTGGATGTATGGAATACTTGAGTACACTTTTGGCCCAACTAAGCTCTTCTTACGTGATACCACTCTATGGCAAATCAGAAACTGAGATGCTACATAAAAATGATCTCCTTTTAAGCTACCAGAAATGCACCTCTTCCTTCTCTGCCACTTCTAGTATTCATTCTGCTATGGAAGCAGAATACACAGAAATCCCTGGAAAACCCCAGTCCATCTTTAAGGACACTAAAGCAGCAGTATCCCAGATCCCTTCTTTTCAAGGCAGGGTTGTCGTAATCTGCTTCAGCTAGTAACAGAAAGAAGATATGAGGTAAGGATATTGCAGAGTGCGTGGTGCGGCCGGCTCGCAGGACTCACTTCTGACTGGCTTCCATCTCCAGCAGGGCTGAGAGCGCTGAGGTTCCTTTCTTCCCAATGGGAGGTCCAGCCTGCTCCAGAGAGTGGGTGGGAATGGGACCCGCAATCTGCAATCCTTTCATGGCAGAGCCTTTCTGAAGGAGGAGAAATGGAAGTACAGACCTAGTCAAGCGAAGCTTTAGCAGTAAACGAGGATGCAACAGCCCGTGTCAGCAGGGCTTTGAGAGGCACCTCTAAAAGGTGAGTTAAACCACAGGTACTGGCCTAGTGGATGCTCTTCTCAGAAAAAGAACACCGTTCTTTAAATAAAAGTGGCTTTCCTCTAAGTCAGTACATTCAGTAGGTGAATCTGAAGAGAATTTGATACATGTCAGCCACTTTGATAGCTGCCTTGAAACTGTTCCCCAAGAAGTCAACTGAACGGTGCTCTCTGCACATTTCTTAAGTGGGCTGCACACAGCCAGCCCAGCTGGAAATTACAGCTCCACTCCCTCCAAGATTCCTTCTCAGTGATGATCTGCATCACAAGCTGCAATAATGTACACAGGTATCACACAAAGCAAGGCACAGTGCAAAGAGGTGGCACCAGACTTGTGTCAAAAGCAGATTAGCTGCGAAGACAGAGCAGCCTCAGGCTACAGCACGGAGCACTGCGCAGAGGTGTCTGACTGCTCACAGGGTGAGCTACCTCTGTCCTGTTTCTGGTTCCAGTCACAGTAGCATGGGGGGAATACCCATTCCTGGCAAATTTAATTCCTTTCAGCACTTTGGGAGTAGCAAAGTGCTTCCATGGCCATGCTATTTCAGCTCTGAAATAGCTGTCAACACAGGACTGTGCTGTTCATGCAGACACACACATGCCCATACAGCCGTCTCCTTCAAGCATGTCTGCTAATGCTTCATGAAGCCACAGAGTAGATGGCAAAACACTGCAAGAGGACAAAGGTGCCACCCCCACCAAGCTTCGTGCCCAGCTCAAAGCTGACTCACTCTGATCATTCTGTCGGATCGATGGCGGCGGCGGATGCGGTTCAAGCCCTCCACGAAGCGAATGAAGCCGTCCAGGAGCTGCCACTCCTCCTCGTCGGAGCGCGGCCGGTCTCCATACACATCACAGTGCACTTCCCCTTCCATAATGCGTTTGGTGGCACTGATGCAGGCGGGCAGCAGCAGGAAACGGGTCCTCCAAAATTTCAGGGACTCAATAAGGCTGGTGGAAGGAACATGGAAGATAAATAGGACAGACAGCCACCTAAGAAGGATTTTGCAGTCAGTAAAATGTTTATCTAGAGGCTGTGAATCTTAGCAATTACAGTAAAATCTCATTTCACCACTCCTGTGTGAGAAAGAGCAGAGCAGCAAAAGCAGCAGCCCTGGGAAGTATGCCAGCACACTGATACATGGAAGAAGCCCATCTTCAGAACAGTTATATCATATGGATATACTTCCTTTTCTGCAACATGTTACAGAAACATGTCTGCAAATGCTTTTCCTCCAGAAATAAGCAAAGAAAAATGAATTTCATAGGTACATGTTAGAGCCACAGAAACAGGCTGAGACCTGAATAAAAACAAAGATACAAAAAGACTGGTTTTGTTTTAAGATATCAAAAAGGCTACTGATACTATTCAGACGTACTCCACACAGGCCATGAGAAAGTCTGCACTACATAGTTATGGAGTATGATTATAGTCAAGCTAAGTCTAGGATGCAAACCAGTCTCCAACAGTTATAGAATCAAATAGAAGTTTTCAGATAGAGAAATGAGTAAGAAGTCAAGAAAAGCATCTGAGGGATACAAAATATCTATTTCTTTGCATCTGTAGGAAAGGAAAAAACAGAACTTTGTGATCACTGAATTTTGTGATCAAGACTTTGTATCAAAGATCAGATAATACAACAGCAATGGTAATACACTCACACAAGGGTAACAAAGCCGCTGGCAGCACACAAATGAAATCAGGCCAGCCACTCTCCCTGGAGTACCGAGCTTTCGTAGGCTGAACTTGCTAAAGAAATTTTAGGTCAAAAAGGAAATTAGGACACCGAACAGTCTGGATGGAGGAGAAAGTCTCACCTGAAATCCTCAGAGCCAGCAGAGCAGATATACTGATCCAAGTAATTCCACTTGTACTCCTCCAGTCGCTCATGGGAAAATTCTACCCAGCAAGAAACAAACTCAGAGTCAGAGTGCGAGGGACATAAGCTGTACGTGTAGTTTATCTGAGCAGATTCATAGGGATACCTGAAAGAGACAAAGCAAACTTTAATATCAGTATCAGACAGTAGTACTTCTCTTTCTTCTCCTGAATAGAGAAGGCTCTATAGTGCATTCTTTCAAGTAAGTACAAATACTTGAAAAAAATATTTTTCAGATGAAAAATTAATAGCAAACTGCTCAACTAAATGGTACTCACTTCGGCAGGTACCTAGTCACAGTAATTATTTTGTCCTTTAATGTTACTTTGTGGAAAGTACGGCCCATACTCAGCCAGTACTGATCTTCTTCCTCTGGCCGATTTCTTGATACAAGACCTAATTGTAAAAAGCAAAACATACACCTGTTTTAAGCTTACAGCAATAGTCAGAACATTGTCAACAATCCACATCCATAGGAAAAGACTCCAGGATCAGGTTTCTGAACTTAGACATAAACTAAGAGCCATCTTTCAGGCCACCTTTTCCAAGAGGTGTTTGCATGATGTCTTATGTTCTGACAGTTAACATTTGCTAATGACACAACCAAAGATCAAGGGCATTTGTAGTTCAGACTACTAGTGCAAACTTTCCATGGGAAAGTCAAGTAGAGAGCAGACAATATGAAGTGCAGAGAAACTGGGAGATGTGATAGAAAAGCTGTGCTCCATTTTCCCCTCCTCTCTGTGCTTCATCACTGGAATTAGCCACTTCAGTTCAACACTTCACTATAGGCTGCTTCTTCCTACAGCACAGAAAAACAACTATATCCTGCCAGCATGTATTCCCTTCTCTATGAACTCCAACCTGTCTATGGAATATTCAAAAACGTCTGAAGCAACTAATACAGTCAGGCTCCCTCAAGGGAATGAGACCTTCCACCTCGCAGGCCTCCGCGGTCTAACCAGGTGCAACTGAATCATGGTTTTAGGGCAGTGAAGCTTTGTCTGCTCACCTGAGACTTGAAGCTATTTTAGAGTTAGGAAACTACTTCCACGCTAACTTTCTGATAAATACATTTTTAAGGTTTGGTCTGCTTTTCTAGAGATGGTGGCTGCAGGGCAGGTACATGTGAATTGTGTTTAAGATGTGTTCACTCAAATACTACTGACACTGTATTTCATTTGGGGTCACTCCTATGAAAATTAAGAGGGCTTTTTTTATTGGTTAGTTTTTTGTTTTATATCTAAGTTGTCTGTGCTGCCTCACAACTGGCTTTCTATCTCCTTCTACCTCCTTGTCATTTAACAAAATAAGAAAAAACAAATAGCTAAAACGACTGTCTAACACCTGATTCATGGAGATTATTGGCACTGCTGGAAGGATTAAATAACACAAGTCTGCACAGTTAGTGTAAAGTCACTCACCTCTGCTGTAAAGGGGACTGCTGCTGAGAGGGGGTGGCACCGTCGGCGCTGGCTTCTGTGGCTTGGGTTGCACAATAATTTGATAGCCTTGCATGAGACGCTGACAAATAAACTCCTCAAACACCTGCTGGGCTGTCATCTGCACCCCTTCCTCATCTCTCCTGAGCACAAAGGTTAAGAAGGAGACTAGAATAAGGAAGCTGACCATGCAGCCATTCCCAGCTCTGCCCTTCCTGACCGAGGATTTCTTCTTGCATTGGGATCTGTGCGAGTGGAGCCCTCTGCCTGAGAAAACCAATCTGCAGGAACTGTAAAGAGCAGCGGGGACCTTTCTGTTGTTTACAACAAATGATGGGTAGCTCTCTGGCAATATTTATTAACGTCTTTGAAAGCAATCTTGAATCATGTTGCAGACACTAAGTCCACAAAAAGAATTTGGCTCACAATAGCTGTTACACTTCAGATTAATTTAGCAATGATCACTTTTATGGTATTTTAAGCGTTCAGCAGTACCCAGAACTGCAAGTGTGGGGACTTCAATCTATCCCCAAGAGGCAAGTCTGGAGCAGAGAGACCAAGAGACAGTTCAAGCACCAACTGGCAACTGAGATAAGCAGAGACTCCACATTACAGTAGACGCCACTAAATCTACTTCTGCTCTCCTGAACTTTGCCCTCCTGCCGTAAAGGATCATGACATTTCTTTAATTCTGCTATTTACTAGCAGGATTCAATGTTTCAGTTACCTTAACTAGTAGGTAGCTTTTGTTTCCCCCCACAACAAAGCAGCAATATGCTGAGGCTTGTCTGATGCTGTATAAAGTGTGCAAAGTTTGAAAGATGTTTAAAGGGTTGACACAGCTTCAGAAACTCAAAGCAATCAAAGAATAGTTACCAGAGACTTGCAAGAGAAGCTCAGAGACTATTTATCCTATTAACAGTTTTCCTCCAAAATGTTTTCATCTAAATATCTCTAGAAGTCAGGATAAGCATTTTATATATTGTGTATGTGCACATATTTGTTCATTTAGTAGTTCTAAAATACTTGCTGGAAAACAAATTAACAAAGGTGATTAACAGAAAGCAGGGAAAAGTAAAATTATACCCTGAAACCACTTCTCACATAAAATCTGCTAAAATAACAATACATCAGAAAAGTTGCAAAGTTACCACTGAGAAGGGAAAATAAAGTATTCCACTGCCAACTATGCTGACAATTCATCCTTCTCTTGTGCAGACTCCAGAGCACTCCTCTTCCACCAACTGCACCTTAAGTATTTTGATCCAGTTCAAGATACACTAGAGAAAGTGCTGGCAAACCTGTCAATGTCAGCTTCTGGCAGGAGATCATAGCAGCCCTCAGTGTAATCGTTCTGCAGACTTTGACGGTCAGGAAAATAGTCCGTGGTAAGAGGGAGACACGCCGGAGTAGTAAGAGATTTCCAGTCCACTCCAACTGTACAACAGAAGCCTGGCACTACGGGGGGAGCAGACAGCGTCAGAACTGCCTCGTATAGTTGGCGAGGGAGACAATGGGGGCATATATGGTCACCCATAAAAATCAGGGTGAAGGAGATGAGAGAAACATGTGAAGAGGAAAGGTGGAAAGAATGAGGGACAAGTGCAGAGTTGGCACAAAGTCAACAGAGACAGAAAGAGAGTGGAATGGAAATAGAAAAGGAAAGTAAGAGGGGAAAAGGGAGGGAGAGAAAGAGACAGAGTTTGTTAAACAATGCAGTGCACATGCTAATTCAATCCCACCATGCAAATGGGATTCAAAGTTAATATGTTTAATTTTCAGTTGATTGAAAGCTAGAGCTGACATAGCCACCGTTCTGCCAAAATTATAGCAAGTCAGGTGCAAGTGCAGATTATAAAAACCAAAACCAGATCAATATTCCAAGTCTGAACAAGAAAATCAGGCCAGCTTTGCATCTTAGATAACTGCAGAAGGAGCTGGGGATGGGGAGAGAGAAAACGACAGACTGGCTTGTTTCTGGTATAGTACAACAGCAGAAAAGGGAGTATTTCTAGAGTTATAAAAACAGAAGACAGACCCAGAGGGGTGGGAAGACGAGAAAAATAGTAATTTGGAAAGCATTCCTTTTCTACACCCTTTTCCAGAGTTATGTTGCAATTTTGGGATTCTGGAGATCTAAAACCAGACATTAAAAATGAAAGCCAACCAAATTATATCAAATCATGACTTCACTACTGTGTTACATTCTGACCTGCCTCAACCAATCTATTTCGAGGCACTCAGCCAACTGCTAATTCTCAAGATACTGTCATAGAGATCTCAAAGATAAAAAAAAATACATATTTTGTAATGAAAATGTTAACATTAATGGGCCAAACACTGCAAGAAAGTTATACAAGACAGAATGCTACAAAGAAAATGTTTTCTTAAGCAGTCACACACTTGTTTCTGTGTTAGCTGAAGCACACATTTCTCAGTAAATGGTACCAAATACAGAAACTGACCGTCATAATTCTGCTTCAACTAGCTGGTGCCAAGCAAACCTTTCATACTGAGAAGCAGATAAGAGTTCAGCAAGTTTCTGCATGATAATGTCTAGTACGGAAAGAACTGTGGAAGTAACACGACAACCTGTTTCATATATTCTTAAGAGCTACAGAACTGCAATCTCTGTGAGATGCGCAATGCACAGAGAACCTGCCAGTTACTGCAGAGCAAAATGCCTGCCAAAAACCAATGTTTCCTCCCAGTTTCTTGCCTACCACCTCCTGATGCTTCTAGATATGCACACACCCTTTCCTATTTCCCCTCCTAAGCAAACCTGTTGTATAAACCTTCCTTCTGCTTACTTGGATCTGGAGAGTTAGAAACAGCATCTTCCAGTGAATCCTTGTTCTGAGTTTTGAGGTTCATCCCTACACGAAAAAAGAAAGTACATGCTTCATATGTTAAGCAATCGCGTGCACTTCACTTTTGTCTTTCATTCCAAATAAAAATAAATCAAAGCATATACATGTTTTAAGAATATGACAACATTTCTCTGAGAAGAGCTCATGGCTCTGCACAGCAGAAAAACACACAAAGCTAATGGGTAAGTGAGATCTCTTCAGGGAAATTCAAATATCTCATTAGGAGTGCTCAAGAGTTTTTTTTTTTTTTTTTTTTTTTTTTTTNTGAAATTCAAATATCTCATTAGCAGTGCTCAAGAGTTTGATTTTTTTTTTTTTTTTTTTTTTTTTTTTAAGAACAATCTACCCAAAATAGGGACAAATATCTTTAAAAATATATACCATTAAAAAAAAATCAAATAGTAAAAAGGAGTTACTCGTAAGCATTCAGTATGCTAATCCCAAGGTCTCAGGAGCTAATTATACTTGTAAATCCACTCAGCACTCAAAAGCAGAATGTTTTTGATCAGATTCTCATTCCAGGAAAAAGTGATAAATTAAGAGGAAGAATGTCATTGAACACAGGAGCAGCAAAAAAAGAAATTACAGCAGATGATCACCTGCTGAGGGGCGGGGGGGGAAGCATATATAAGCTTTAACAAAATCACCAAGTAATTTATCAAAATCATGATACAAATTNGAACACAGGAGCAGCAAAAAAAGAAATTACAGCAGACAATCACCTGCTGAGGGGCGGGGCGAGGGGGAAGCACATATAAGCTTTAATAAAATCACCAAGTAATTTATCAAAATCATGATACAAATTCACCACAATCCCAACATTTAAAGAAATGTCCCGATTTTCAGCAAATTCAGTCAGTTGTGCTAACCTAAAGACTAATAGTAGACTTAGACTAATGAAAAATTGCATTTAAGTCTTCATTAGGATTTAGAGACTATGATATTTTACATTGCCCTAAAGATTGGGTTTAGGCAGCCTGTTACACAACCTGGTGAACAAGAGCTGAACCAAGGGCTCAGGGGATGCACTGAGCCTACGTGCTGCCTTCCTACTCTTTGCCCATTCCTTCCCAGGCTCATTCCACACCTTTCTGCTATACTTGCAGGCACTTTTTTTTTTATAGTTACAATGAAACAATCCATTCTGGAAAGAAAATCCCTAGTAATTTTTCAGTTGCATCAGGCCCCTGAGCTGGTTCTGCGTGTAGGTACACAGCTGCACGAGCAGCTCTTCTGGCCTAAGAGAGAAAAGGAGCAGCTGAGGAGACAAGGCAGTTTGCTGGCTAAAAAAGCATACATAAAAATGCAAACTTCACAGGGTCTCCAAACATTTAAAGAAGCCATTTTTATAAAGCTGGCTTATGTGGATTTATCCGGTTAAATAAATATCTGCATCATAGTTACTATTCTAAATAGCATTTACTAACAGATGATGCCAGCACAGCAGAGTAGGAGATGGGTCTCATTGGCATTCATCTTTCACCAGCTACTCTGATGCCATCTGCCATCTAGTTAGGGAACTGCAGCAAGATTTATTTGCTCTGAATTGCCACCTACCATCTGCTGGGCGAGAGAGACAGCATGCTGAATGTCACTGTGAGAGAGGGGGTAATATTTCTCCACGCAGCACGTGGTGCAGCAAACACGCTGTCAGGGAGGAACCAATCAAACTCCCTGAGAAACCATATTTTTGGAAATTTGAAAAAAAAAGAACAGTTTCATCTCACAGGTGACTCAAATCATAAGGGAGAAATACGAGTCAAACCACTGAGTCACAATGTGGCAGCTACAGATGGCCAAGGGGAGTTAGTCAGGGAAGGCGGCTCATAACGACTTCCACAAAGACAGGCAGACACTGACTAACTGCCACCATATACATGATTTATAGGCAATCTGCAGATGTGAAGGACCTCTATAAAATTCAGGTATGCTGATTGCTGGGATATTCTTTGCATCTAGGTTGTGCAAACTATGCCCAGCAGCTAAAACAACTGCCAGAACAAACAAACTCTATCTGGAAGGCAAAAAAAGTAAAGTGAAAGCATGAAACACGTGCAAAAGAAACACAAAAGGGCAAACAGAAATCACCTTTAAAGAGCTTATCTAAATATAAGACAAGTAATTCATAAATAAATCATGTCTACTAACAAACTGATTTGTGGCTTTACTAGACGTGAGCACAGGAGAAAAAAACAGTTATTTTCATCCAACTACAATTTAGAAATGGAAATTCAAAAAAAAAAAAAAAAAAAAAAACTTTAAATCAGTTTTGAGAAAAGACAGAAGCAAGGCTGACTATTTCTTTTTCATAACCACTGGAACACCCACTTTCCATGATTTTTGGTTGTGTTATTTTGCCACTGGTGCTACAGGCCTTGTCTCCTGACTTGTCTGCTCTCCCACTTTGTTACCTGCACCGTTGCCTCCAGCCAGACCATTGGGATACTCCTCTGCTCCACCAAAGCTCAGGAAAGAGGCACCGTCACCTGGATGACGAGAGCTGATGTGCCTAGAGAAAGAAAACAGCTGTATTTCTACAAAAACAGTTTCCTCACTCAAGCCAATTTTGACAAGCCAAATAAGCAAGCAGTTTGCAATCTCCCTCTGAATGCTGTTTACAGAGATTCAAGCAGGAGCAAAGGCAGTGCAGAAAGGAGCATCTGTCCGTATTATTTCGGTCTTTGCCTCTAGCAATGACCAAGGCAAGATTTTTACAGGATGGTGGGGAACAAGCTATACATATACCCCAACAGGAGACAAATAAGGCTTATTTATTCACAGATCTGAACTCATTGTGTGGAAAACAAACATTCCAGACTAAGTAAATTGCTTTGGATGACTGTGTCATCCATCCGACAGCCAAAAAGTCTTAGTAACACGGTAGGATGTTCATATGAAGCAAAAGAAAGGCAAGAAAGGCAACAATAGAGTAAAAAGGTGGCGAGTATGGTATAATATGATTGGATCTCAAAGGATACGACGACACGCACGATAAGACAACAAATTCCCTATGAAAGAAAAACAACAACAAACACATGGAGGAATAATTAGGTCATGTAATTTCATGAAGGATTGCTCAATGACAGGAGGGGAAAAAGAAGAGGGAGAGGATACTGGTGAGAACTTCAGTCACCCCTGATANGTATAATATTCAAGTGATACAACTTGGAAAAAATATGATTGAATCTCACGCACGATAAGACAACAAATTCCCTATGAAAGAAAAACAACAACAAACACATGGAGGAATAATTAGGTCATGTAATTTCATGAAGGATTGCTCAATGACAGGAGGGGAAAAAGAAGAGGGAGAGGATACTGGTGAGAACCTCAGTCACCCCTGATATTCATAAACAGTAACAATAACTTTTACAAGCCTGCAAGAATACTACTGCAAGAAACATGCAGTAGGAAAAAGACCCATTAGAACTAATGATGACACAAACTAACTTATTGGCAATTCCAAAGTTACAGAAGCTACCAAAGTGCTTTTGGTAAACAACCTTAAATAAAGAGTGAAAAACATGGACAAACTGTTGTCAAAAAAGAATAACCAAATAGAGAGCAGGGAAGGAGGACGTGGGGGTTGCAGACTAACCGAGCAGCTTGACAGATGGCCTAGATGAAGTGAAGGATCAAATTGTTCTCACTGCGAGAACTGTTTCCTGTCTTCCAAAAATACTGGAATCTTTCTTCCCTCTCAGAGCCAGCCAGTGAATATACAAGCTCCCAATATTGACCACGGCTTGTGCTTTGAGAACACAGACATTTTCATTTGCAGTCCATCTCGCTGTTTGCTGCAGCTAGACATCTCGACCCCAGAAATACATGTGGAAATCAATAACCCTCAAGGCCCATCAACATCAAAACTGGTCAACATCGATAGGCATCGGTGCCTACCAAGAGCAACATTGGCCTTATTCCAAAATTTATGCATCTGTGTCAGGAACAGGAACTATCAGTACCCATCAAGAAGGTTCAATATTGATCCATACTGCCCCCCCCATAGTTATTATGCCCCTTTCCAACATATCACACCAGCCCCAGAGCCACCTGGAGGACTTTACCTGCCAGTGGCCTCATGGTAAGCCAGCTCCAGCAGCTCAGCAGAAGAATGAGTCAAATCCTGCTGCCCACTGCCCTGCATTTCTGCCATATTTTGACGGGTTTGATGATGAATCTGGATAGCTTCTCCCGATGGACCTACATTTACAATGTGATCATTAATCATTTCATCTGTCCGAGTTTTCTTAGTTCTCTGCATTTCCTTATAGCTTTCTTTTGTCAACAGCATGAGCAACTCTAACTAGTGAAAATTAAGAAAACTTGCTTAGGAAATCTTCCAGGGCATGAACCTCTGGCATCTTTTCAGACACCAGAGAAACACAACACGCTTCTGAACAGTTTGCAAGGGCTATTTACAAAACATTAAACAAATGATTCAGCATCTGGAAGCCAAACCCAAACCATAGCAACGCTGCAATTCCCCACCTCCATCTACTATAAGCCTGTTCCACCAGGCTTATAAAGATCAAGCTATTTTCAATAGGATCTTTGCTTTATCAAGCCTACACCTTCTTAGTTAAGCTAATACTACAGCGCAAAGTATTTCAAGATGCTAGAGTTCATGCTGTTTCTCTCGTTGTGCCGATGTTTGGACAAGAAAGGAGTCACTGCAATCTAACATGCTATGAAAAGAGCCTTACCCACAGGAAAAGTGTGCATCCAGCGCCTCCTGTTCGACGTCAGCTTCATGGGCATGCGGGACGGCGCAAAGGGGTTTATCAGGGCTCTCTGGGGTGTGTAACCGCCAGGCCGAATGTGCAGCATGGATTCTGCACTGCCCACATGGAATCTCCCTGGGGCACTGGAGTCCCGCTGCTGAGACTCCAGCATGTTCTCAAGGACATCTAGAAAACACAACATAAAGTTAGCATGAGATCAGGCAGAAGCACCATACAGCAAGTCAAAAAAAAAAAAAAGGCATAAATAGGCTTCGGAGATAGCAAACTAATTCTAAAGAATATTAAGCAATTGAAGGAGGAACATAATTTACCTAGAAACAATCAGGGCCTGTGAAAGATATCACATGCTGCCTGAGAAAAAGATTAAATTAGAAGATAAAAAAGTGGGACTGTCACCACTACTAACACAAGATGGCTCAGCAGTGTGCTATCAAAAGGAAGGATCCAGAAAGTGACAGCTAATGACAATAAACCCTAACAGAGAGAAGTTATAAGTAGGGTTCCCCCAGGGCTCACCACTAAGACACATTTTCATTTCACGGATTATAAGTGACCTGGATAATAAAAAGTTACCTGAACATGTTCACATTTGCAGAGAGGCACAGGAGTCAAATTTTAAAAATAGTAATAGACAAGGGAAATGAGTAAATCAGTGTCAGGACACATTATTTAGGACAAGCCAGTAAAAAACACACAAAGAAAAAATGCACACCCAGTCATAGTTAGAGCTGTGGAAAAGCTACAGAGGAAATACTAATGCGAGCACCATCTCCTCTGTGCTGACCTGACTGGGGTCAACATCAACTTCCATCTTCTCTTCCCCCTCTCACCACCTAAAATTGCTGCCCATCCGCCTCAGGCTGACCTCGGGTGCTGGTATAGCCCAAAGAGCTGCTGACTTCATACTGGTGCAGGTGANCACCATCTCTGTGCTGACCTGACTGGGGTCACCATCAACTTCTCTTCCCCCCTCACCACCTAAAATTGCTGCCCATCTGCCTCAGGCTGACCTCGGGTGCTGGTATAGCCCAAAGAGCTGCTGACTTCATACTGGTGCAGGTGAGGCCGTGGGATCATCAGGATGTTGGAGATCTTGCCCAAGGAGCTGTCATCGGAAGCCTGGCTCCTCACCTCCTCTGGAGGCAGCGTGCGGTTCTGCAGAGAAGGGCTGCACGACACGTCGTAGGAACTGGAGCTCTTCCGGGTACGACTTTCTCTCTCCCTCACAGACCTACTGAAAATAAAAAACACATGCCCAGTGATATGAAAGAGAGATTAACTAACTCCTGGATTTCTAGGGGCTCCACAGAATCACGGAATGGTTGAGGTTGGAAGGGACCTGTAGAGATCAACTAGTTCAATCCCCCTGCTCAAGCTAGGACACCTAGAGCACATGGCACAGGGTCACAACAGAACATGTCCAACACATAAGAGCCTCGATAGTGGATAGCTGAGCTCAAGGAGGCTACATAGAAGCTATCACCATTTTTTATGATAGAGGTACTGTATACTTTTGTACATTATACTATATAAGGACACAGTAATAAAATGCTTCCAGCATAGTGACAGAGAGGAGCATGCTCAACTCTTTATGCAGCTCTACAGATATTGCACCAAGCTGGCAATACAGATGTGGTGTAAAAGATACTAGACTTGAGCTTTCACAGCTGGAGAGCTAGAGAGGAAACTACAGTAAATTTTTAACTCCAGTAAATCGTATTGGCATCTTTCAGCACAGATTTGCACAAGTTGCCCAAGGTAACAGGAGCCTATATGCAGTTTCTTCAGAGTTAGACAATATCTCTGAAAGAAGGAAAGCCAAAGAATACTTTAACGTGAGTTCATCTATCTCACCACACCGCTCTAGAATTAGTGCACTCACGAACATCCCACCTGAAAGTGGTGCAGCGCTGTGCCCTAGACGGGCCTGGCAGTCTGAACACCTGGGCATCGTAGCCATCATAATCTACCTGGATAGGCAGGGCATTCTCAGCATCTTTTGGAGCCCCTAAAGCTGAAATAAAACCATAAAACAATGGAACTCCTTTCCCCAATGCGGTTCAAGATCTGTAAGTTAGAAGCACCCAACTTTTACCTCAAACAGTGGTAACTATTTCAAAAGAAACTGCATAAAAAGTTTCATGAGCAGAAAAACTACAGCAGATGCAGCAGCTCATAGCCTCTTACAGAGTGTTGCTAAGCCACAAATTACCTTCTCCCCGACAATAAGATATTAAATCCAGAATCCTTGTATGAATAGAGGCAAACATCTTAAACAGGAAATTGCACTTTTTTTTATGTGCGTGTACATGGCACTGACAACATTCCAGCAAGTCAGCCAATGTCCTCTTATCTCATTCCTACAAGCAGTACGACTTGCACACCAGCACGATACAATCTATTTTCTAGTCCCGTGACAAGTAGTCAAGACAGAGTATTTCCCCTCCCTCCATTTGTCAAGGCAATTCATACACATTTGTTAGCATCCTTGATAACAACTATCTGGTTTTGATGGCTTTCTGCAACAATTATCTCTCTCGGCATCGTTTCAATAGCGTTTTTGATCTAGTGTCATTATCTTACTAGAACTATTCATTATTTTGTGAGCCAGGGGGATAGGTCCTTCCAGACAGAATTACTCACAGGCGTCTCGGCTATTTTTTGCCTTCTCGACCAGCGGCTGGAGGATCCAACATGGGAGGTGTGAAGGGACAGACACCCACGAACAACAGACAGGAGAGGACAAAGGGAAGAAAAAGTCAGTATGCTCTGTGCAAATATCCCCCCCGCAGAGTGATCAAGCATCAGACTTGGTATCTAGTGGAGAAACACAGTTTATCCTGCTGACTGAACGAGGCAGCTAAACTACAGTTAAGCAACAGCAAATGCTGACACTCAGTCACAATCCACGGAGCGGAACCAACACCTTTGCTGACACCTTTCCTCCTTGCTAAAGAGTTACAAATTCATCTCTAATTTTTATTTTGGCTAAAATATTTCTCATCTAGTTCCATCCATAACATTTTTTTCTTAGCCAAGTATCACAATCCCTCTAGCAATGTTAGCATTTCAACTGTAGAAACTAGTTTCTGTGTTAAAAGACAGTTGATTTTGGGGGATTGTGAATGAGGGGCTCATTTCTTTGTCTTTTCTAAGAAAAAAATGTTATCGGCTTAACTCATAATAAGAAAAGATAATAAGAATATACCTACCTTTCTTCCTGCCAGCTTAATCCGTGGAGTGAAACTGTTACAAAGGAGCTGGCTTTTGGATGTGTAGAAACTGAAAAGAAAAAAATAAGGCTCTTCAGCTGCCATCTAGGAAGTGAACACTGTGAGAAAGAGGGCTGGTCAGCCACTTCAGGTCAGCTTTTAGATGGAGAAATAGGAAGAAGTTTCTTGAGAAAGACAACATCTTTAAAAGATTGATAGATATGGTTAAGATGAGAGAAGCTACTCTTCTTCCTAAACTCCAAGCCTTTGATTTCCTTACACTCTGTTTAGGCTTCTTAACCTGCTAACTTTTGCATTCCCCATTCTACAAAAGTGTTCCTATTTCTGCAAGGCTGTTGTGTATCTGCTGGCGCTTCATAAGCGGAGCAGAAGAAAAGAACATCAGAACAAAAAAAAAAAGAGAGAATTCAACATATCTACAGAGAAAAGCACATCAAAGCACAATGGTTTAGCAGAATTTCCTCGTAAACCTTAGGTTCACCTACCTATGGTTTATCCAGTGTGGGNCAGAAGAAACGAACATCAGAACAAAAAAAAGAAAGAATTCAACATATCTACAGAGGAAAGCACATCACAGCACAATGGTTTAGCAGAATTTCCTCGTAAACCTTAGGTTCACCTACCTATGGTTTATCCAATGCGGGATATTGTAGTCATCACCCAATCTGGAGTCCCCTGGTCCACAGCGATTGTGGAGCTGGAAGAGAAATTCAGAAATGTAGCAATTAGTTATGTCAAGCTGGTAACAAAGTGAGTAACATTCGCACTGGAAGCAGAGAGAAGGGAAAAGAAGCTTCCATCACCTTAAAGAGTGGAACAGCGTGTAGTGGTTGTTCTCCCATGCATACCAAGTCCACGCCAATCCCTATAAACAAGTAACAAAAGAGTTCAGCTATACAACAGGCAAGACTAACATGCCATAGGCCAAAACAGAGATTCTAAATTGTCACTAAACCTCACATTGTATTTATGAGGCTTTTAAGATGCAGTTATAACAAAAACAGTTAGGGAGCCCATGATATAAATGCAAACTGATAGCATCAGTTGAGATATAGGAAGCATTTTCTTCTAAATTAATATAAATGACACAAAATTATCCTTCAAGGGAAAGGTCTGACATGACTGATTAAGTTCTCAGCTATCTTCAGTTCATGTGACATTAACTACTTTGCATTTCTCTAAAAGTTTGGCCATTTCAGTACAAAGCTTGGAGACAAGTTTTCCATATATCTCTTTATCTTCTTATACCTCTTTCCAGAGTCACAGGTTACAACAGTTATTTCTCCAGGCCAAAGGAAGCAGAGCTTTTCCAACATTGACTTGTTTGCATTTACAAAAGTTGCCCAGAATTGCAAGGTATTTACCATTGTCTATCATCCGCTGCTTGGTTAGAATCATAAGGAGCCGATCTACCTCAAACACCCCCACGCCAGGCGTGATAACCACAGACATCTGGCCAGTCCGATCGAAGTTTCGGTTAATGTAGTGCTTGTCAAACACTAGGAGGAAGAGGCAGAGAACACACATACTGTTTAAAAGAAAAGCACAATGGGTACTTTCAGAGAGCAGTTATCACATGAATAGTGATATTAAGTGAGATTCCTCATGGGAAGACCTGGATGCAGCCTTATCCAATGCATTAGTGCCAATAAAGCTACAGGAAAGAGAGATGAGGCAGAGCAGAGGAGACAAAGATGGAAAGCAGATGTATGCACATAGGAATATTTCTCTTATATGCTTAGTGCCTCCTTTATTACACCTTAAAAATAAATCCTTAACCTAATTAATAACCAGACTAAGCAACATGATGTTCTTTCTCCCAGTCATAACAGCCATTAAGGTGAAAGGCATCTGCTGTAAAGAATTACAAAAGGTCTCCTGAAGACTGAACTACTCAATATTGAGTTATCTGAGGTTGATAGTTGTTCCAGAGACAGAAACAGAAACTTTTTCCTGAAGGCAGAAAATAACAAATTTAAACACTTAAAATTTCTCCTTCTCTTCCCAGTATTAAGCACCAGGCAGCAGAAGTTCACACCCATTTACTGACAGCTGCTTTAATGGTTCCTTCTCTGCATATTTTTATCTGCTGTTCACAACTTACCATTGAACGAAAGATTTATGGCCTCCAGGTAGTTCCCTTGTGCTGAGGTAGAATTGTAGCCAGGTGGAAAGCCCTCTGAGCAAGTGTTCCGAGGGTGGGGGAAAAAAATAAAAGATAAAAAGAGAGGGGAGAGAGAGAAGTTACCTCCATATAATCTATGTGTTAAAGAAAATTGCTTTGGTAGTACAACCTATAAACAAAATTGGTATTTGTTTGCTCTCAGAAAGAGATAAGCAGAGTAGCTTCTTCAAGAAAGCACTGTTAAGTACTGCAAATACCAGACTAACTGAGACTACAGAGTTTACAGGCAACTTTCAAATAAAAGGGTAAAAGCAGGAGGGAGGGAGCTTCTCATACCTGCTTGCTCCAGTCGTACTAGCACAGGATACTGGATAAAAAGTTTTTTAATGGTCACAAGCAAGGAGGTCCATTCTTCTCGTCTCTCATTCTGAACCACAACTCTGGAGAGAACACAATTTAATTAGGATTGTAAAAAGGAAGCTATGATGAGGAAGTGAGAACAGATGAACAACCTATAGCTACAGCCAAAAAAAAAAACCCATGCACAAAAGAAGGTAAGTTCTACTTCCCTCTGCTAGGCAGTGCTTTAGAATATTTGTATCAACCATTAAAGATACAAACACAAAGCTGGGCACATTGCCAACCCTGAGTAGTTTCATCTCTTGCTTCTGACAGCTTTTATACTAAAGCCTATTCCAAAAAGAATCCCAGTAAAACAGACAATCAGTTTTATATATCAAAAACCTCACTGTTCTGCAAAGCAGTAGGACAAGCAGCAGGATAAGCCCAAGTTTAGGGTGAGCCAATAGCTTCAAGAGCTGCATCTGCTGTGACCATCAGCCTAAAAGCTCTAGTATCTAACTGGAAACATTTCCAGTTTCAGCAGTGGCACCATCTGTTCTTCAGATTTAGAAAAGTTAAAAGGTAACCAAGCCTTAAGCAAAAACTACTGCCAATACTACAGGACTTTTAAGATTATTGGCAACTAATATACTCACCTACAAGCGAAAGAATACTGTAGCAGCTATCGATAGAATTGCACTTTCTAAATGGATGGGAAATATTCATCACTTTGCTGCCATTTTCAGACATAAATATTTTTCACAATCATAACTCCTTGCAAGGTACTAGAGTTAACAACTGGATATTCAAAATGTGGGTTACAAATACACTGTGAGACAAGAGGTGAATCCTTAAGAAGACATACTTGTAAAAATCTTCATAAAATCTTCCCTCGTGGTCCTGGCGAATCGATGCACGATGCGTTTCAGGAAACTCATCTGAAATGCAACAAAAGCAAGTATTATTCTGTTCTGGTAAAGAAAAAAAATCCTTGCGAGGAACAGGTATTTATATTCAAACAAAATCTTTAAGAAAAATCTTATCTCTCCCATAATGTTAAATTCGTTTTCAAAACGGTATTTGAATTTGAGTATGAGATGGAAAATTTGCCATATACTCTTCGGTCATGTATTAAGAATGGCGATTGTGTTTCACATGGAATAGTACAGGTGAGGACTTAATAAACTGATGGGGAAAAACAGCTTTTGAAAGCTATTAGAGATTACTAGAGGGTAGCTTTCTCTCCAGAATAAATGGAGAGAAAAATGGAGAAATGGTTTTTCTCTTTTCCTTGACATCTCTACAGGAGAACAAGAATCTAGAGGAACCATAAAAACAGTCAGGCTTTTGCATCACTGAACACACTGATCATGGAATTCAAAACTCCCTCATGAGCAACATTCCATTTGTGTTCTATAACTTATGAACTCCAAAGTACAGTATCCATTACAAGAACGACCCTTCTTCATTTGCCAAAAATCACTGCCAGCCCATGACCAACATGAAAGAGGAGACAGTGTCGTGAAAATACAGGATTTACTTACCTATCGTTTTTGCTTCATAAAAAGTCCTAGAAAACAGAACCACTGTCACTTCATGGCTACAATTCTTCTCCTTTACAAGAAGGATACAAGAAAAAAAATGGGGATCACACAACAGAAAACTAGACGTGTACACACGTATATAAATAGAGACATATATAATAGCAGCTTTTCTCCCTCACACCACGGCAATTAGAAACAAAACTGACTGCTACATATCTGCATCAGTGCTGCACGGGGTTTTATGATAAACATAATACTCTGACCTGAATCTTGTTCTGTCAGGCTATGTAGCATTTAACAGCCGCACTCTCTACTAGTTTCTGAAGGGATTCTTATCTGTTGCTGCCAGGATACAATATTTTTGTAACAAAGGAGAGCTGTCGCAATTTGTTTGATTATATAAACATACACTCTTGTGACAATATTGATATTCTTATTTGTGAATGTTGAAAGAGATGGCCTGAACAATTTCAGAGAAAAAGTTAAAACTTCTCGTACTTGTGCACTCTTGCACAACTATATCATACACTGGGTGACACTAGCCCAGTCAGACCCCTTGCACATGAATAAATTAATTGCATGATGCACACAGCGTAAATGCAACCTGCATGTGCCAAGTAGTTCCTATACTTATCTGCAGACCTGCTGTAATCAGCCTTCTGATGCTGAGTACTGTAAACCTTGGCACTGACTGACCAAACCTGGTCTTTCTTCCGCAAAACAGCAGATCAAAGGGCTCAGTATTTAAGATGATCCCAACCTCCTCTTTCAGGACAAGCTGAGTTCAAGCAGCTATTTACCTTCCATTTTGTGAAGAGGTCAGCAAGGAAACCGTTCACAGCTTTCTCAAAATACAGGTCCCCTGCAAAGGAAGCACATCGCCAAAGCATCAAACAGCAGCAGTTACTTCAACCATACACTTACAGAACCAAGTAAATTTAACCCAAAGATTCTAGGCTTCTTTGCCTTTTATTTTGTTTTTGAAGAATCAGAGCTGAATAATTTGCTGTGTCTGTGTACACACTGAATATTAGCATTTCTAAAGCAAAGATGATAATAAAAGAAGGTGATAAAGCAAGATCAAGTTTCAGAGAATGTAAACAAGACAACTACTATATTGTCAGAGGGATCTGACCTTTAAATTTATTATTACAAGATACTGGCAACATGCTGGGAAAGCACCTGTACTATCTTTTGGAGATACTTTGCACAACTGATCCCCTGCTTGGCTTTGAATGGTTGCCCAGTTACATATGCCTAAACACATGGTCAAAGGAAGTGGTAAGGGATTTATTAAAGAATTAATACAGAAAAAATGAGGACAATGACACAAATAAGTCACTCAAATCTTAACTGCTAAAATTTTAACATTTCTAAACTAACTCTACCAGGACTAACATAGGGGTTTTGGTCCCTGGCTAAACCAAAGTCCAGAGCTGTAAAACATCAAAAACCTCTTTGCACAGGGCTCCCATACGTTTCTAATTTCAGGGCTCACCCAGGCTTGCACCTGTCCTCATCACCCAATATGGACATATCCACAGAAAAGCCTTTTCAAAGACTCATGCCCATTTGCCCCTTTATATTATTCACCGAGATAACAGGACCCAAGCCCTACAGTAAGGGCAGAAAATTATGGAAAAGACAGGAGAGGTATAGGTCTGGCCCTGCAAGGAAAATTCCACAGCAGGACCATGCTGCCAGTCACAGAGCAATGCCTTGGCCAAAGATGGGACATTTTATTGCCCTGGTAGTGACAAAAACGCTTGCTGCCTTCTGCATTCACAATCAGACAGCAAGGTAGTTACCTACATACCATAGATATCAAAATCCCACATTTCACAGCTCATCTGGATAAAGATATAAACCATGGCCGAAGTGGAGCGGAAGACCACCTGCAGAGCAGCAAAAGATCTTTTTTAAAACAAGATACATTTAATGGAAGCATCAGCAGCTTTCTAACTAGAAGAAACTGCTTAGATCCCGAGCAGTAGCTTCCCTAACAGTCTTCAGCTTAAAGAACAGTTTAAGGGACAACACTTTTGGCAGAACTACAACATAAAGCAGTCCCTGGTCCTGCTTCATCAACTCCTAAGCACTCGTTCTCAGCTTCTGAGGCCTCCTGCATCTCGTTAGGATGAAGACAAGCAAATGAATCAGGACACTGATCAAGCTGAGAAGTACGTCAGTAAAAAGGATTTCCCACCCCACCTCAGCAGATCAGTTCTTCCGTCTACAGTTCACTACACAGTGGCACTAACACTACTGCCAGCATACCACAAGGAGCAGGAAAGAGATGGAACAACCTGATCAATCTTTTTTGCCACAGAATGCGTAACTGCTGCCAAAAGCAGAAGTCAGCTAGAGGGCAATTTATACGATTGCATCATGGGCACTTCCTCTCTAGAGAGTTTGCATTTCAACTGCCAAAGTAATTCCTAGTGCTGGCAGCGTAGAACAGATAAACTGCTTTAATTACTCATCTTCAAGTATTTGTTACCATTCTTTACCTTACAATACAGACAATTTAAACAATTCACACAAATCTGCAAACAAGAGGGAATCATAAGAAGACTGGCAAGGAAAGGAAAGGAAAATTTTCCCTAACTCAAAATCTTACCCTGGTGTCCTCACTGATGTAGCCACAAGTGACTTTCTCGCTCTTAACCCACAGTTCACCTGCTTGCGCCCTGAAAGAGAAACAGGACAGATTATTTACCAGCTACAGTGAACATGAAGATTAGAAAAACAATCTTTGAGCAAATTAACGAGGTGCCAAACTCTGCATTCAAGGGAATAAAGAGTTATCTCTAATCTAGAAAAATGTTGAACAGCTGTTTCCTGCTACATCTGCACAGCTCCTTGACCTTGTGCCATTTTGGGAAGGGTAGAATAGTCTTAACAGGTGAAAGGCAAATTACTCAGCACTCACAGAGGCTAGGAGTGTGGTTACTATCAACCTATCATCGTTTCTTTCACTTCAGGCCAGGTAAAACTCTTCCTCCACATCACACTACAGACCGAAGTCTATGAAAAAGTAAGAGAAGGAAAATATCTGGAGGCTTTTTCAGAGAAGATTCTCACACTGGATACTCCAGACTCACAGAAGTCATAAGAAAGACATAAGTCGTAGAAGTTATAAGTATCAGAGGAATAGCAGCAGTACATAACATACTATATATTATTATATAATAACAATACATAATAATAATATAATACATAATATATGTTATTTCCCCTTTCAGTTGGAAAGGCTAAAAATGTAGATGTTTAAAGCATTCCTCTTTATAGCTGTCTAAAATCAGGGATTCCTACATTCCCCTGATTTTTTCCTACAATTGGGCAATAAATCAGAAATTAAGCACTCACCTGATGCCCGCAAATTCAACTTTTTGGGTGACATAAGCGCATGTGCTGACCTAAGAAAGATGAATTTCAGGTGTTAAAAAGTTAAATAGACTGATTTACGCACACACACACAAAAAAAGGTAAATTAACCTACAAAAGTCCAAACAGTTGCTTAGTAAATAATGCTAGCGCAGAGTAGAGACTTCAGTGTATTTCTAGTTGAAAAACATTTTGATTCAATTCCCTTCAAAAGTAGCAAATTACTAAAACTTGGAACATCAGGAAAATCCCTCAGCGATTTCAATATCCAAGGGACTTATGAACATTTGCATGAAGTGACAGGACCATAACTCTTTCTCTAACATAACTACATGCATTTCTCCCACTCTGCCATCCCACTTGCACAGCAAATAACTTTGTTGATACCAGTTTTCTTCATCCTGAAAAAACAGTTTGTTTCCTTTTCAGTGAGTAAGGGAAAAGGTAAATCATCTCCTGTGTGCGAGGACCTACCAAACTTTTCTTTAGTCGCCACATATCCCCACGCCCAATGTACTGGTCTTTAAAAGTCAGCTCCACCAGGTCCAAGGTCACCTCCTGGGAAACAGAAAGAAGCTCAGATTCTTATTATTATTTCCTACACAGCACCCTTCAGTCTGCTCTGGTGAGGACCAAATGTTACTCTCAACTCTGAAGCAAGTCAGTAATCCCAACAGATGGACGACAAAAAGGAAATTCCATGGTAAGAGCTGCCAGCATTGCACACATACCTGCAACTACTGTGACCTGCAGAATGTTGCATGTTGCTTGTGAAAGCAGACTAAAAAACTTTAAATAATAATAAAAAGCCCTTTATTCCAACATTAGGGGATCCAAAGGGTTTCAAACTAGCTAAGTCAAGGGGCAGACAGAAACAAAGTTACAGTCACATACCTTTGGGTCAACAACATTCACATGGACATCCTGGTACGGCCGCAGGCGGAAGACTTGTGCAACAGTTTGATCCACACTTATTGTTTCTGCCACAGAAGAAAAAGAGGACAACAGAGAAGTGAACATCCCCAGAATATTTCCAAGCAGCTTAAAAAAGAAAATGCATTACAGTGAGATTCACATGAAACTTTGGAACTCAGAAAGAAAAAAAGCCTCTTGGCTGTTGTTTAATTAAAGATTTGTTAAAAATAAAAGCAGAGGAGATAAAGTATAGGCTGAATTAATTCCAGCAAGAAGAAGAGACACACAGCCAGTCAGAGACCAGGAAGAAAGTTAAGGCTAAAAAGCCAATAATTTTGTTTAAACATTACTTGCCAAAAGCTGATTTTTAAAATGGATATTCATTTCCTGATAAAATAGCAATATTTCCATTCCTAAACAGACAAAGCATTGATTTTCTTATAAGGTAAAATATAATTCTTATAAGGTTAAAATACATGGCATTACTTAACTGCCAGAATAACTCCTATAGTCCAAACACATAATCTTTGTCTACAATCTTTGCATCTTGCATAATATGACTATGCACATGGTAAGTCTGGAGTCTCACCTTTCTGCAAATCTTCCTTAAGTGACTTCACTTGTAGGAGCAGGGGGCTAGGACACAAACACACAAAAAAAAAAGAGGCAGAAAAATTGAAATACCAATCTACTCTAATAAAAATCACTCTCTCAAAGCAATTTAGCAACACTGAATACGGGATAAACTAAGCATTTGCCCTACCACATTAACAAATATTTATATTAATGTTTTCTGAAATCATACATCATTCTGCCTTCTTCCCCCTTGTCATTCCTCACAAACTTTAGGATAAGGCCTCTTGCCACAGTTATCCTGAGGCTCTTTCAGCTCTCCCGCCACACTTGGCTGATAATAGCACAAAGAATTCACCTGTATTCATCATTGGGATGTGCGATTTCTACAACATCTCCCAGCTTGATTTGAAGAAAAACTTTAGGATTTACCACCAGCTCATCATCTACAAGACAAAAAAAAAAAATATATGGAAACCTGCAATGGATAAAAAGGTATCAAACACAGAAACTTCCATTTTTGCATACATAACCCTGCTCAACATTAGTATACTAGTTTGAGATTAATACATTAACAATACAGTATATTCACTGTATGGTAGTGCCCCTATCCAGCCACTTCAGTCTGGCCAATATTGTGGACAAAAACATTTCTTTTGAGTCACAGAACATACACTTTAGATTTGTTCAACAAAAGAGCCTGCTTTACAAGCAAAATCTTCTCTGTCCCATTTAACAAGCACTGGCAGAAAAGCAGATAGCTATAAAATCTTAATAGCAAAATCTTGTTAACATGATATGATTTGGAGCCCAGGAGTAGGAAGCAAACGAAGAAATGTTCTCAGTAGCCAGAAACGCAGTGTGACCCTGTGTGCATCCACAGGCAGTGATAACAAGTCACAGATGACACTGTCACCATTATTAAGAGTGACTGAAATATAACATTGGAAGAAGAAAGCAGGTGAAAAGTGACAAAACAGCAGCAGAAGAGGCAGAATTCATCATTTAATTTTACAGATAGAATCTCATTTCATTCTGACAAATTAACACAATTTTGTTCTGCTTTATCTTGCTACTGAAAAGAGCCTTCCATACACTGGCTGGTAATACTGGTGATTGCATTAGAATTTCACCCTGCTTGTTTTGCTAAAAAGATCAATAAAACATTTAAAATAAGAAACAACATGTTGATCTCACTGTTGTGAGCCAGAAGATACTGACCACTGCCTCCAAAGCCCTTCTTATGTATGACGAGCTTGTACACCTTGTTGGTTCTCATCTTGAGTTCCAGTTCTCCTCCGGGCCCCCCACCACCCTGGGAGGGGCCCTAGCAGCACCACGATGCTTCTCAGCTCAGCTGCTTGGAGTCAAAACAGCAGACGACATCTCACTCATCTAACAGGGAAATAAAAAAGAGAATAAAATACGGACTCTGTGGAAAGAAGCGCATTTTCCCGAGGAAGCCTTTTAGAGGGAGCAGTGGGCTCCGTGCTGGCTGCCGTGGAGAAGGAAGCTCCGGCTGCATGGAGGTCGCGCTCATACAGAAGTGGCGCATCCAAGGGCCAGCACGGGGCAGAGCAAGGGCTCTTCCACCAGCACAGCTCGCACCGCTGTCCAGAACGGTATCTTCTACCTTTCGAGGATGCATTTCTGAACCTAACGTTTTTACGACCTAAGTCCACCCCCCCCAGCTCAAAGCTCCTCTGCTTCTGTCACCGCGTTCCGCTGGGACACGGCCACCAAGTGCCACCATCACCCCCCGCGGACGGCGCTTCTGCGCCAGAGCAGCACCGGGCTGAGCCGGCAGAGGGCACCGCGATGGAGCCCCAGCGCCAGGAACAGGTCGGTGCTAAACATCGCCTCGTACCGAGTACTTTTAATTGCACCATCCATTTCTCCTGCTGGTGCGTAGAACTGCGCGCCGCTACTTTTCCCATTGGCTTCCCGGAGCGCTACTCACACGGCACGGGACCGGCCAGGGCTCCCCTCTCTACACCGGGCCCCGCAAGGAGCCCCCAGCGGCCGCTCCGCCCGCAGCGCGGGGGGCGCAGGGCAGGCCCGGGCGGCG
>VWPW01020795.1:247323-283096 GCA_013389825.1 Crypturellus undulatus
GCGGAGGAGCCGCGCGGAGGGGCGCGGGGGCAGAGCCGGCGGTAACGGGGGTCGCCGTGCGCGGCGGGGGCCGCGGTTGGCGCGGGCCGGAGCAGCGCGGGCTGGTTGTCCTAGAAACCGTCTTGCAGTCAGGGCAGGCAGGAGGGTGCTCGCTCGCGAGGGACGAGCTCGTGTCGCGGGGCGGTAAAGGATGCGGGAGCCACGGAGGAGCGAGGGGAGCCCCCGGGATGATCGTCTCCACAGCCGAGTTCTCGTGAGAGACGCAGGGAGCTGCTGGAAGACGTTTGCATGCGAAAATGAGAGTTAGGAGTCTGTTTGTCCGCACGCTCTTCACTTCTTTTTGAAGCAAATGCTTCAATGCTCAAGTGCTTTTCAGTTCCTCCTAAAAAAATTGTGTGGAGATACCCTTCTTGAACACCCTTCCTGAACATCTTTCTTGCACACCTTCTTGCATGGGGAAGGATGAAGCTTTTGGGTTTAATGCAGAGATTACCTCCCGTGCATGTTGATTTTGACGCTGCGTTTGTTTTTAGAGTAAACTGTGACAAGCTCCGGCTAAGAGGTCTCCAGCTGCCCTGATGCTCTCGTCCGGGGTGGATGCGCTCCTTGATTCGTCCATGTCGGCCGCAGCGGAGGAGCCGTACGCAGGGCTGCCGGGCAGCCTCCCCGCCGAGCTCCCGGCTGCGTCGGAGCCTGCGCTTGGAGCGGGTGCAAAGTCTGATGTCCCCGCAGCTGTGCGGGCACCCGGGGACACGTCGCCATCGGAGCATCACAGGACTTCTGAGGTGGAAACCTCGGCTCAGAAATCGGACAGCTCGGGTGATGCGCCCAAGGTGATTTCTCATGGGCTGGCAGAATCCTGCGCTGAAGAATTACTGAAATCAGGAGGCCGTGAAGAGGATGAAGAAACCCAAAAAAGAGACTCTGGGAAACTAGACTCTTCTGCTGGTGGATGCCAGAAAGAAGATGCAGAGGGACAAGATGCTGAGGAGTGTCTTGAATGCTGTGCTTTAACCTCCGAGGAAAGTTCATGGTCAAAACAAGTAAGACAATAGAAAAATTGATGTTTGTTTGATATTTTGAATTTAGGGTTATGGTTACTAGGGAGAGAATTTTGTCCATGCGATTTCCTGTTTTGTATTTGTTTCCTCTGGAATATGTGTCATTCTTTTGGTTTTCAAGGGTTCACTTAAATCTAGTATTTGTCACTGAGTAAACCAGCAATATTTTAAAATACCAAGGTTTTGTTTTCACTTTTGTGAATACTATTGGAATTATATCAGGCAGATATGCAACAATCAGAAGAAAAGCTGAGACAGGTGCCCAAAAAGGAGTAGAAAAGAAACAACTAAACAAGCTTGTCTCTGTGTCCTTAGGGGTACAATATCTTCCCCAGATGATACCCCAAGTGAAGGTACTAATCATTAAATAATAGTTATTTTAGTAGTATTACAGTGCCACAAGGACTCCAATTTGGGATTTCAAGGTTTCTTTTTATCTAAAAACACAGATTCTTCTTCATTTTTAGAGTTTTCATTTATAAATAGATCAGTGTCCCTTTTCAAATTAATAAGGCTTACATGGTCACTTTTCTTTTCCTCCAAAACAAACACTGATGATAAAAATGCTATTTCTAGGCAAAGACACATTGAGTACAAAGAAAAGTAAATTGGATGTACAAATAATATGGTAGTATTGGATAAAATCTGCTGAAGAATACTCTATTAAAAACTGAAGAGTCCTAAAATTTTCTGTTAAAAGTTGTAGGATTTTTGTGTGTGTGTGTGTGTGTTTTTACAGCAGGTGGCATTTTTTTTTTTTATACTCCCTAGGTAAAATTAAGATTTCCCTTGTCTCCTTTAATATTGTTGTTTTGATTACTGGTGTTAGAAAATAGTTTGCCTCTGATTACCTCAAGGTTTCAAAAATGTATGCATGACTGTTTTCAGGGAAAGCAATATACAGAATTTTAGCGACTCCTGGATTCTCAGTTGAGTAGCTGATTCAACTCAATTCTCTTTAGTTTGTCAGGAATAGGAGATGGGAGAGAAAAAAAAGTATTGTGGCTAAACATACATCAGCTAGGTAATATATGGGTAAGATACATATTTTACATTTACTACTGGATCTAAAAGCTAAAAGAGTTTGCATTTGTAACTATGGAATTTGATATGCTTGGTTTACTTGTAAATATGTGAAATCAGAATTCATTAAATTTTCCATAGTTATTGAATGACCTAGACTTCCAACTCAAAACATCACAGTCAGTTTGGCTTAACCGTTCTGAAAGCACTGGATGTTTAACTGCTAGATATACATATGAAGAACAAGTATCTGGGCCATTCTATAATTCTTTCTTTCTAAACAAGTAACAAATCTTTGCATTGAATGATTTTGAAAATACTCCCTTTGGGAGATGTTTTTTTTTTAGCCTCATCCCTGATCACTTTGATCACATAAGATCTGTTTCAAATTTGGCATAGTTTCTGTTTAACCCACTAAAATCCTAGCTGCTTGCAAACAAGATTTTATTGCCACTAAATATAAATCTGTTCTGGGTGCATCCTGACTTGTGGTGAGATGTAAGTGATAAGGTAAGAAAGAAAAGAGAATGGCCTGTTTGAATTGCTTGCAAGGCAAGGCTGCCTGTATTATCAATCTTAAAATCAAGCTTATGTGCATAAATTGGTTCTTTTTCTTCCTCCCTCCAAGGGCTGATATTTTCTTGGTGGGTTATCTCTTCAGCAGTAACCTACCTGAGCAAGGACAGTTCTTGGAATGTGCAAAAATAATCAGAGAATTGATCAGCCTTCAGTGGTATTTCTGTCTTGTTTCAGGAGGAGCTTCACTTAAATCAGCATGGGTTGAAGTTTTCAAGCATCTGTTGCACTGAAATAGCAGGATCTCTGAAGAAAAAAGGTGCATATTTTAGTTGTATGTCTGTATCTACTCCCTGCTTCTCTCCCAGATTCCCCTTTATTTGAAAAATTACTGAAAAGGTTTCATCAGTGTACTCATGGATTACAATGGCACAAAATTTATGTATTTATTACTGTTTAAATGAACCATAAAACAAAACCAAAAAAAACCCCTTTGTACTTACTTGTTTGAAGGTGTGCCATGGTTTTGGTCCTTTGCTGAAAATCAAAAAAAAAAAAAAAGATAAAAGGATCTATAGTAGTTTGAATGCATATGTTCCATGTAAAGTTTTGATTTTAAAGATATTCTTTAGTAACTCTTTCTTTTAATATTCTGTCATTTTTGACTTAATGGCTTCTTTGTGATTTTACTGAAGTGTTTAGTAATATGGCTTGGATGGCTTAGATAGGATGGGATCTTCATTGCCTTCTTTATGGATCATTTGTTGACTAGAGTGTGCTCAGGAAGGAAGGGAGGGAGAGAAATGGCTACTCAATTCACAGATATTTCTAAAATAGGACAGCTAATGCAAAAAAGTGTCCTGCTGTATTAAGCATCACTGTTCCAACTAAGTATAATGATCTTGGACAGGACTCTTAATGCAGTGAGTCATAGGGCCTGTACTGCACCTTGCTAATTCAGAGGAATCTGAAAAATACAGGATATGGGATGAAATACTTTTGAATACAAACATGCCTCCAAATTACATTTATTGCATTAATGTTTTGATAGCGTGTTTGTGGGTTTGGTTTTGTGTGTTTTGGGAGGGGGTGGTGGTTTTTTGTTATTTGTTTTGTTTTTTTTTTTTAGAATTGTGGTAGAGTTACTAGCAACATGCCAGCATTTACATGCAAAGTGTTCTGTGTATTGCTAAAGGGAACGTGGTAAGTTAAATTTGTTCTAAAATTAGTATGTGGTACTGACTTTCTTTACTTTTCACATGCAGAAGAAAACCAAGCAAATGTTCAGGTGACAGCTGAAACTCTGCCAAAGCCTGCTAAGGAAGCACAAGGTATGAAGGCTGATGGGACTAGGCTGTTTAGTAAAGCAGGATACAGGAATGACAGAGTGAGTAAAGATCTTCCACCTGAGAGCAGTGAATGCCCAGATGTAGGCACAGTCATGGCCAGTGATAAGTTTTCAGAAACTGGCCCATTAGTTTTTTCAGAGCCTTTAACAGTCAGGAACGTTGAATCAGCCATTGAACATCCACAAGAAATAAATGAATATAATGGGTTAAAAGCCCCTACTGTCATGCCATTGGCAACAGGGAATAATGTATCTATATTGGAAACTGGAAAAGAAAAGCTACCCAGGGAAACTCCTGTTGATGAATTCAATACACCACTTGCTATTTGCCAGACCTATCAGCAGGATGAAGGAAGGAATGTTTATGACTTCAGAACTGTTCCTCTACCTAATAATGAACGTGACAGGGCATCAATACAGAGTTCTAGAACACTCTGCCTACCAGTTTCAGATGTCTCATGCTGTGTTCAGGAAGGCAGCTGTTACCTGGACTTCAGAAATACCCTTGGAGAAAGCAGCAGTACTGCAGTCTGTAGAATTCACAGAGAAGGTCAGGAAGAGAATCTTTCTGAAAAAACAGAAAGTCAAAATCATCATGACCATGAAACTGGGTTTCTAGAGAACCAGAGCTCCAAATCCATACCAGCAGAACAGCCCTCAGTGGTAGAGAATGAAGAATTATATAGGGATAAAACTGATCATAAAGAAGTAAGTGATAATATAGATAATTCATACAGTTCTGAACTTGAAGACGCTGCTGAAATCCAGAGAAAAATTGCTATGGGAGATAAAGATGAAGATAGTATTCAGCCTGAAACTCAAGATGATGTTAACTCTGGGTGCTGTAATTCTTCAGTTTTGAGCAACACTGCTTCATCTCCTGAGGATTTCTCAAGAGAAAAAATAAAAATCATCCCATCAGAAGCTGGTAAGTGGAAAAAAGACCAGTGTCAATTAGCAGTCATTGATCAGCACAAGGGTGATACAACAGAAAATAGTCTATTGATGGAAACAAATAACATTGTTCCCCCTGAAACTGAACAGACATACGTATGCTTTTATAATACCTCCAATAAAAACACTACTTCTCCTAATAGCCATGGCTGTCTGGAACTCAGTACCAAGTTAGAAAAAGGTTCACCTGTGCTACAACTTCTTGGAAAGGAATCTGAGAGTAATATAACATCAGAAGAGTTGGCTGGCAATTTAGTTGAAGCTACAGAAGCCAACAGTATTGACAGTTTACCCATTGGCAAAGAAACTAATTCAGTTTATTCACTACGTATACCTTTACTTACTTTTGCACAAAATTCACAAGTACCTCATGATAATGAACTTTCTCCTTGTACTGCTAATGAAGTGTCAAGCAGAAACAAGGCTCAGGATATGCTCTCTGGAAAAGGATCAATTGATGCTTCTAGAGCAACGGAGAAACAAGTCGCTGAATTTGTGCTTCCAGAAGACAAATTCAAGCCGTTGGTAAATCTTAAGACTATTGATACCCCTAATCCCACAAGCAAAGCTTCCCAAAAGGACATGATGTCTTTACTGGGGAAGATAGACAGTGTGGTCACTGATTCAGAAAATGAACAGAGTGACATGTGGAATTGTAACTATCAGAATATAAAAGACCAGTGTACAACTGCCACTGCTTCCTGCATTTTATCAGAGAGGACACATGTAGGTGGTGACCTCCCAAACGGTCGTTTAGTTAAGGATGAGGTTAAAACGAAGGCTGGAGAAAGTGATAGTCTGGAAGGAGAAGATTCAGTTGGATGTAATAGTAAAGAGGCTGTCATTTCTGAAAAACACTTCCCTTCAGCAGGTAGATCTGTTCCTTGTGAAGATGACGTGGGTAATGGAAGAGTAGCTTTGCATGCAGTAAATAAGACTTCCAAAGCGAAAAACATATTTTGCTCAGCTTCTGCTACAGAGAAGACCACTATTACCATGTTAAGAGATGAGTTATCAAATGAAAACACGGAGGTTGAAGGTCTGAAACAGCTTGATCTTAATAAAGATGGCAATGAAATTATTTGTGACAGAGATAAGGCACAAGAACCAATTAGCAGGTGTGTTCTCCAGATAGAAAAATCTGATAAAATAAGAACTGTGAATTCTCCAGACACTCTTGAAAGCAATCAGAGAAGTGAGTCTAGTGAACAGCTGTTAGTCAGATACTTGATCAAAAAACGATGTGTTCATAATTTTGGATTTTGCAACTCTCCAGTAGGCCTGAAGAATAGAGAACTTGGCACATTAGAGGAAAAAGACATGTCATCACTCGTAACTAATCTCTCTGAATACAGTGCTTCAATCTGTGATTCAAGTCAGTTTTCTGACAACTTGAGTATCCAAGGACCACACACTAGTCAACCAGCAACAACAATGGGTCCAATTAAAAATGAGTTTCTTGCAGGTCAAAGTGAGTTAGTTGGACCAGTTCCAGGCAGCAGGCAAATGGAAGCTGAACTATCAGATGAAAATGTTGAGACTCAACATTTAGAAAGCTTACACAAACAACTTGTTTTACAAACTTTATTTACTTCTGTCGAAAAAAATAAATTAACAATTGATCCTAGTCAAGGTGAAGAAATGCTTTTAAAAAATAGTGACAACTTGACTCCATTAGTTCATAAATGTGTAAGAGAAGATAATTTTCAAGCAACTATAAAAGATAATGCAGTGGGTTTTGATTCTGTAAATCATGTGGGAAATGCAGACTTCTCAGGATACACACGCTTCATAAATGAAATAACGGAGGATAAAACAAATGAATTAAAAGAATCAAAGAAAGCATATGGAAGAGAAGATAAAAGAGCTTTTGAAGAAGGTTTTTGTAGCAAAACACATTGCTCACAACACAATTGCTCTATCAGTTGTGAGAAGAAGGGAGAGTTGCTAATATTTGCAGGAAACACAGTGCATAAAACTTTGTCAAAGACAGAGTGTTTGGTGAGAGATCAAGAAAATACATTCCATGTCCCATCATTGCCCATTTCCACATCGATCCATGGGGGTCTGTCAGATAAGCCAGAAAACATGAATCTGTTTTCAGAGATGGAAAACAACTCAAGTCTTACAGTAAAACCTATGTTAGATAACACTCAGCAACAGTTTCTGTTTGAGCCTGGTAAAGAAACTGATGTTCAAAAGGATATAGATCTACCCCAGCCCAGGAAGTCTGCGATCCAAGAAGCTTATACTGAGCCTCATGTGGATTTGGAAAGACACACAGCTGTGAACTTGGGAGTCCCTCTGCCTCAGCAGGAAAAGCCGTGTGTGTCAATTGAGAATACACAAATAGATGAACTTGATTCATCTTCAACATATATTTTTAACAAAGTTTTCACGAGGACAAAACCTCTTCATATAACAATGCGTGTGAAGAGAAAAGGCAGAATACATAAATGTGAGAGCCCATCTTCAGATCACGGAAAAGCAACTGGCTTGCTGAAAGATGTAAAGAGTTCCCAAGTTTGTGTACAGAGCAAAGGAGGACCCACAGGTGACGGGGGCAGTGAGCTACCTCTAAAAGACATGGATGTAACTTTACCAGAAAATAGTTGTAATGATTGTAGAGAGAAGTTTAAGAATTCATCTGTAGAAGATAAAATGGAGAGAGAAGCGTCCCCTGGAAAAACGTTGCCAATATATTCTAGTCTTGATGAAGGAATCAAGAGAAGGATCAATCAGGTTTCAGAAATGTGTGGTTGTCAAGCTGAAGATTTATCTGACACAAAACCTGCATCTGAAATCCAGCATGATGCAGCACCCATGTTTTTTCCATGTATGAGTATGCAATCAAACACTTACAAAGAATCGTCCCCAAAGTGTGTAGTTTGTGGGGAAGTATGTGTGCCTTACAAATTAAATGCACAGAGGAAAGATAATATAAAGGAGATTAGAGAAGGCCAAGACACTATTCCAACTCGTTCAGTTTGGAAAGAAAATGAAACTTTAGGTTCGGAGAAACTTGATCAAATAAAGAAATGTCAGGCACTTAAACGAAAGAAAACATATGAGGAGGTGGAAGCACATCTGTCAAACAAGGCACAACAAAACCAGAGGTCAAGTAACCAAGCAAAAGTCACACTGCAACCAAGTGCATTGTCCAATTCGAAACTTGTATTCAGCTCTTCAAAGGAGTTGATGATATCAAAACATACAAAGTTTGAAGGTCCTTCAAAGCAGACTTCTGCTGTTATGAACAGTGGAAATAAACTACATAGCACTTTACAAGATGTTAAAAGGCCAAAGATTACCACAGATGTTATTAGTTCACAGTTTTTGAAGAGTCAGGATTCAAAAACAGAAAACCTGAGCCTTAATTTAGAGTCCTGCATTAAAGGAGTACCATCCTCTGACAGTTTGATTTGTGCTTACCATCTACACCCAGAAACTGCATGTGATGAAATCCATGGTGCCTTTGGAACTACAAATAAACTAAGAGGACTTCCTCCATTAAAAAAACAGCCTGGAAGGGCATGCAAAAAGGTTCCTACATTAGAACAACCAAAAAGTGTAAGAAAAGGCAACAAAATTAGAAGTTCAACTTCGAAGACTCCATCAGAAACATTCTGTAAGCAAGAAAAAGTGCTCCTCAATTCTTTGTACCATTCATATAAACCACCAACAATGGAAACGGAAATGGCCACAAGATTGGTGCATATGCCAAGGCAGAGAGCCAAAGAGTGCAGTTTGTTGAACAACTTGAAATTTAGAAAATGTACCAAAGAACCAGCACTGTTAAGCAAGCTGTCTGCAATGGCCAATAAACTCCTGGCACCTGCCAAAACCATCCATAACTTTAAGTCCCTGCCATGTTCTTCTGAAATTCTTCCAGTGGCTGGGAGGTACAGCCAACGTAGAGCTAAAAATCTATTGGAAGCTTTTTCCTGCATTAACAGGAACTTACACTCACACTGGGCTGACAGTTGGTGCACCAAGATGTTCAGCTTTCAGTCTCTGGCACTTTATTCTGTAAAATCTACCAAAATACCTTTTATAGATTTGAGGCACAGGTCTCCATCCTCACCCTTGGATACCCCGGTTTTCCCCATTTCTTTTCAAATAAAATTGGACTCTAGTTCTGTGACAGATCTCACAGGGATTATATCCCAGTGCTCTGTACATCACAGACAGGTTTTGGGAGAAACACCAGAACCATCTTCAGAATGGACCTTCTCTTTTCTTCTGTCTCAGAGCTGTTCAGGTACAACAGCTTCCGAGGAAGATTCCAGTCTGGCTAATGAGCTGCCTTCTTCTCGTTCTTTAACAACTCCAGGGGCTGCTGCCCTTCATCCTGACCATGGAAGAAATGCCATAGCTGCACGAAGAAAAAGTTACTCTATGCTTGGTCTTCAGACAGTGTTAGCACTTTCTTCCCCTGGATGTTACAGGATTTGGACAAGAAGAAGAAACTTAACCAGTCGTATTCCTACCATCCAGAGACTATTTATGTCACAGTTCACCCAGGGTTTGAAAGGGGTAAGGTTTGCAACTTCTGTAGCAGATGACCTCTTCTCTTCATTGCCGTACTCACTGGGCAGAGCACTATCCATGTGGAGTCAGCATGGTCCTTCTGCCCGTCCCTCCGAAATCACTCCTCTCCATTCCCATCAGTGCAAGTGGCAGCCAAGTGGGGGCATCGAGAACAGGTAAAACCCATCAACTTCTTTCTGAGAATAAATGAATATATATATGTGTATATATATATATAGGATACATACTTGCTCCTTTTTGGGAGGGAGAGGGTATTTGGAGCTTGCACTGGAGGGTCAGTTTTCCCTGTTCCAAATCTGCACACTCTGCTCCAAAAATGGCTCACCATGGAAGATTCTTCTCTACGGAAGAGTTTGTTAGTTGAATTTAAACAGATTTGCATTGGCTTCTTTAATACTATCCTCTTTTGGCAGAGTGGCTAACTATATTTTCTTCTCCCTTGCAAAATATACACACCATGCATCAGAATATATAATGCAGAAAGGTGAGCTACTTCTTTAGGTCTATTCAGAGTGACTGCAGAACAACTGGATTTCTGAGGTAGGAAAGTTTTTGTTTTTCAGAGGTCTTAGCCACAAGTGCTACTTGAACTGCTGTAAAATACTCAATATCAGATTAGGAAGAATCCTCATTGGGGGGGCATCATTAAATTCCGAACTGTGTTGTGTGGCTGGTGTGTGCTAACTGTAACCTCTTTATACGTGCCGGGCCCTTTGATGGCATCTGCCAGGTGTTTTGTTGGCACAAGAAAGCGTAGCTCCAATTCAGGTTGGTAATGAATTTTGGTGTCTGTGATTCTCAATACCAGTGTGAAGAGCAGTGAAGCCTACTTTGCACAGTTATTTTTGTTATCTGCATTTGAGACATGGGACGGTTCAGTGCCCAACTCTGCAATCTTGAGATTCCTGAGCAGAGTATAAGATTATGAGCACTGCAGAAAAGGCCATTTCATTAACTCCTTTCTTCAATAATTGTTATCTCTACAGGATTGCTGAACTGGCTTATCTGCATCCCAGTTTGATATATGTAGAAGCAGAAAACTCTCCAGATAATTAACACCAAGTTTTGCTTTGTGGAAATGGAGAATTTAGCTAACAGCTTAAGTAATTAGCCTGATAATTTAAATTCCATTGTACACTGAAGGTTTGAGTGAACTTATGAAAGAACTACTCCTTTCTGCAAGTTCTTTGCACTACAAGAATGAAGTTGAATAATGATCTGTAGGTCCAAAAGGCTTTGCAGGATGCTCTACTGGACTTGCATTTTTTTTTTCTGCTTTATGCGAGACAATATTTCAAGCTAAACTTTGTGGGGTACAGATTAGTGCTCTGGAAGTAATCAAACTAGCAGACTTCAGCAATCAGTGAGCAGAGCAGTAAGTTTAAGATATTGTTGCCATTAATAAAAACAAACCAATCCCCCTACTTTTTAAAACTTCTATGAATGAAGTAAATATATTATTTTTAATTGTTGAGGCAGGTTACCCTTGGACTGGAGCTGTTTTATGGTGTTATTTACTCCCAAACTTAAGTCTAGAGACTGCTGTGCTAAAAAGTTTATATTGTTCTTTCTACTGTTAGTAATAAGGCTTCTTTAAGTGAAATCTGTCTTTTTTAATTCAAATTTCTAAAGTGGTTTTATTTTCTTCTCGTGTAATTTTTTATTATTGCATAGAACAAACAGCTCTGCCCTTAGCAAGGAGGACTGGGATGTCTGCAAGTGCAGATTCCAGTACTTTTGGGCTAGGGACTGAAACACTGAGAGAAAAGAAACTTTGTAATTCTGATGCTAAAAGACAAATACAAGAAATCAGTTGTTCTGATCTTCTTATATACTGTGTTGTCAGCATGGTTAGTTTTCATTTATTTTGTAGCATTTTGATCTGAATATAACTTTGCTTTCAAAGAGTGACTTATTGTACCTGTTAAGTTTAGGAAGGTAGCGAGTACAAGATAGGCTGCTCAGTACTTCACGCAACTGATCATTTGTTCTTGCTGTTAATGGCATGGGTAAAAAAGCAAAGCTTAAGCTTAAAAGACCCAGAGCTGCCATGCTGCATTTTATTTCACAGAATTATGGTGTTTACCAGCCATTATGGAAATGGTTACTCCCATCAATTAAGAGTATTCCAGTAAGAGTATAGGATTTAGAGATGACACTGAGTTAATCCTGTGGGAGTCTTCCTATGCTTATTATTTTTGCCACCACAATCTTCTCTGTTTAGTAGCCAAATCCTTTAAAGTTTTTGGTTACTCCTATTTTTTTTTAATGGGGTTCTTGAATAAATAATCTAGGCTTTCATAGAAATAATTTCCATTTTCAGACTAACAGTCACCCGCTCATTTCTTACTATTATCACTTTAAAGTGAAAATAAGAGTATTTCCTTAACAAGCTGTCAGCAAAATTTAGTTATTAGTAGAGTGGCTTGACCTTGTATGGTTTTAGTCTTTCTTCTTCCCATTCCTAAAATCAGCATCTTTTTCATAGAATATAGTTTTTACTAAGAAATTCCTCTGTTCTGTTATGGTGTCGATCTAACTTCTGTCATTGTTTGCTTGTTTGTTTTAATTTTCCTTTTAAACCAGCTGTGCCATGTTACCGCACTTACCTGTTCAGAGGACAGAAGCTCTCCAGCCAGCAGCTCATGAGATATGGTGAGTGTCTTGGCCTTTGATGTTTATTCTGAGTAGGAGGATCATAAGCTTTCTCAAAAAGAGATGCTCTCTGTGTCACTCCCTGCTCTCAGTTTTTGGCAGTTCACTTCAAGAGTAGCTTTGTGATAAAGTTTAGGTGCATTAAACAGACTAGATAACAGAAAGGATAAGTGTTCATTCACAGAAAATACCACCCAGATCACTTTGCAGAAGAATTCTGTTACTTTTCAACTGTGTTGCGCCACTTACTATGAAATGAATATCTGTGAAACTGTACCATTTTGTTTATGGATATATATTCTTTCCATTTGAGTAGCTGGACGTTAAGCATTAATAGAAGCATTAATACTTCCTTCTGTCCTTTGCCACTGTTGGAATGGCAGATATAGAAGCCATCTTGAAAATTTATCTGTGGACAAAAAGTACTCAACAACTGTACAAAAGAAATTTGCTGATCGAAAAGGAGGACTAACCATTTTCTTTAGTAGTTACCATAAAGAGCTATAAAAACATTAACTATGTGGAAAGGGGAAAAACTGTGTTTTTAAATAGAAATCCAAATATACTGGCAATTTAGTTTGCATCAGTAGCAGTGAGGGCTGGAGCAGTTGCAGGCTGTATGCAGGTACTGGAGAAAGATAAAAAGGTTCGTTTACGCAGCTTCTTGAACTGCATTGCTTTTATGCCCATGCTGCAATTTAGGAATACTGCTGACAGCATGAAATGCTACCACTGCATAAATCAGGTATCAATCATAAATCAAATATCAACCTACTTTTTTTTTTCTTTTTTCCTTTTCTTTCCGTTATAGTTTGGGACCTTCATTCCCTCTTCCATTACCAAAGCCTTGCTCGCTTCCAGAATTGTCATCATCTCCCCTCAGGCTTTCAGCACCGGAGCTCCAGATCCCTGCCTTTGATGAAGCTGATGCTTCTGCTCCAGCCTGTCTTAGATCCCAAGATGACACAGACCTGAAAAAAGTGAGTTAATTTTTTTGTTGTTGTTTTTGGCTACATTTTGTATGTTTTTGTGCTGGAAACAGACATAGTACCTTTTCAGGAGGATTATCATATTGTGAATGACAGCTGTTACTGCTTTTAGATCTCTGTACCACAAGGACCTGAAGTTGCTGTTGAGAGAATGTATCTAGTTAGTGTTAAAGACTAGGAGGGAGAACAGGCTCCTGGTTCTAGTCTGTGCTGCTCCTTTATTTTTTTGAAGCGGAGCGAGAAGGTGGCAAAACAGAGGAATAGGAAAAACTTCTTCACAGGATAATTTATACTCTAGATAAAGGGAATTCTGTTAGCTAGCAGGGTAATTCTATTACTTCTTTATTACTTCTTTCACTAAAGTGACTTTTTTTTTTTTTTTTTTTAAGATTGAGCCAGAGAAGAGGCCAAAGAAAGTCTCCCAGATCCGA
Source organism: Crypturellus undulatus (assembly GCA_013389825.1). Lineage (NCBI taxonomy): Eukaryota > Metazoa > Chordata > Aves > Tinamiformes > Tinamidae > Crypturellus > Crypturellus undulatus. Next base: position 260,852 of record VWPW01020795.1, read on the forward strand.
ATCCGGAAAACTGTTCCTAAGCCAGACCCTAACCTTACTCCTATGGGACTCCCCAAACCAAAAAGGTGAGCAGTATGTTTTAATTTGCACTATTTTGTACACTCCCAGTTGAGCAATGCCTCATGCTTGCTTCCTTTATAAGAAAGGATTGAGACCTAGCTATAAACAAATCTATAAAAAACTGGATAAGGACATAAGTCTTTGAATATAATTTTTTCAAATGAGAAGGTATAAGTAAAGGACTACAGCATTGGAACTACCGACTTGTTTTTACACAAAACATGAAACACTAAGCTGCAATGGAATTATTTTCTAAAGAGCTAGAAAAAATGAATTCAAATAAATTCAATTCAAATACTTACTCAATTCAAATAAATAAATATACACTGAGATTTCAGTATTCCTACTCAACACAGAGAGATGAAGTGACCCGTCAGGAAGTTTCCCTGATGTAAATGATGCTGGGAGTTCTTCAGAGACTCTAATTGCTTATGGAATATGATTTTACAAAAAGAGTATAAATGTGGGTAGTCACAAAGCCAGACTGTTATTTTCAATGCAGTCAGTCATCCAGTATTTTTTCACTTTAGTTCCTGAATGGAAGTGCCAGTTTTGATAAAGCAATACATTTCTTCAGAGATTAGGTTGATAATTTTACAGTATCAATAACTGACAATTAAAATTGGTCTCAAGAGACAAATGTTCATTTTGAGCATCGTTATTTAAAACATCATAGAACGCTAGAAGGAGCATTCTCTGTAGAAATGGCAAGTCTTGATTCAGACCTTTTCAAACATGCTTTGAATGGTAGTTACGACCTAATCTTTCATTCCTTTCTAGCCCTAATTAGAGTCTAAATCTGTCTTTTAATTTAAAGCTTAATTAATGTTTACAGACAATAAACTGTATTTGTGTCTGATAAATCTGCTTGTTGTGAAAGGAGATGGTTTTGAAATTATTTGACTGCTTTATTCATTACTTTTTCAGGCTTAAGAAGAAAGAATTTAGTTTAGAAGAAATTTACACAAATAAGAACTATAAGTCTCCTCCTCCCACCAGGTTGGTTGTGCTCACTAATGAGAACTGAAGATATTTGCAAATTAATTAGGCGGTGGTAGGAGAGTAAGGTATCTGGAATCTAAGGAGGGGGATACACTTGAAAAATTTTCCTAGTTCAGAGTGGTTAGTTTAAGGAAATTAGTATTTGAATAGAAAGCAGTGAAGGAGAATATGAACTAAGAATTCTGCCACTGTATAAGTTAAGGTTTGTGTATTTTTTTCATCTATTCATTCCTTCAGTGTTCATCCAAATATTTTTGCTTTAATTCCGCACTTTATAAATGCAAAGGCAACTAAATATTCTAAAAGTCACAGAACTAACTGCAATGAACTATATATTGCATGAGTATGACAATTGCTACTTAATTTTACTTTATATATTTTTAAAAGAAAAGTTCAGAACACAAGTGTGTTTTTTCTATGCTAAATATATGCAACTGAAATAAGGACACAGAGATTCAACCCAGATGTTTCTGCACTACTAAGAAATTATCTAGTTAGGAGTATAAACATATAGGTGTTGGAAATGCAAGCTGCAGATAAATGTGTAGAAGGGCTGCAGAAAAGTAAAAGTTGGAAGCATGTTTACCTGGTTTATGAAGTGCATCCATCTCCCTGTGCTTGCAAGGTTGTTAACTGCTTCCTGAGTCCTATCCTTTGCTTTTACCAGGAGCCTGGAAACAATCTTTGAAGAGCCCAAGGTGAAAAACGGAGTCTTGATCTCCGTCAGCCAGCAGAAGAGGAAGCGGATTCTGGAGTTTCATGATTTCACTGTTCCCCGAAAGAGGAAGGCCCGAAGCAAAATCAAAGCAGTGGGTAGCTTCACACGAGCAAAAAAAGCTGCACTACAGGGTGCAGAGCTAGATGCTCTTCTGATTGAGAAACTCATGGACCTTGAAGCCTTTTTTGCAAAGGAGGCTGAGCACGAGCCGGTCTCCAGCAGCTGAGAGGTGACCAGCTTGGAACAGCTCAGTCATCTCCTTTCGTGTTTTAGTCCACTAGGAAGAAATCTACCTGCTTCTTCATATCGTACTCTACCACTCAGTTTTAATATGTGATGATCAGTTACTGGCTGTGGACCTCTTTAAGGTGCTTTTTTCTTTTTTTTTCTAATGCTAGAAAAAGGATTCTCTGGAGTCCCTGTGTGAGTGTAGCACAGCCCAACATAATTCACCATTCCTTGTTTAATGTCTGGAAATTATGGCTAATTTTTAATTATATTTAACACCTCTTGAGGGTAGAGTAGTAGTATAAAGGAGGAGGTAGTGCACCTTCAGTGATACTAGGACTTTTTACTCCAGAATATTTGCACATTTGAGTCTGCTGTGGTTACTAGAGTCACTATCTTGAACAACCTGAGAGAAGAGGGTTTTTGACAAGGATGAATTCTAGTAAATGAACTCTTGATATACCACTAACTTTTTAATTATTAAAAGTAGCAATCCGACTTTGCTTTCAATTGTTTCTTCCTTTATTTACTTAGAAGGTTTCTTCTAAGTTTCTGTGCCCTTCCTGCCTTTAGGCAGCAGAAGCCCCACATAACTAGGACTTTAAATATCTTGCACTTTGTATGTGTTTCCTCGGTTGCTGCATGAGGACGCCTTTCAATGTGATGCATCTCCAAAAAAAAAATGTATTTTAAGAAAAAATGGTGCCCAGTGCTATTTTTTCCCCAAAAGTACAGTGAATTTTTACATAATTTGCTGGTGCTTTTTACCTCTTCTCCAGAGGCAAAGGTAAGTAGCACAGAAGGATGTTAAGCTAAAGGACACTTAAGTAGAGGTTTTTATTTAGCTGAGCTGCTGCTTGCAGAGAACACCAGCAAAATCTTTGAGAATCATTTTTAAGTAATTGTAATTCCAATAAAAATATCAATTTGATTTTAATGCCAACAACAAAATACATTTGTTCCACTGGGGTGGGGGAAATGTTTTTGTTGTCTTTACTGTTTTAGGTTTACAATTTATATAACTCATAACTAGATCTCTGAACAGCATTATTGTATATAATAGCTAATGTTGTACAAAAAGCCTCCTAGCATGTGGAAAGTATTTCTTTCAATATGTAAAACCATTTGTCATTATCTGCTGCAGCACTGGGCAATTTCTTGGCCATACCTTTCTGAGGGAAGAGTACTCCCTTCTGGGATAATTTCTGTTAAAACCTACTTGAAGCATAATGCAAAATGAATACTAGCTGCAGTTCAGGTAATTTTTGTCCTTTAGTGCCTATGGAAGTTATTCAGGCAAAGCTTAATGGGATGGCTGTCATTGCTGGGATACTCAAATATTCCATTATTTCTTTCACTTGTCACTTGAAATTTGCACTTTCTTATATATCTGCCCCTATAGTGGAATTTCTTTACCCTCAAAATGAGCATGTGAATCAAACATCTAGCAGGTGGGTATTCCTAAGTCCCAATGAATGCAGGACTGAAAATACCATCATTATCTTCTGTTGCTCTGCCAGTTCTGTTATATCTAACAGAAAACACAAAATGAACAAGCAATCTGTTGAATTCCAGAGCTTTGAAAGTAGGGAAACAGAAGCAAAATACACCCCTGTGTGCCTGAGTCTTGGAAGAAATGTATTCTGGATTATTTTTTTTCTCCTAGTTTATGTGCTGGGATTCCTAGAAGCTTACATTCTTGTTCTGGAGGTTAATTATCTTGAATCAGGAAGAAAAGAGGGAAGTACAGACATACAGTAGTGTTGTTTGTATTTGAGGGGATAAAATAACAAGGCAGGCAAACTTTGATCATACTAACATACTATCAGCTGCCAGGTCTGGTTAACCTATTTCGGCTGCTGTATAACATTTGATCCTCTTTTATTTATCAGGGATTTCTTTTTATAAAAAAAAATAATTTTCTTGCCTGGAGGCCTTGAGGTCAACTGCTTTTAATATATATATATATATATATTAAACATTCCCTATATCTGTTTTTTAGCCCAGGTATTGACTAGCTGGAAGCTGCAGCAAGAGTGGTATGTATATATAATGTTTTTATGCTGTAAATAGGATTGCAACACATTTTCTATTGCTATGGAAGTTTCTAATGCTGTGACAGAACTGAGCTGTAACCTTGCTGCAGCTTTGAACCAAATAAGGACCCAGATGGGGAGGGAAGAACCTTGGGTCCAAGCAGAGTTCAGTCGGCTACTGTGTTTTCAAAGATGGAACTTGCTTCAGGGTTTCTTTTGTCTGCTCCCTTGTTCTGTCTCATTTCTGGCTGCTCTGAGGTAGCCCTTCTTAGCTCTCTCTAACAGCTACAGCAGAAAGAGCAGAGCAATGAAAATACTTGCTAATTGGAGGAATTCAGCAAATGTTTTAATTGCCTAACATGTCCCAGACTCTAGAGTTGTGGAAGTCCAAATATACAGCATTTTTCTGTTTTGTTTTAGTATTTGTATGATAGAGATTTAAGCTAATGAGACAAAGCATCTCATTTTTCCTCCCCACCTCTCCAGCATCTAGATGTTCATTATGCTTGTTTGCTTCTTCTTTTTCATCTCTGTTTCTATTTACAGCACTTGTGGAACAGTTTTGTTCCACTTGTGGCTGGAGCCTGTACACTGGGAATGATGACGGTGCAAAAGCTAAGTGCTTGCTACCGAACTGCTTTTGTCACAGATCATCCCAGACAAAACATATAGAAGATGCATCTTTGGCTGTCTTGCAGACTTCCTTAGCAGAGGACATGTAAATTGCCTTTTCACAGCAGGACCCATTATCTGCAAGGATCCTTTTGCACCATCTTGCAAAAAAAGACCTTGTACATAGTGCTCGCAGAACCATGACTGGAGCAGCTTGAGGAAAAATTGCAAAGCTTTTGCTCTGTGTTATCTCTTAGCAGTGAGCTTTGCAAAGCCAGGCAGCTTTTGGAAAAGTTTGCTTATTGTGTGTGGGGGGAGGTGTCATTTTTTTTAAAAGCTCTTTCTTTCATCATGCTGCAACTGGAGCAGCAAAGGCTACTTAATGTGTGTTACAGAGTTTGCCTGGCTGTTCTTAGGGCTGTGACATTTGAATTCAGATGCTTGCTGGTACAATTTTCTGCAAGCTGTTCTCATTTATTGTATTTGATTTGAGTTGGACCTTTGGTATATTATGTCAGGTTCTTTCCTAGAACATGGATAACTGTGTGGATTAAAAGTCTGAATGCTATCATGTTAACAAATAGCTCAGTGGGAATTTGTAAACCTGTGCCGTTAGCCTCCATCATGCTCTTGGCAGTTTGTTTCTGTTCAGTAGTGTGTAAATCTAAAATATCATTGTTTCTTTTGTGTGTGTTTTTAATTTATGGAAATAAATTCTTTTTCTGAGAAAGTGTTTTTTTTTTTTTTTTTTTCTTCTTCTTCCCTACAGCCTAGAAGAAAGCTTTATCAGAAACTACACATGGTATTTTTGGATCATTAAGGGTGACAGAGTCAAATCTGTGTCTGTGAGTTTTGTCTTTGAGTTGTCTGTGGAAAAAAGACACAGATGTGGGGGATCTGAAGCACAATCCCAACTGCTACTATAGTGTTGAGACAACATTTATCCCTTAGGGCACAAGGGTAGGAGCACCTAGACAGCAAAGCTAAGTTCGGTATCAAGAGACACAGCTGAAGCATGACAGTGATTCACATACTACAGGCAGTGCATGGCAACAAGCTGATGCTTCTAAACCAAAACTGGGACATTAGGACTTCATAAAAGGCCTCCATGAGCTTCTCTAATGTCCACACTATACACCAATCCCCCCTCTAAAATGTTATATATAACCTGCGTTTCCACACAGAGCATGTTCAGCTTCATGCAGCTCTGAGGAAAACAAAGTTGGCAGAGGAAGCTCCTCACCCTGCTCTCCTGAGCCTTTTCCCCGGGGGAGCTGTGCTGTTCCAGGGCTCCCACAGGTGGCGTGGAAGCTCCAGCGAGGAAAGGGAGGGAGCACCTCAGAGGCCCTCATCTGCCTCGGAGAGTGAAGAGGGGCCTGTATAACTCACACCAGCATCCAGGAAAGACAAGGAATTGTTTTAAAATGCTTGCTCTCAGGACTGTATTTGTAACACACTACTGCTGCCTAAAACACTCGGACTATTTTTTCTTGTCCTCTATGGCAGATAACATGGCTCCTACAACTTCTGTTTACTTTTTGGGTAATGCAGCTGGCCTGTCTTTACGACTTGCATCTTATTCATTACTAGCTAAGTTTAATAAAACAGCAGGAGAGTTAGTAAAGGCTGGAGGATTTGGAGTAAAGGGCTTTTCAATTCATATATATCTTGTAGAGCTCAGGCGAACACAGGAACAGAAGGTTGAAAATTGAAATGAGCCCTGCCCCTGGGTAGCATCCAAACATCCATAATGTTTCCAACCTTAAGTTCAGGCAAAACAAATCCATGATACACTTTGTGCAAATAAACACTGTATTGTGTTGAAACAGTTGCAGGCTATAAAGAGAATGTTCAGCTTAACTCACAATTCATATTGTGACACTTAAAATGTAATCTACAAATTAATAACTGATGTCTGACAAGAATGGAATATTTACTGCTTTCCTCACCTTAAAGTTGTAAGAATCCAGTTCTGATGGTTGATGCTATTAGATGCTTTCATACATTAATTTGTTAAAGAAAAGCATATTAACTTACTAGTATAAATTTTTGGTTAAACAAAGCAAATAATAAATTATTTGCTGTTAAAAGCAGAAAAGGCTACTGATAGCAGTTACGTACACAACCTATAGTATGCATGTGTATTCAGCACGGACTCTCACTGCAAGGAAAATCACTTATATAAGAAGACAATGCTACAACCAAAGTGACAGCTCATTGCTGTTATAAGGAAACATTTTTTAAGACATAATAGGAAAAACAAAGAAAATTGCTACCTACTAACCTGTGCAACTCTTGATAGCTCATATTTTAGTCCATGGCACTGGTCCTGCTTGTTCCACAGAAATGCTGAGACCACCTCAGCAGCAGTTCCAAACTGCTGGCCCTACTCCTGCCATGAGTTGTGTGGATCCCCACAGTGCCGGCCTCCAAAACGAGACGGGGATGACAAGAGCCTTAGTATATGACCATAAATGTGAAAGCTGCCTATATCTATATACATATATGTATGTATATGTATATGAAGAGTATTCAGCATGAACTTCTAGAGCTGACTGTGTTCTCCGTGATCACTCTGGAAAGGTTGAACTTGCATCTTTCCTTGTTTTCAGCATCAGTAAAGGTGTATGTGCCTTGCAAAGCTTCTGTATAGCTGTCAGTTCAGTGAAGATACACAGATATCCTGTCTGCAAAAGTCTAAGATACCTACAAATCAGTAAGAAAATATATATTGCTGTTAGCTTTATAAATGACTAACTCTTCAAGTATTATTCAAACTACTCAGATAATATTCACTAAAACAAAACAGAGGTAAAATTCCCCATTTGAATTTCATTTCTTTAACAACCTCTATGATTCACAGAATTCCTTGAATACCTAACTTGCTTTATAATCATTATTTACTTCAATATAGATTTTTAGGAGTCAGAACAACTTGACCCTTTGACTCTTTTTACAAAGGCAGTTTTCAGTACTAGTGATAGGTAAATGCATGCTCGATATTGCTTTCAGTGGAGAATAACAAACAATCTTTTAAGCTTTGAGTTCTTAAGTATACTCTCTTTAAACAGGAAAGTAACAGTGAAGTAACTTATATTACAAGAATTAAATACAAAATTGCTCATCTTTTTCCCAAGCTTGGCATATCCAAATAAACATTTTGTTCCTTTATGCCAGAACTGATCTTTAGAATTGACAGAAAAGTTTTCAGAGAGGAAATGAAAACAGTCAGTTAACTTCTGTTACTTCAATTAACTGATATTTGCTTTAACGCATGTTCATTATACTATCCTTGTGGCACTCCCATATTTGTACTTATGGATAGAAATTGCAAGAAGCTCTTTAGGAACTCTAAGCGCTGTACTGCTTGGAAAATAGTTACTAACAAACAGGATTCCGTAGAACATACTTCTTTATTCAATGCAAACAAAAGGCCAATAAGCTGCACACAGAAGTCTCCTTGCTTGGCATTTTTCTCTTTCTCAAAATGGAGAACTTAACTTACCTGCAGGTGTACAGTTAAACACTGATTCTGCCAGCTGGAAGAAAGACTCTCCAAGAATTTCCTTATAGCTCATGTGACTTGCATGAACAAGGTACCGAGTAGTATCTTTGAAAAGCAGATCACGCTCACCATACTTCTGAGACTGAAATAGATGGAATTCAGAGCCCAGCTTGGTTCTCACAGACTCCTAAACAGAAAAGAAAATTGAAGAAGTTTCACAGCTTGGAATGTAAACAAGGTTAACTTGGTGAACTCTCACTATTGTAGCAGGATCTTGCAGGAGAAAAGGTACTTTCACCTGGCACTGCCCTTATTTATACAAAAAGATTATTTCAGTTTGGCATCTATGTCTTATTTCTCAGCAAAAGTATTAGCAGCCAAAATTTCCCTATTTTCTCAATCTCTGAAACACATTCTTATTTTTTTAATATTGGACCCGAAGGCCCTTTATGTATTTAGTACATAAAGCTTTTGATCTTAAAAAGGTTTTCAGAAGTTGTATATAACAAATGATAACATCCCTTCACCTGCCTTACCTGGGATTTCATTAGGAAGTCATAGATTTTGGTGATGCCGACAGGTCGAGTCATGACTGTGCTGGGGGGAATGGGTCCAAGGTTACAGCCTGCCCACTCAGTGACTGCAGCACGGGTTCCATCCGGACACAAGAGCTCAAAGTCACTAGGACTATACCCTTTGGCCCAACCAGAGCTGTCCAGATCTGCAAAGATGAAGTGAAAGCAAATCCTGTTGAAAAACAAAAGCTGGAGATAGTGTGAATCTCATGCAAAGTTTAACTATTGAGAAGAAAGAGTTTGGTGAATGTGTTCAAGAAATGGAGCGTGCTACACAGTCTTTTGTTGGGAATACATAGGGAGAAGTTTGGGGAAAGTTGCTGAGGAAACATGTCAGGAAACTTAAAAACTAGAGTCACTACAAGACATATAACAAGATATTATGCCTCATCTTCACGTGTCACTAAGCACTTCGTGAAAACAAGGCAATTCAGCTTGCACGCCCTTTGCTTCTGCATACAAACTGATCACTGCTGCATGGATTTTTGTGGGCTTCCTGTTCCTCGTCACCCCACTCAATTTCACAGTCTCCTCTTTTATAGTGGTCTCTCTGCTAATAAAACTGCCTAAATTGAAATCACACCATGTACTTTATCTAACTGAATAAAACAGGGCTTTCTTTCCTCCTCATCTCCACAAAAAGGGTAACATATTATCTGTTGTTAAGAGTAGTTAAATCAGTAGTAGAGATTGAGGCAACTTAAATTGCAGGGATGACAGATATTTTCATCCACAAAATCCAACTGCTAGTCTGTTTCAAACCGTCACTATTTCCCAGTGGAAGTTAAACATTTCCCAGTGTAGTAACAAAGGCTTTGTTAGTAACTGTGAAAGGCAAAATAGTTTGCAGTGATTTTACCTATTAAGCTATTTGAACTATTTATTCCGTGACTCCCTGTGAAACAACATGAGGTAGTTGCAGTGTCATGATGAAGCCATAGAGCATCTCAGTACAAATAAGCCCATGGTATCTGCCTACTTGCCAGTTTTGTTTCTTTTTGATTAAAAATAAGGTTATATGTATCATAGCTGCTTATGAAAAAAAAAAAAAAGGATTAAAGATCCTCTTGCTTTTCAAAGCATTGAGCTTTCAAAAAATAGCACAGTTTCCTAGGATGCTTTCCACACCTTTGATTTTTGCACTCAGTGATTCTTCATTTTTCTAAAACTGAACAGTATTGGAATCTTTAGCTTTACTAGAACATATACATGCAGGAAGGTTCTTACAAATTTCCAGTCACAAACACAGCTTTTTGAACCTGGATTAAACCTGTGGACACTGATACCTAGGAATCACAGTCATTGTGCAGGAAGAAACTGACACTTGTGAATATTCTCAAAGGAAAAGAGAAAAACTGCATCTCACTCCTTATGTTCCGGAGCAGGTTAGAGTGTTCCAGGAAAGCTACATCTCCAAAGCTCCTTCCACTGGGATTGCCAACTAGGCACCTACAGCAGGAAAAAAAAAAAGGGAAAAAAAAAAAAGGGAAAAAAAAAAAAAAAGTAGTGACAGCCATTACAACATGATGGGACGTCTAAAGCTAAAAACCATCTCTGCTTATGAAAAATTCACTCAACTAACTCAACAGGTATTCTGAGAGTGCTTTCACCTTTAAAATTCTCTGCCTCTGTCTCTAACTATTTCACACTTTTTTTTTAAATTTAAAATCAATGTAATCATTGATTTTAATCACTCCTCTACCCTCACTGCTTCTTACCACATCACCTCTTCTCTCTGAACTTGTGTTTTTCATCCATTCTCCTAAATGAGCCAGCACCACCACTAAAAGCCTAATAGCTTTAAAATCTCCCAGATAAAATGATTAGCAAAATAATAAACCAATACTGGCTATTACTCATTTCTGAGTAATAGTCAAAGGTTACCTGAGAGCTCCCACATTGCCATAGTAGAGCTCATTGTGGTTCGCAGCACATCTGCTAGAGACTCTGCCCCCTTCCAGCTCGCTGTCTCCAATGCACACCTTGCAAAGGTTCCCATCTGCTCCTGGCATGCAGCCCTTCCAAAAGTAGCTCTGGAAAGCTGAGCAGAGAATGCTTACGTGAGATTAGTGCAAGGCAATTCAATACATGTGAAAAGACTGAAGGGGTTCCTTTTTCAAGAGTCAGTGAGAGCAGGCCTAAACAGTGTGAAGAATCCCAGGTACTCAGATAGGATGAGTTGCTTCAATAGTTGAGCATGAAGAGTTTGCAGTCACCACTTTCCAGCCAAATCAGTAATCTCCTGAGTGAGGGAAAATGTCAAAATAATAAAACTAAGCACCTCAGGAAATTCAGATAGGCTGCAGGGTGAGGGATTTTAGCCAGGTCATACAGCATCATCCTTATTCATAGCTTAATTTGTGGAAGTGTTAAATACCAATAGGGAAGATGATAGCACCTTTTTTTCTATGACTTGAGGGACAGGGATGGGATACCATCCTCATGTAGTGCTTACTATTTACTATTTAATCAAAGCACAGAGAGGGAGAGGGAGCAAGCTATTTGTTTCTGTTATTAACTTTATGTTACATACATAGACACTAACACCTCTATTATTTATGGTGTATCTCCATGTTATGGAACAACATGTGTGGTCTAAGAGAAATCTGCTACTAAGGAGAAAGTTTAACTCAAAAACACAGCAGGGCAAAGACAATTATCTTCGGTGACATGCAAGACTGAAGTTATTCTCTGCCCTCACGGCCCCATCTCCATTTTACTCCCACATCTCAGGCTTCAGATTTCAATGGTCTTGCTGGCAGATAGCACAAAGCAATCCTTACTGGAGTCCACGTTACAGTTGTCAGTGTCATTCTCCAGAGCTCTCACTGTGTATCTGGAAAGAAGCAACCAGCCCGCGGGACTGTACAGATGGCTGTGGCAGGACCGCCTTCCCCCCAGGTTGTGGATGTTAATCTGTTTGGCATTCTTCTTTGCGAGGGCCACAGCATAGACAGGAGACAGTGCTGTGAAAAAGATGTCAATAAGCAGTTCTGGCAAGAAAGTGGAGAATTCCAGGCAAGTACAGCTGCCCTCTTCCCTCCCTCATCCTCCATCTGATATCCTGAGTTATGGTAGAGAATCTGCACTCTTTGTTCAGCCAAGAAGCTCTTGTTCTAGCAGCCCTGCGTTTTATGTAAACTTGCAATTGAACAATACAGCAATCACTTTCCCAAACGAGCATGCAAACACATGCAAATATATAACCTAGAGGCAGCCTCAGGAGAAGCTGAAACCTTTTTCTTCTCAAAGATCTCCTTTTACCTTTGCGTCCAAAACGGATTAGTTTCCACGTTTCCTCTGTGGTCTCAATGTCCCGGGCACATCCCTCCCCTGGAAAGGCAAGACAACCTTAAGGATCTTGCAACAACTGCTGCCATTCCTATTAGAGAGCACCCCATCAGAAACCTTTATAATTTTACTGTCTTTCCCTTGCAGCATATCAACATCTATAGCTCTCTTTATCAAAAGAGCAACCAGGACAAATTCTAGAACCAGGCAGTGGAAGGAAAGAGTACTTGGATGACAAATCCCACTTTCCTGCTTTGGTGCTAAACATTGCACACCATGGCAAAACAACCATATTTTTTTATGGTTCTTTCTTGAATATTTCCCTTCTTCCTAAGGTCACATGAGAACTTACCATAACATTCTGCAGCTACAGGCACCAATCCACACTTCCCTGCAATGTAGACATGTGTTGCATCCAGGGTGACTGCATCAGCCTCACTGCTCTGACAACGGCATTACAGAAAATAATACAAACAGGATGTACATGAGCTTGCATAACCAACGAGCTGTTATTTCCCCACAAACTGGGAGTTTCCTTTAGAAATTCCCTCTCATTCCCATTAGAGTGTTTAGTGTACAAACCGTTTTATCTCTTGTTCAGATCAGATGAGGACAGATGTAAGTCCAGCCTTACCAGGAAGCCTGACCACAAGGAGCCTCCTACCTTGATCATTTCGATGCAATGTGTCATGGAGGTTGCCTGGACACAGACCAGCGGGTAAGATCTGATGCTGAGTGCCCAGTGCTCACATTTGCGAAGCTCAGCAGCGCTGATGCAGCACCAGCGCACAACACTATTGTCCAAAGAGCTCCCTGCACCGGAGGGAAGGAGCATAATGAGATCATGGACATCCATGCACCAATCTGATCATCACTAAGGGTATGTTTCGATTTATTCACTTGGGCCTAGCAGGGAGGGGTAACATGGAGAAAGAACTCTTTCTCCCTTCCTTAGCTATGGTCCTGAAAAAGGTTTTTCACCTTCATGGCCTAATCCTTTAAGGAGAGCTACATAATCCAGGCCAAGAACATAGGCAATCTCTTGCTGTTCCTCGAGAAACTGCAGGTGTTGGGTGGCATCCTGAAACAGCAGGTTCTTTCCCCCATAGGGTGCAGAAGTGAGGAGTTCAAATCTGGCCCTTTCCTTTCCTTTTCGCCCGAAGAGGTTCTAGGAGAAGAATAATGCTTTAAAATTACAACAGATCTGCACATCCAATGCACGATTCTTCCCCTAAACAGCCCATTTTTTGTACTTTGTGGACAATAACTGTCCAGTTATTGGAACTGTAAATTTCTTAAGAGAAAAGGCAATCTGTATGGTGAATTCCATCCAAATTCAGAAAACGGGATCATGTCCAGAGATATAGAATTTATAATATCCACTCACCTGAATCATAGTAAGAAATTTGTTGGTGATCCTCTGGAAGTTGTGGCGAGTGATGATGGCATGGCCAGGCCCCTGACCCAGGTTACAGGTGCTGTATTCACTCAGTTCAGCTGTGGTCCCATCAGGACACAGGAGTTCATACTCATCTTGTTCTGCCTCTAAAACAACAGGACAGTCATGAAATCTATGAAGACAGACACGACTTGGCAGCAGTCTACAGGAATGGAAGGTAAAATGTTTTTCAGAGTTGCTCCCCCAAGGTGTAAGCAAGCAGCATATATGCCAAGCACATTGAGAAGGATTCTTCTTGAAATGCTCTTCCCTCACCAAACAGAGATCTCAGCTGCAGATACTCCAAAATACTCTTTAGGTTATACTCATGTAAATATGTTTGTTTAGAAATACTCGCTTGCAACTACCACTGACCACCTTCCAAAAATATTGATACAGACCTCAGCTTGGTTAAAAAGAAGAGGAATATGAGAACTGTCCATTCTAGTAGCACATAAACTGAATTTTAAAAGGAATCTTAACAGTCAGGCAATTTAAACATTGACAGCTGGTTCAGACTCTTTAGGCTAAAGGAATTACCTGCATGAAAATGTCCGGTGACTCTCACTATATGAATCTCCTACAAGCGATCATTTTTAACTACTCTTTCATTTCTCTGTTTCCTTCTGATTTGTGTGAAGAGATGAGAAATACCACTGAACTGCTTGCAGGCACCGAGTGTTCCATGGATATCCCCCAAACTCCAATGTAGGAAAGAGCACTGCCAAAAGCTACAATGAATCTCAGATTTTACAATTACCTGTAGCATTCAATAGTGTTAGATGATCTAGAAAGGCAACGTCTGCCACTCCATCCTTCAAGCACCTGTAGCAAGACAAATGCCATCTTGTTAGCATGTTTCTGGCTTTTCCCACTCACCAGTTCTTGTTTGCACTCAGTGCAAATGGCACAAAATTCACCTGAAGGCTCCTTCAGAGCCATAAAAGGGTTCACTCCTACTAGTCTCACAGAAGTGGTTCTTCTCTCTGACATAGGATTTCTGTCCTTGGCAAAGAGCACAGAGTCGAGGAGCAGTAATTCCAACTCCAGGGATGCAACTTGCATTGAAATACTCACTGATTGCTACAAACATAAGGGAAAACTAGTCAGATGGAAAATAGTAGAATAAAGAAAAGGTGCTAAATCTATTATGTGTATAACTAATACTTATGTAGGTTAAAAAAAATCTTTAGTAATGTGGTTTCATTGTCTAAATGTCAAATTTGAACCGTTCTCTGGAAATAGAGGTATCAAATTCTGCTTAGGTTAAAAGAATCTTTTGTTTAATTAGATGTTACAAAATTTTATTTCTTACTGTACACAAAACACTGAGATTTCCTTTTGTTTTTGATAACAACGCTGCTTGAGAGGTCACTGGAAAAGTCCTGGAGAAAGCTAAGAACCAGCATCAGAAACACCCAAAAGGATATCTCATCTGCAAAGCGCTTCAGTTTCCATGTAGTTCAAGCTGTATGTGCTTCCACTTCACTCAATTCCACTGAGGGCAGATACAGTCCCATGGTTCTGTTCACCCACCTTGGCTCAGAGGTTGTGTCTCATCCCAGGAGATGTCATTTTTAGCTAGGAGAAAGCCAAGTGGAACATTCCAGCCTGATGTCCACTTGGCTCCATTGTGGCAGCTGCGCACACCTCTTAGCCGCTGGATATTCAAAGTTCCTCGTCTGGCAACGGCCACAGCAAACACACAGTTTCCTGTGGTGGGACAAAATATACAACAGAAATAACTAAATGCAAAGTCTGCAACTTTCACCTGTGCGCAGGAGCTCAATCACTTCTATGAACATGGCTAAGGAAAAAGAATGACTGAGCATGTGAAATCTAGGAATTCGTAACAGGGAAATCCATAATATCCTACGTAGCATCTTGTCAAGTTGAGCAATGCAAGCAATGTGCAAAGAAAAGGCTGACAAAATCAACAAGCTCCATTCATTCAACATCAGTTCCCAATTCCTTCTTAGATATTTTGAACACTTGTATTATCGTGTTTTAGGTATCATAATGGAAACAGTTTCCATGTCGTATCCTCACAGTATACTTACCAGCCCAAAACATATCAATTGCACTATGATTTCACAGTTCTTCAGCTAAAACAAAATTCATTTCTGTTTTCTTACTGTCATCCTCTTCCTATAGGTCTCTTCCTATGTCCATCTGCTAATTCAGCTTCTGTCTCAGAGTCAAGCCCCTCAAGTAATTTCTCCTGTATGACTGATTTGGGCTCAGACTTAACTTACTTATTCTTGTCTTATAAGTCAGCCATTTCACAGACTGCTCAGCTCTACAAGGAACGAAGAGGAAACTCACTGTAACAAGATACTCCTTTATATATTCTTGTCTCCTTAGGGTGAAGAGAATTAACTCATGACAGAAGCTAATCTCTTAAAGAATCACTACAAAGTATTCAGTTACTCTAAGAAAGAGTATACTGGGATAACTGACAGAGATGGAAAAAAACAAAAAACAAAACAAAAACAAACAAACAAAAATTCACTGCACATTAATTCATTAGCCAAATCAGAAGTTTAACTTAGTCTTCTGTTTTATGAACCTACCTTTCTCATAGATCTCCTTTGCCACCACTGTCAAGCCGTACAGTTTTACAGCAGAGTAAACATCTCCAGCATCCAAGGAGACAGCATCTGCTTTATTCACCTTAAAAATGATAGCAAAACCCCCAGAATCAATGTGGTTACTAGGAAACAATCACTCAGAGCAGCTTCAAGACCAGAGTTTATGCCTAAGAAGTGCTAACCAGTGACTTTTAAAAGCATTTGCTTTGTTTTTAATTGAATCCCTGCTATGTAGCATGGTGACATGCCAGCAATGAGGCATGAGTTACCTCTACATTGTACCTGGTCTTTATCAGTAATATCTTCCATCTTTCTTTGATCTTTTTATTCCCAAAATACAATTCTGACACCACCGGGAAAACAAAAACAAACAAACAAACAAACAAACACCCTTTTTCCCCAAAAAGTACTAAACCCATCTCAAACAAGTCCTGGCTTTTATCTTTCCAAATAATTGGAACTGAAGTCTAACAATAAGGATCACGGGACTAAATGAAAACATCAATGAAATTATTCCCCTCAATCAACAAGGAAGAATTTCTTTGTTTTTTTTTTTCCAGGTCAGATATGGATTCCATCAAAGGCAACTGGGACTGCGTGAGCATGGAAACTGAAATTCTCTATCCCATTAAAGTTTCAAGTATATTAGTGAAACTATTCCACAGTAAATACTTGTATTTTTCATCAGTGATTTGTTTTCAAAGCATGTAGCACTATAAAGATGCTTTTTCAGACATAGAGCTTACATGTACAAACCCCAGTGTGTAATTTTACCCCAAATTAGGGGTAAGGAAGAGAAAGGCACTAGTTATAGTTGGAGTAAGACTGAAGCCCACAAGCAAGCAGAAAGCTCTGAGAAGGTTTTCATTTACTAGTCTAGTTTTGTTCATTTGCTTTCAAGCAGTGTTCTACTTATTTCCTGGAGAATTCAAGGACCTCGGCTGGAGTAAAATAGCACATCTGTAATAGGAATGTTCATGGATGATTTGAATTCTTGTCTCTCAAGCTACTGTGTACTTTGTCACAGGTTAGATACTGTCGTTTCAGTAGCATTTAATTCTCCTAGGAATTCTGTTTGCCAAAGTCTTCTGCTATGGAAGAGGGGTTTGTCTCAAAAGAAGTTTTGGCAATCTCTGCAGACTCACCCTGATTTTATCAATGCAGTCATATGTGTTGTGAGCTCTGATACAAGAAATCCTGGTAAAGGAACTGGTGGTAGCAAGGGGCAGCACAGCTGTAAGAGCTTTGGACAGTTCAGCACACTTCCTCTGTTCTAGGTCAGATAGAGTGCACCATCGGAATTTCTTCCCTTCAGGATCAAAAAAATGTGAAAATTTGTAAGAGTTTTTGCTTCAGAATGTTGCTTACTTTATTTTCCATAAATCTGAGGCAAGGCTGCTACTCAAAATGAGGAAACAAAGACAAAGACATCTTTATGGCTACCGTGTGTCTCCCTGTTGGAATAAAAGAAAGAGAAATGGTACCTACCGTGTGGGGTAACCCTTGTTACCACCTTCCTGTTATCAGACTGCAGGCTTTCCGCTGACAAGCCATCTGTGATGTGGCTTTATCAGAGCACAGACCTTCTGCTTGGGATGTAAACATCACATTCCTCAGGATTTACCAGTTTTATTGCTGTCAGGTTATCAAAACAGGCCATTCCCTTAACCTTTGCCCTGCTGTTTCCTTTGGTGCTTTCACACACACATACTCCAAATTCATACTTTATCAATACCAATCCTAGTATTTCTGCTACAAAGTTATAGAGATTAAGAACGAAGTCTGCAACTCAAGGAGAATTGTCAAGGGAGGATGTTCATAGGGAATCCAATTGCTATACTTATGCTGAATTTAGTTTTTGGACAAGGGATTATTATTTTTTAAACAGACAATTGCTGAGGAGACCTGGAAAACTGGCTATGAGCATCATGCTTTATTAGAACACTATTGCCTGCCCACTTTAACTCCAGACCAAGACTGCCTGATTTTAAGCAATAGGACACATGCCGAAGTTTCGAGGTCAGAAATCCTTTGCTCATAGAAGTGTGAAGATTTGAACTCAGAAGAAATTCACAGTTATCTACTACTAATATAACAGAATGAACTGCATCCCAGACTCCAGAAAGTTAGCATCCGGGACTATTTGAAATGATAAATGCAATTCAGTAATTTGGGTTTAGTACATGGTTTAAAAACAAAGTGTTTCCTCAGCAACAGAAAGTAACTTCCTGGTCTTCTGACAACGTAGAGAGGTTTATTTTTCAAGACAACACCCACTGTGAAAGACAGACACCATGGACAATCTGACTATTGACTACAGAAAATTCTGTTTAAAGTTGAACAGGGTAGTAAATAAAGATCCCCGCAATGCATACAAAAAGGCTGCAACATCTTTAACATAGTATTTTCCAGATGTTTAAGTATTTGTCTCTTCGATGATCTTTTAACGCTAAAACATAAAACTCAATCATTTTCCTAAAACATAAAACTCAATCAACTCATTCTCGCTAAGGAGAAACTGCTCAGGGAAAACAAGCAATCACTAAATTGCGAAGGAACTTTTGCATTAATCTGCTTCAAGACTAACAAGGTCACCATCTGCCAATGATCAAACAGAAAAAAATACAGACAAATGGGAATCACAGGCACAGCGACTACTTTACAGAGAAGAAAACAAAACCAAAGCACATATTAGAGTTCTTATCTCAGTAACCCATCCGGGGGTCAACCTTCCCTTTCCCTCTCTGCATCAGCCTTACCTGAAGAGAGCAAAGTGAAGATGATTAGGTCAATTATGATCACTATCTTCATGATTAAAGCAGCACAGCCACGATCTACTCTCTACCCTGAAGTCCTGCCTTCTCATACCAGGAATTCCATGGCAATGACCAAAGCTTCTGGAAGACAACAAAAGGGGGTTAGGCATCAACAAGGATAAATCAAGATTAAAAACAAAACAAAACAAAAAACCCAAGAAGTCAGAGAATTGTGTATCCTTGTAGGCAAGGGAGAAAGCATAGTGTTCTATTCCTACACACAGATGAAAAACATTACTACATTTTATGCTCTATTATGAACACACGTCTGTCTGAAGTTAGGTTTTATCCTGAAAATCTTCAGTATAGAGCATAATCTGTTACTGCACTTAACTTCCCCAGCAGCATAAAGCATAAAGTTTATGCTCAACTTCTGGCTCCATCACACAGTCCCTCACACAGCAATTGCCCTTTCACTGGGGTAAAACCTGCACACATTCCATACTATTCAGTGTAAAATAAAGTTTAGCCACTGACAAAAGAAACAAGGAGACAGATCCTTTACTTGGAAAAAGTGGGATTATGGATCAGGAGAGTTTTTCATGATTAAAAAAAAAAAAAAAAAAAAAAAAAAAAAACAAGGAAGAAATGTTCATTGGAAATAAATTGTGCTTCTCCTGTTTCAGCAGATACCAATATGCCTTTTGGAGATAGAAAAGTGTTTATGCCAATCTTACCAAAAATGTATCTTAAAATAAGTGAATTGTCCAAATTACTGAATCTTTCTCTATAGCATAGGACAGTTCTTTTATTCTAATTTTTAACTAATAGTGATATACATATAACCTAAGACAAAAAATATTTCTAAGCCTCCCTAAGAATTCAGAACAGAGCTGTGACTTGGTTATTTTCTTGATGCTCTTCATTCCACTGTAGCACAACAATCTAATTCAAACTGGTTTATTTTCATGTTTCCTAACACTTAGCCTGAGGTATTATCTCTTAATTGCTTGAAACCAGCCATGATTAACATCATTAATTCTGTAACACACAAAAGGGGAAAAAAAAGTATTCTTAAGCAGAAGTATGCATACAGAATACACCTGACATGTAAAGTTTGCTAATATGCTTTTATCCTCTTTCCTGTTCAGGAAAGAATTGACCACTCTCAGTATCCTGAAGAAAGGGCTAATTCATAATTAGGCTTTCCTTCTCCATCCTATGGATTTTCTTAGTACTTTCTCTCCTTCAGATATTTTCCCCAAATTCCTACTGTAGCCTTATGTACTATTCCCAATGATTCACAGTCCTTGTTTCCCACTTACACAGATTACACAGATTGCTTATCTTTGCTGTTTCACAAGTTCCCTCTCTAGTTCCCCTGCAGAAGCTGCAGAAGGTGTTTTCTTTCCCACCAGTCTGGTCACAGAATGAGATATATTTCTTACTCCTTCCTGGATTCCCTAAATTAGCTTTCCCAAGTCCTAAGCTTATCCAAGTCCTCTGTTTTCTCATGTGCTGAGACTTGTGGCACTATCCCACCCTTTGACTTGTCTCACCTGTACAGTTCTTGCTGGGTTGAACACCCTTTGGGAGTTACGATTTATTCCTTAGTGTTCAATCTGTACAGCTTTTTGATACAATGTCTTATTAGATATTAAGAAAAAAGTCACAAGAGAATAAAACATGCTAGAAGGGACTCAAAAATAACTAAATGTCCACATATTTAATTAGAATTACAGTAAGAAAGATTTGATCAAGACAGATCACTAATCAGTGAGGTTAATGTTCATTAAAACAGACTATTAAAGTAGTACACCTTATTAACTACACCTTAGCCTCTGAGTCACTCCCGAGTCACCTCTGGGGAAGCGTGTCTGTCGGGTCTGCCTGCAGGGAGGCATCAAAGCTCCTGCTCTGCAGGGTTTGCAGCAAGGCGCCCAGCAGGATCTGCTCCCACCTTCTTTGTGGGTGTCCTTCTTGCAACCTACCATTATGTTAGCTTGGGATGTACCTACATCCCGACACATTGGTTAATGCTGTCATTATTATCTGGTGAGGGCAAAGTTTGGATCTCTGATTGAAACTTAAATAACATAAAAGGCTTTAAAGATATTGGAGATGCAAGGAGCAAGCTTTGGCTATTTAAACATATATTATTCTGCAATTTGTCCCTGGTAATGTGTGTGTGTGGGGGGGTAGGGGCGGGGAAGAAAAAAGATTAATGAGATAAAAGTGTGGTGGACTTTATGGAGCCTATGTTCAGAAAAAAAATCAGAGACGTAATGATGATAGGTGAGAGGACAACATCTTAAAGCACTAAGGATGTGGAAACACTCTGGAATTCTTTTCTTACTGATTCATCCTAAAAAGCTTCCCCTCCGCCAGCACCAGAAAACACAATTAGCTTCTTCCCTGTAATGATGTGTCTACAAGGGTGGGACCCAAATCACCTCTGCAACCCCTGGCTCTCAGGATACAGGGCAAGGACTCCAGCGCAGATCCAAACAGGGCAGTGCTGGGCCCTGCTGCAGGACCCACACGTCCCCACGAGCAGCCTGATGCCCCAGGGCTCCCTGTTGCTGTGGGGCCTGCACCTGCCCCACACCCTCAACAGCAGCCCTGGGGGTCCCGGGCTCCCCATGGTCCATGTCCTCGCTCCCATCAAGCAGCCCTGGCCCAGCCTGACCCCAGCTCAGGCAATGGCCCCTCACTCAGTCCCTCTGCAGAGCTGACTGGGCCCTCATCCTGTCTGTGGGGCAGCCTCATCGCCTCACTATATTCCCTCTGCAGGGTGGCCTAGGCCTCCTGCCTCATCTCCATGGGGTCGTTTCATCCCCTCAGCACATCCCCTCTGTGGGGCAGCCTCATCCCTTCACTATGTTCCCTCTGCAGGGTGGCCTAGGCCTCCTNCCTGGCCCAACCTGACCCCAGCTCAGGCAATGGCCCCACACTCAGTCTCTCTGCAGAGCTGACTGGGCCCTCAGCACAACCCCTCTGTGGGGCAGCCTCATCCCTTCACTATGTTCCCTCTGCAGGGTGGCCTAGGCCTCCTG
Organism: Crypturellus undulatus; assembly: GCA_013389825.1. Classification (NCBI taxonomy): domain Eukaryota; kingdom Metazoa; phylum Chordata; class Aves; order Tinamiformes; family Tinamidae; genus Crypturellus; species Crypturellus undulatus. The sequence goes on from VWPW01020795.1 coordinate 282,720, forward strand.
CCTCATCTCCATGGGGTCGTTTCATCCCCTCAGCACATCCCCTCTGTGGGGCAGCCTCATCCCTTCACTATGTTCCCTCTGCAGGGTGGCCTAGGCCTCCTCCCTCATCTCCTCCATGGGGTCGTTTCATCCCCTCAGCACATCCCCTCTGTGGGGCGGCCTCATCCCCACACCTGAGCCCCTCTGTGGGGCAACCCGGGCCCGCAGCCTCCTCCTCTCTGCGAGGCGGCTTCACCGCCGCACGCCGGCCCCTCTGTGGGTCGGCCCGCACACCTCGGCCCGCTCAGGGCAGCGCCGGGTGCCCCAGTCTCCACAGCCGCCCGGGGCGACCGCGACACCCGCGGCGCCATCCCGCCCCCTGAGGCAGCCCCGCCCCG
>VWPW01020795.1:283169-294951 GCA_013389825.1 Crypturellus undulatus
CGGCGGCCATGGCGCGGGGCTGCGCGGCGGCGCTGCGGCGGGGCAGGTACGGGGCGGTTATGGGGCCGTTATGGGGCAGTTATGGGTTTTCCCAACCAGCATGGGGGGGCCGGGGGCGGCCAGGGGGCGGCAGGAGTTTTCTGCACCCGTAAGGACGAGGCGAGGCGGCCTCGGGCAGGACCAGCGCCGCTGGCAGCGCCTGGGCGCCGGTTTGCGACAGCTCCAGGCTCGTGTCACCCGGGCTGCCCGCCGGACCCGGGCCCGGCACCGCTGGCCGGGACGAGAGCGGTGCTTTGGGGACAGCATTTTCCCAACCAGCATGGGTGCCTCATAGCGATGGAATATAGACATACATATGTTCCATATATATGCTATGTTTATATATACACACATATATATATTCCATATATATATACTGTGTGTGTACATGTACATGCATGCATATATATATGCATATATTCCATATATATGCCATGGATATACACACACATATATATATGTTTCATATATATACCCCATAGATATACACACATACATACACATATGTGCCATATATGCCATGGATATATACACACACATATACATATTTTCCATATATATGCCATGGATATATACACACACACATACACGTATGTGCCATATACATGCCNTACACATATGTGCCATATACATGCCATGTGTATATATATACATGCACACACATCTGTATACACATGGCATATATATGCCATGTATATATGCACACATATGTATACATGCATGTATACATACTGCATATATATGCTGTGTGTATATGTGTGTATATACAAACTTTCTGTGTATATATCCATGTTCCATGTCTGTATGTATATATAAAACTTTCTCTGTGTGACGCTGCTGTCACCAGCCACCTCCTGCCCTGGCCCTTCTCTTCACGCTCTGTCCAGGCGCTCCTGTCCCCAGGGTTATGCAGGACACGGGGCTCTGCGGCCGCGGTGGCCTGGGCTGCAGTTTGTCCTGGGTGAGGGGCGATGACCGCCCAGCCTCGCTGCCTCTGCCTCTTTCCAGATGGATTCCAGAGCCAAGGGGAGGCGGATGCTCCGAGCGGTTCTGATGGGATTTAGGGCCAGTTAGTTGCTGCCTCCCTTCTCTTGCTGCTAGATGAAGATCCATGGAGTGCGGTGGTCCCTGGGCAGTGGGATCAGCATCCCCTAGCCGCGAAGCCACGCGGCTCTTTCTCTTCTTGCTGCAGGTCTTTTTAGTTTGCTGTGTATTAAGACTCCTATACATCTTGTCTATGAAGTGGTGTAGCACAAAGCAGGTTTCTGAGGAGTGACGTTTTAGGCTATAGCAAAGTAGAGGTTTTTCTTCATTTTATTGAGCGCTAAAACTTTCCTGGTATATGGTCAGCCTAACCTAATCTGGTTGCGATTAGACTTATCATAGTTATTCTTGAACCCCTTACAAGAGGCTCTTGATCTGTTGATAGGCAAGTGCTCCTTTTATTCCAGGTATTTCAATGTTTTCAAGCAGGTCTTGCAATAGAGCAGATGAGTAAAGGTCCTGTGTATGACCCAAGAGGATGAGTTCAGCTCATTGTTCATTATAGCACTGCATCATGTTGCTATGTAAAACATACAGGTTCTGCAGCAATGCAAGGAGGCCTTTTCTGTCACGTTAAGGAAATAATATCCTGGGAGCTGATGCAGAAGTGTGGCACGTTTGGCACCTGGTTAGGGGAATCCATATTCAGGGGAGGAACTGCCTTGTCATATTTGGGTTAATACCGGACTGTCTCATCATACTTGGATTTAATTTGGTAGTTTTAATAGTGATCATGAAGCTGAAGGGTAGAGTGAAATGGTGTCAAGGGGGTAAGTGAAAATTATACTTGCTCATCCTTGGCTATCATATTAAATGATTGTTAGCAAGTGTGTACTGTCTTTAACTTCTGGACAAGAAATTTGTTTAGAGACATTCTTTCCATTATTGAAAAAGTCTTTATGTACCTCAGTAGATATCTGAAAATCATTCTTAAAAATCTGAGAGAATTATAAACATCTCCTGTAGTTCCATCAGCCTAAATGATGTAATAGCTTGAAAGGAAGTGCAATATTTCTCTGTTCAATGCGTGTCTGATCAGGAGTGCACAGCTTGACGGCTGAGTCAAGATGTGAGCCACTGCATTTGCACCCCCAGAATGAGTGAGTTGCACAAGGACCTTCCAGACCCTGTTCCTCCTACGGCAATAAGTTTGTCTTTGTGAGAACACTGCCCCTGTCCTGTCACCATTCAGCTCTGCGATCCTGTGTAACAGTAGTCCGCAGTGATGCCACCCTCATGCTTGTCTGAACAAATTTATGTACAAACATTGAACAGGAATCATTTTTCTACAATCGGATGAATCCTTTTCAGATTTATTGGAAACATGAAATAACCTTTTCAGAGTGTTTTCGGAGTAAGTGGCAGAACCACCAACATTACAATTTGTCAGTGTAAGAAAGTGGCAAGACAAGTTTCAGAGGTCTAAGGAAGAGCTCCTGTGCCTGGCAGCTTTTCTAGTTTTCCAGCTATACTAGTTGATCTAATAAATTCTAATGCTTCTTCATACAACCTCTATCTTTCCTGTGTATCCATGAGGCTGGGGAGGAAAGAGATGCCTGAACACAATTCATGAGTGTCTCTTAAAATGGGAGCTGTTGAAGGAACTTCCTAAATGATATTTGTGTTTCAGCCTGGTGGGAAGAAATAATCCTCCAGTAACAGATTATCGAAACGTGTAGGCCTGAGCAGTGTATGCAATAGAAGATATGAGCTTTCTTCTCCCCTCTTTTTTTTTTTTTTGTAAGACTCGGGATTCAAGTTTCACAATCATAACTATATTAGGATTGATAACAGCCCAAGATATGGTACATAATGTACAGTACCAAAAGGGATGTTGATAGAATTAACTTCAAGAGGAACATGTGCCAATGTTTTAATGAGAAAATGAAAAGATAATATGGATGCAACATTAAACAAATACAGTATTTGCAGGAGTAATCAAATTGACAGATTTTGGAATGGGCCAGAAGGGAGATTCTTTAGGAATTTTACTACTCTTTAAGGACACTTCTCCATCTATGTTAATTGCCTTCTGAGTATAAGATTATCTTACTATGTTGAACTGTTTAGATTTGCATTATAAAATGTTGGTACTTAGACAGCCGTTTCCTGTGTGTTAAATTTGCAGTGTGCTGACTAGCTGTAACTTCATCCTACCTGGAAACCTGTGTGTGAGAGGCCAAGTCCTGTGGAAACAGCCGCCTTCTCGAAACCTTTTCACCGGTAAGTGAAGAAAGACTCTTGTCTATTCAGTGCATTTAAATTAAGGTTGTAGTAAATCTGCAAATGGAACAAATTAAGCAAATTAATGGCCATGTATGGAGGAATATGAAATTCCTTAGATTAAAGGAGATGGAATTGGGAGTCTAGAGAGACTAGGGAGTCTATTCAATTCCTTGCGTTTCCTTAGGCATATTCATGCAAATGGTGCTTTTGTTTCTCGAGTCAGTAAAAGAATTGCATTTATGTGTCTAAATAACATCTCATAAGGAATCTTATTTGTCTCTTTGTAATCTTTTTGCTAAGGGAAATTTATATTGTAGTCTGTTTCCATCTTCCTTGGTGATACGTGTTTTTTGACAAGTGTGCTATTTGAATAACTTAATAAGTACAGTCATTACAAGAATCAAGCAGCTGCACATCCTTCAGGCCTGCCTCTTGGCATGCAAATACAATGCAAATGCACCTTCCTTTTATCACATTCGTGTCAGCATACTGGTGAAGCAAGTTTTTTCCCTTGCAGGCAATTTTGTTTAACTTTTAATACCATACTGTAAACTGGCAGTTAGTCATGTCACAATTGTTACTTTCGAGGTAAGCTGTAGGCAAAATGAGCAGTTTTCCCATACTGCCTAGTTTCAACAGCTGGAGAAAGCAGAATATTATGTAAACCAAACTTAATCAGGTGGACTGTGATCTCAGTGCTTAGAGCAGTCCAAATAACAGGTGCTGAAGGAAAAAACTTTGTGGGGAAGCACATGTTGGAGTCCCTACACAAATGGGCTGGATAACAAGAATTGTTTTTGATTGTTTGATTGTTTTGAGGCTCTTGGGTATCCTTAGCAGGAGGACATGGCCAAGAATCAAGCCAGATGATAGGCTCTTTCTGGACAGGTATTTTGAAGGAGTTTGTGTGGATATTGTCTGAAAGACTTTTGTAATAGCATAGTCATGTGTAATGTGTCTGATAGCTGAAATGGTATCTGTTATCGACATTAAAGCTGATGAAATAATGTGGTCTGTTAGGCAAGAAAGTGACTGAATCAGTAGGGAGATATCAAGGTTAATGCATGGTGGATGATAATAGAATGTAACAACAGATAAGAATTTGATAAAAACAGTTTGACTGTATTTCCTGATTCACCATGAGACATTGTGAAATTTGGACCTCCATGGTGTAACTGGCCTGTAAAAAAGGAAAGGTCTAAATATCCTCAAATGCTTCTATCTGTACTCGTAATTCTGATAAACCAGGAGATCAAGTAGGGTTACATGATGTGTTTAAGACTTGCTGGTGTGCTTAAAATTAAAATGATGCTTGTACTTAGAGTTGTTCTATTTTGACAATGCTGTGGAAAGTAAATGTTACTATTTTGTTTTTTAATAAATATTTCTGGTAAAGTTCCAACCAATGTGTGTGTTGTTATATCAGGATAAAAACTGCATACAGTTTTCAGAAAACAAAGTAATTGCTATGTCATCAACTCATATTTTGTTTAAATATACATATTGTCCAATAACATAGTAATCAAATCTCTGTACAGATGAGCTTTTTTTTTTTTACAGTAAAATATTGCTGAATATACTTGAAGGAGAAGGGAAATTTGAAATAGGTTTCTCTTATCTGTAAGAAGTTCAGATTACAGTTAAAAGTCTATAAAAATGTTATTACTATGTTAAGAGTCCCAAGCTTTTTCCTCCTGTCTCCTAGACTTGTTTCTACTGGTTCATCTACCAAAATAAGAGTTTTCCTCACATTCTCATGCTGCTGGGTGAAGCACTGCAATAGTCTTCCTATCATCAAAGAAGAGAGCGTTCAGTTTAAATCTCTAAATGGTGGCAGCTGCCTGAAAATGATATTGTTGCCAAAATCAGTAAATAATCTTTTTGTTTTGCATTTTGAAAACTTAGTATGTGAGTTTCACTTATGCCTGAACGGTGTTGTGCTTTATTTAGGCACAAACAAAAAGTTTTGCTGTAGCATGTTGAATGTCTTTGCTGATGATCAGTTTTGGTTTCCTGGTACAGAAGTGCTGTTGAGCCAGTAGCGGAGGTGGAGGAATAACTCTTCATATCAACAAATTAAATCATTTGTTTGCTGTGGCTTGTGGAGCACAAAATGGTTCTGTTGCACCGGAGACACAAATGTTCACAGAGATAAAATCAATAGAGGCTCTCGAAATGGAAACCCAGAAAAAGACCAGAACAAAACAGACCAGAAAGACCTATTTGCACCGAGGGGCTTTGATTTGGGAGCTTGCCAAGCCTGGTGAAACAGTGGAGCTGTTTTGCTGACTTTGGACCAAAGTTTTGGTGGGAAGGGAGCTGAGGGCTTTAGGACAAAGGGTATTGTTTGTCTCTGCAGAGGTTTCTGTTGTAATAGTGATGCAGCTGTCTTGCTTACCCAAATGGAAAGATTATAAAGTCTTTGTAAATTTAAAATAAATAAAGCAGCCTTACTTTATAAAAAATGTAGCTGTTCTAAATTATCCTTGTATGTTACTGATACTTATTTTTTAGTAGAATTTAATTGTTTTTTTAGTTGCTGCCTTGTATTTTCCAAAAAATCTAATTCCATTTTCCCAGTGAGAATTGTTTTTGAATAATGCATTGTAATTTATGATGAATTTTAAGGCATATAATCAAAGTGTCTTTTAAAGTGCATCTATATGGAGGAAATGAGCAAAAGTAATATCTTGATAAAACAAAATGTGAGCAAATAATACTTCTACTGGGCATCTCTTTTTTGCAGCATCACGGAAGAAGAACAGCTAAATGCACCTAATCACTCTATTACTTAGAACTAAATTGCTAAGCAGTTTTTTGCTAAGATTCCCAAAAAGTTATTCATTGTGTTTATATAAGCCTAGAAATAGATGTGGTATTTCACGAATTCAGTAGGTTCCTTTTTGTTGTTGTTGTTAAGGTGGTATTTTATAGTCAAGTCCTAAACTGGACATTGATGGAAGGAGATGTCGTCCATTGTTTTGCATTACGGCTCCTTTGTGTTCGTGATTGCCGTGGAAGTGACACCCATTAGTACCGGAGATGAATTCCTTTGAGGAGCAGTAGTCTTCCTGGAAGATTTTTGGAAAGAAAATTCCACTCTGACTGCCCTTTGTCACTGTCCTGTAGGGTTATATGCATCTACCATCCCATATGCAAAACTTGGGTTAAGCAAGAGGAGCTTTGTAATGCTCAGTAAGGAAGAGAGGTAATAATAGCTTAAAAAAAAAATCCATATAATGACTTGTGCTAAAGCAGAAATGTGCCTTCATCCTGTTTACCAAACCTGAACTAAAACAGGTCATTTTTTTTCCTCTTCTATTTAGCTGTACAATTTGAGGATTCCCCCCAGATAATGAAAGCTAGAAAGCCTGAGAAGCACAATGCTGTGCAGTGCCACGGTTGTTTCCTCTAAAGTGATTATTCCATACGGTAGCAACGTGGAAAAACTCATAGTTGGAAAGTAAGATAGAAATCCAGAGGCAAAGACATGAGAACTCTGAAACCCAGCTCCGGGGTCCATTCGGGCAGCTCCTGTGTCCGCAAGGGATGAATGCTGGAGGGATCTGGGGAGGTTAAGAATGTAGCAGGGTAGTTGGTGCTCAGCAGCTGAGTCTCAGTTACTTGGTAAGCTGCAGTAACTGGAGTACTTTGGAGCGTATGCCCGTACTTCTGCGTCACTGATACCTGATAATGCTTCCATCTTGTCTGATGTCCCTTGCTCCTTGTCATGGTTTTATATGTACTGTGTGCTTGTTCTGGTTCCTGAAGGTCTGTTTTTTCTGTTGTTGATACAGACAGGAAAAAGCTCCATACTGCTCCAGTGAGACAAGTCTTCCGTCTGCGCCCCTTCCATGTTCTGGTGGCTACAGGTGGGGGATATGCAGGGTACAAAAAATATGAAGATTACAAGTTGGAAGAGCTGGAGAAGAGGGGCATAGAAGTGCCAGTCAAGCTTGCAAGTGAGTGGGAGGTAAGAAACCTGTGGGAGATCTTGTTTCTGGCATGTTTGATGCAACACTAATTGCTTTCATTCCAACAAGGCAAAATGTAGTCTGTGCTCTACTGCTAGTGCCTATTCTGACAAATCATGGAACTAAAGTTTCTATCTTCTAAATAACTTTCCTTTCTGCTAAAGTCAATGTAATGATGCATTAGAAACTGTAGCATCATCCCTGTCTTTCAATAAGGCCTGCACATTTTTGTCTAATACTTGTTAAATTGAAGGTAGAGAGGTTAGGTAGTCCAATGATTGTTCCCTGATTGTGTTCGGAATAAAAGGATGTTTGGTAGGCATAGAGTGACTCGAGGTGGAAGTCATTCAGCCCAAATCCCTGCTCAAAGCAGAGCCAATGTTCAGTTCAGACTGGGTTCCTCAGGGCCTTGTCCAAATGGGCCTTGATAATCCCCAAAGACAGATTTCACACCTTCTCTGGGCAGCCTGATACTTAGTTATCTTCATAGCGAAAAAATATTTTCCTTATTTCTAGTGAAACTCTCCTGTTTCAGTTTGACTGTTGTCTCCCCATCTCCCTCTTATATAAGCAGCTGGCTCCATCTTCTCATAAACATCTTGGATATTTTAGGGCTGCTACTAGGTCTCCCCAAGCTGTCCCCAGACTGAACAAGCCCAGTTCCCATAGCCTCACATCCTGTGTACTCCAACCCTCACACCCTCTTGGTGGCCCTTCATTGGACATGTTCAAATTTATCAGTATCTTTCTTGACCTGAGGGACCCAAAAACTGGACATGATATTCCAGATGTGCTCTGACGAGCGCATTAGGGCATCAGTTACCTGCCTTGAGCTTCCCTTGGCTTCCGCTCCTGGTGATACAGCCCCAAATGCTGTTGGTTTTCATTGCAGCCCTGGCACGCGGCTGACTTGTGTTCAGCACTCCTGTCTTCACGCAGCCCTAGGGAGCACAAAGCACCCACAGTAACACTGAAGAAGTGGTGGCTTTGCTCAGCTCAGTGCAGCCATGTGCTCATTTCCCCCACCTCTCGCTGCAAGGTAGCAAATTGTTAAGCATTTTACAAAGTTTACAGAATTTAAATACAGAAATCCAAACAGACAAAGAAGTTTATGGAATTTGCTGATAATTGTATTGGTGTGAAATCAATGCAAGACTACTGCCAAAACCATCTTTGAGATCACTTAGCAGGAATTAGTAATTCAAGACTGAATTTACATGTGGTAATGTTCAAAAAGACAGTGAGTACTGAGTTTATTGTCCTAGTAGTTCTAGCTGTTGGGTACAGTATGTGCTGTAGTTGTAGGAGGGGATTTTTGTTTTTGTTTTTTCTTACTCACTGATGAATCTGTGTGGCTTTGGCAGTTTGCTTCCTTTATGTTTTCATGCCTCATACACTTTGCAAGGGAGCAGAGACTGAATTAGTATCTAATAATTAAAAACCTACCTCCGTGTTGTGTTGCTTTTTGTTTTGTTTTGTGACTGTGTGGTAAGACTGTTTCCCTTAAGGTAAGCCTTAAATCTGCAATGATTCTTGCTGATCCAGAAAGATGCCTGATTTTTCTTTCTGGACTTGAACAGTTCGTTAAGTAGATATTGTGGAATCGAACTATGCATATCAGATTAATGGGTCAAATGTTTCAGGTCTTCATAGAACAGCTGTATCTCCTTTGAAAACTTAAGTATATTGTATAGCTCTAAAAAATAGATGTGATATTCTGCAGAACAGCCAGGTGAGTATCTGCTTCAGTGGTATTTCTAAAGGGAGGAGTTAAATACAGGAATTTATGTAGGAGATGCTTCAGTATGACCTTTAGCATCCCCTGTTTCTTTGCATTCCTAAGCACTGTTTGAGTTTGTGAGTGTTTTTAGCCATAGGCCTATAAGGAGCTAGACCGGAATCCTTAAATTCATTTTCATTAGTGACTCAAATCAGATAGGATACAGAGGGTCCAGATGCTCACAGCTTAGGCTATGATAGCTCCTGAGGAATTTGTCTGAAAAATTGTCTTCTATATACTCCTGTCCCATTAAAGCTTATTTAAGACAGGTTTGATGCCCTCATTAAAAATAAATGAATAAAGTCTGGTAAGTGTCTGTGCAGTATTTAATTAAAAAGACAATGTCATATCAGTTTTGATTCTTAAAAACATTTTTTTCTTATTATTGTTCAAACTTCTAATTATAAGGTTGGACAAATTTGCTTTCTCTCATTATACTGGATTGTTGGTTGTTATTATATGGTGGTTAATTTTGAGCTACTAGGATTGCTTTTGAATAAATAGCACTGAAAGGATTTATATTTGCAGCAGGAGAATTTCAGACTGATAAGGAGGACTCCAATTGCAGCAGATACTAGTAGGGAGACATTAGCAGGTTTTCCTAGTCCTTTCCCATTACACTTGGGCTCTGTTGAATGCTTTTGTGGGAGGGAAAGGAAGCCTGACAGTTAAGAGGAAAAAGGGAAACTGTGTTCAGGCACTGCAAGAGATATTTCAAACAATGAAGGATTCAAGGAAAAAATAAGAGCTGCATTGTTCCTTTTTAATGGAAATCAGTGTGTCCTTTCTGCTGACTTATCATTTTCCATTATTCTCTCGTAGTGTTTTTGGCAGCCCTGGAAGCAAAGTTAGGAGTGGAGAGAAAAATGTTGTGTGTAGAGCAGAATGCACCTTTGCATAGGCAAGAAGAGCCCAAGTGTGACAGGACGAGCTTTGATAGGGTGGCATGGAGCAAGCACAAGCTGTGCTCACCTTGCTGCCGAGCCTGTTGCTCTCACGGTCTGACTTAACGGTGCCCAGATCGTGGCCATTTGAGAATGCTCCATCTCCCATCCACCATCTCCAAGTGCAGGGGGAATTCCTGCTGCTCTGAACAAAAAAATAAAGATAAATAGGTAACCATCATAATATTACACAAGTAGAGAAGATCTCCCTGTTGCAGAGGTACATATGGGGTATCATCATAAAAGTGTGCATAGTGTGGACTGAATTTAAACAATGAATATATTTCTACGTGGTTTTATTTGGCCCAAACTTTATAAAAGAACTGAGAAAAAATGAATCTGGTTTAAGGTAAGTTTTCTTTATCTCCTTTTATAGGGGGGGAGAGAGAGAGAGAAGTCTGGTTTCTTTAGCATATACCATTAGTTTCTTAGAGTCATTATGTGGCTAATAGCTTGAGCTGATTACAGCCTTAGTCCCTCTTGCGCTGTGAATACCAGTGAGGATCAGCTTTGTTTTAATCAGATGAGGCAAAGCAGAGGGCTTGGGGGAAGACTGGTAGATATTTATCAGGTGGATGGAAGGCTAATGCTTGCTGCTTCAAATCCTTGCTGTGGCACAGCTGTCTCCTGGCCAGGACCTGCAGGCATGGTGCGCTGTTGATGTGCTAAGTGGAGCATTTCCCCTCATCTGCCTTTTGGGGCCAGGGTGATAACAGGTAAAACAGTTTACTCAGGGAAACCTTGGCCCTGTTGGAGAACAGGGTGACCTGATGGACAGAGTTTCTCTGGAGAAAGAGGATTTTTTTTTGGCTGCTGTCCTTTTGCTTCCGTAGCGTTTTTGTTTTGTTTTGTTTTCCTATCTAATGAAGCGGTTTAAATACTGCTCTAGTGAAAGGGTCTCCGTTATTGGAATGACGGCATCAGGAAAAGCATCTTTTGAGTAACTGCCTATAGTTCTGCATCTGATGCAGGTGGCAAATAACCTACGGTTCTGCCCAGCTCCCTGCTTGTAAAATGGTTTAAGACATTGGGGAAGTGCCAAAAGTACGGATTGAAGATTTTGGTTCCCCAAGGTAATGGAGAAGCCTTTTCTGTTGATATTAGAAATGGTTGATGTTTGGGTAACTGGTGCACTGAAGGCTGCCCTGGCAGTGTGACTAGTAGTGTGACTAGTAATGTCTTGGCCCAGAGGAACAGACCTTTAGTGCTGTCCTGCAGTAACAGTTATGAATCTAGTTTGGAAAACACGCCAAAATGGAAAATTTGGGGGCTTATTTTGTATCGTTGTATCCAACCAGTTCTGCCCTGGAGGCATGAAACAATATCTGACTTGTTGATCTCTCGTGCTGCAAACCTGCTGCTGTGTTCTAGTATTTTGACTCGAGCAAATGGGCACTTGCAGAACACACTTCTTGAAGAGCCAGCAAAGGTGCTGAGAACATGTTGAGGCGGGTGAAGTTTTAACACCCAAAAGGGCAGGGTACGACTGTGACTTTGTAAATGCTTCTCTTGGCTGTCCTGGAAAACCGAACTGAGTAAAATGAAGCTTTTTTTTCCCCACTAGTGCGACGGCTTTTTGCCTATGTCACTGTGTCCGCTTTCACATTCGCGCTGTCCGCTGGGCGCTCATTCCTCGGCGCGCTCTGCCCGTAGCGGGGCCCGGGCCCTTCCCCGCGCCGCTTCCCCCCCGGCCGCCGCTCCAGCGCCGGCTCCTCCTGCTCAGGGGCCGCCCCGGGCGCTGCCCCCGCCGCGGCGCCAGTGGCTGCGAGGCGGCT
>VWPW01020795.1:295128-335067 GCA_013389825.1 Crypturellus undulatus
GGGCAGGGAGCGGGGAACGGGACGCGCTCGGTCCCCGCGCAGCTCGCGTGGCCGGAGGCAGCGCCCCGGGGAGCGGGGGTGGCTGCGCTGCGGGTGCCGCCGAGCAGCCTCCGCTTTCCCGGGGGCGGCTGCTCCCGGCCCCGGTTGGGGCAGACGCTCCGCAGCGCCGGGAGCCCCCGGCCGCGCCCGCTCCCCTCTCGGCGCCGGGCGGAAGCGGCGGCGCTTTCGAGGCCCCCGTAATCGTCTCCGCGAAGTGGCGAGTTCTCGCTGCAAATAGCGCAAGGATTTATCTCCTCTCGAGCATGTGGGAGGGAAGTGGTGGCTGCAGAGATAGATACGAAAACAGAGCGGTGCATTTAAGGGTCAGAAATGTCCACATCACTTTGCAAAAGTAAGCGAAACCCATTTTTTTCCCCCGGCTTCACATGAGGCATCTTTGGGACTATCCACTCCTTTTATGGCTAGCTTAAAATACCACTTTTTCTTTCTTTCTCTATATAGGGAATACAACTAAGTCAGCAGTCTAAAACCATAGGGGAAAATGACCAAAGCCCTTTGCTTAATAAATCAAGGAAAGTTGTAGAAAGGCTTCTCCACGTTAAAAGTGAAGGACTGTGGCAGTTAACGGTACGTTTCAGTAGCCAGTGCGGTGCCTCGGCAGCGAGCGGGGCGCTACCCACGCAGGCTGGAAGTGACTCAGGGCGCACGTGACGTGACGGGGCGGCCTCGGGTTTGCTCCTGGGGTCCAGGAGCTCCTGGCTGGGTGCGGGGTGACTCACAAGTTGGTCGGATGGGAGCAGGGATTACGCGTGTCTGAAATTTAACAGACGCTGCTGGGAAACGGCTGGCGCCGTCGGTCAGCGACCGGTGCCGTACGTCGCTATCCCCTGCTAACTGGAAAGCTGCTCCCAGTGTCCTGTTTGGAGGTGCTTGGTGCATCTTTTAAACAGCCGCGGTTACCCAAGAGATGCAGCGTGACTGGGAGGGTTATGTACTCGCACGAGGAGCTTCCAGCCTCACGATTGGTGCTGCTGTTGATTTCAAACGTACAGTTGTGCATTAGCCGCTCTCTCTTGCAAGGGCCTCGGCTTGCTGCTTTTTGAAACCCTCAGGGAAGGGCTTGAACCAGTGATGAGGGGACTGGTAATCAGATGGGGTCACTGGATTTGACACTTATTTGAGCTGACAGAGCAGAATGGTGTTGCATGGCTGGCAGATTAGCAGTTCATTATTAGATAATAATTCTGTAGGGATTTATACCTCATGGTCACTGCTTGCTTTATTAGCATGGATTCTGGATGAGTTCAGGCAGACTGGGGAATTTGGTACTGATGTCCAAGCTAATACTTAACCAACGACCTTCTGGTCTAAGCTAATAAACAGTTGTGTGGCATTGCTGGATGACGAGAAGTCCAGCCTTTGAGACGCCGTTGTATGAGCTCCTGTTCTGAGCTGGTTAATGACCAATTCAGGTCCCTTTCCTTGTTCTTGACAGTGGGTAAACCAGGGTGGATGTTTCATTCTGCCCTTCTTGCAGAGCAGCGCTGGAAGCTGCTGCTGGTGCAGCAGTGACAAGAATGGCTGCTTGCAACGGATGTCAGTGTTGCAGCAGGACTCGGGTATTTGCATCTTGGTGAACATCATCAGGTCAGTAGAACAGAACGGATGAGAGACATTGGTTGTCTAATTTGAACTGAGGTTTTGAAGAAGTGAAGAAAGAGAACTCGTAACAGTGATGTTCTCTTCACGGAGAGGAATCTCTTGCTGCAGATGTTTCTGTTTTGCAGTGAGGGGTGATAGGTCCCTTTGTATTTTGCTTCNGAAGAAGTGGAGAAAGAGAACTCGTAGCAGTGATGTTCCTCTCTTCTCAGAATCTCTTGCTGCAGATGTTTCTGTTTTGCAGTGAGGGGTGATAGGTCCCTTTGTATTTTGCTTCTCCCTCTATCTTCATTAGCAGCAGGATCACAGAGCAGAATGCTTAGCTATTAGTTTAGCTGTTTAATGTGCCCCATACTTTCCTAGCATCAGGCATGCTTGATCTAGGGTATCGTAACTTCTTGAGCATATTTGCGGGGATCAGACTGAAAGCCTGAGGCTCTACCTTCCTCCGCATGCTTAAGTGAAGAGCCCTGAAGAGAAAGCAGCTCAGACTTGTTTGCTCCGTGTCTTCCTGCAGAGCTGGGCAGATGTGAAGGGCTGAAGAGGAGACAGCGTGAGCAGCAGGGAGGCAGCCCCAGCCCAGGGCGCTCAGTCTCTGCTCCCCTGACTCACCAGCACTCAGACACATCTTCCTCCTTGCGGTTTTGCGCGGTGGCCACACGTGTTCAGGGATGTGCCTGGCTAACAGCGATTTCCATTGTGGTGCCATGAAGTGCCTTGTAAAAGGATGTTGTGAATTTGGTTTCAGATTCTATTTAAATTCTAGTATTTAATGGTGGTGATTTCTGATGTACGTGGCAAATTAAGAGGAATGGGTGCTTTGTGTTCCTCATTGCTTTTTGAATTTTGCTAATGTTTTGGGTAACTGCTTCCATTTTACTTAGTGTCTGTGTAGGAGTTTCTTGTGCCAGACAAAGAAAGAGTGAGGAGTACTTGAAATGGGAAAACAGAAATCTTGGCAGGGGGCTCAGGGAAAAAGGAGTATGTTTTATCTGCTTATTAACCGATCTTAACTTTCACTTTACTGTTTTTTCTTGTTCTTTTTTTCCCTTTTTTATGTGTTTGTCAAAATCCATCTTAAAACAACAAGTTAAACACTGATCTTGGAACAGTTTGATCTTGTTTCTAGGGAACATCTGGAATATTTAGAGTGGAAAGCCAATCATAGTACATGACATTTGTTAGAAAATATTCCCCTCAAGACCTACTTGAGATGGATCCTAATTTTTTTTAACAATCCAAGTCTAGTCAACAGGAGATAGAGAAGAGCTGGGTTTGAGGTGTACGCAGCAGAGCTAAACAGGGGAATTTATCAATCTCAGCATTCTGAGAATATATACTACAGCCTTTACTCTTAAGAGAAGGAAATCTTCTTTCATCCACACTTCATACTCGAGTTCATCTAGGGGATGTAAAAACTGTGCCAGTCCTGGGAGCCACAGAGAACTCATTAACACTCCTTTTCAGTTCTCAAGCTGGCCCTACAATTGGCTTATTCCATTATGCATCTGGGGATTTGCAGAACAATGTCCTTTATCTGCTCCCTAGGCAAGGGCTTGGAGATGGGAAGACTTCAGGGGATGGATATTGATGCCTGGTGAGAAGTTGTGAAATGCAAAGATGCTCCTTTCCTCCACTCCTCCTCCTTTCTAAGCTGGATAAGAAAAGCAGATAGGGAATTCCAGGCTTGACTGCCCAGCAGTCTGGCGCCGCTTTAGCTGTGGCTGCTGCAGTGCAGAAGCGAAGCGAGGGATTATCCCCTCCTCTTCACCGCCACGCTCCTCCTCCAGCCCCGTATTCCGATGCCACTCACTGGGGTTAGCTGTGCCGGGCCAGCCGGCAGCTCTTCTGACTGTAGCGCATCGTGGCCAGCCGGACACTGCGGGCTGTTCTTCGGAGAGCTGAGTTTCAATGGCCACCCTGGCTAGGGAGAAGCGAGGACTGCTTGTGCGGAGAGCTTGCTTTTGTTTTGTGCAGAGTCGCCTTTGTAGTGGGATATTGAAATATGACCCAATGCCTGTTTGTTTGCAATAGCTGCAAGCCTCGTAGCAGAGATTCAAGTGGGAAACGGAGGGGGAATCCAGAGACAAAGCGGCGGGGGAATTAGGAACTGTGACGACGTGCCCTCCCTCCTGTGCCGGAGCAAGCAAAGGAAGGAGAGGTAGAGGAAAAAAGACTGAGCCTTGCAAGCAACCGTCACCCTGACGATGTGTCAGTCAAACACCCTGCAGGGACCAGATCTACACACAGGGAAATGGTGAGATGCTATAAAGCTTTATCTAACCCTCCACCCTCTTGCTACAACCTCCGCAAAGTTAAAATCCATGTCCGGAGGCTGCGTTCAGGGAACGGCGGCAGCAGCAGCTGTGCCGGGGACCAGCACCCACAACTGGAGAGTCCAGGCCCTGCTGGCTCTGCCGGGGGGACGCCAAATAGGAGAAGCCGTTTCAGGTACTGTGCAGTGTTTTCTGCTTTACAGGAAGGCAGAAACAAGGGAGGGAGGATGGGAGGGTTTCTGGGCACAGCGACAGCCATCTGCAAAGCTTTTGTTTGGCCTAATTACTATAAAGCTCCTTATGCATTGAATTGGCAGAGAAGGGCATGATGTTTTATGACAAGGGGAATGACAAGGGTTTCTTTCCTTTCTGCTCCGTTGGACTAGGAGAATAGGAAAAATCAGTGAGGGGCTGCTCTGAAAGGAGGCCAAGGCAGCAAGGAGCTGGAGCGCTCCAAGGCAGCTGCCAGGATGCAGCTCTGCCGGGATTGGTCCGGGATCGACTGCAGTGAAGAGGGGGGAGCAGCGCCCGGGTGCGGGGCCCTGGGGCAGAACATGGTGCCACCCCCAGCTTCCCCTGTGCCCAGGCAGCATGTTGTCCTCCAGGGGTTTTGTGCTCTGCGCAGGTCAGACTCTTATTTTAGGGAGAGGAAGCAGGGAGGAAGTTGGTTTTGCTGCAGAGAAAACCTGAGCCAAAAGCACCATTTTGCATCCCCAAGCGATGATGCTGTGCCTGCTCTTTTGAGCCAGATTTTGAAACGAACAGTTTGGCACAAAATTCTGTTTTGCTTTCCTAGCTTCTTTCCATTTTGGAAGGAAATGCATAGTGTGTTATAGTTTACCTTTGATATAATGGAATCCAGTGAAAAAGAAAGCTGTTGAGTGCAGCCAGAGCCTTGTGTCTGCAGCCAACACACACAGAGATGGGTCCAGGTTGTGGGCACAGTGTCTTCAGCAGAGGGGAGAACAGGCTCTTAGCCAGGGGTTCAGTCAGTGCCCAGAAGACGTGAATATTTTGCCCTCAGACAAGCAGACTTTAGTTTGCTAATGTCACTCTGGAAATGCAAGAAATAGCTTAATCAAGAATTTCTTCATGAGAAGAAGCCCAAGAATAAACAGGGAATCAGTTCACCTGAAGGGGCTCTCGTCCTGACCTCCCACAGCAGTCTGAACTGAGGCCCAAGATGTCTCTTGCTAGTAAGATAAGGGGCTTTCCCCTTCTCAGCCTCCAAGCTTCAACTTCTGCTTATGGCCACTTGCAGAAGAAGAGTTTGCTTTCAGTTAGGATATCCAGATCAAAAAAAGCCCTAGGTGCAGTTGGTTATGAGGCCAGAGAGTGATGAGACCAGATTAGCTTGCAGCTCCAGCTTGCAGCTCCAGCAGTATCTGCTTAGTCTGTGTATCCTCTGTTCAGAGCCAAGGTAGCCAAGGTATGAAGGTTTTAAGGCCTGCAAAGCTGGTTTTGGAATCAGTTATTTGAGCACTGCATTAGTGAACTCAGGAATGACACTCCTGTTTGTCTCTCCAGTATTAAGTGCTTGTTTCCTGAAGTCAGTCAGTGACCAACAGGTCGATGTAAATTTGACTCCTACATCTTTTGTGATGGATGGAGAACACAATTTAAGACACGATACAGTTGGGATACCTCCAGCAAAGGAAATCTCTAAGGGATTGCAATTCTTAGGCTTCAAGGATTTCTTTCACTAGAATATTGCCTTTTCATGCAATTTGGGGTCTCATGTCCCAGAAAGATAGATTTCCAGCTTTTAGAATGCTCACTTTGCTGCCCACTCTGGCTGCAAGATCTGGAACAGTCACAAGCAACTTTTTGGGGAGGTATTTCTGTTGATACTCCTACCAAATTTTGTTATCCATTTTTTTCCCCACTACCCTGTTCCATTTTTGTTGGATGAACAAGCTGTTATTTTGTTTTCTTATGTCCCCTGCAAGTGACTTTTGCATTAATTTTTGAGGGAGTGGTTAATGAATTTTGACCAGTGACAGTGAACACCATTATTTGGACAGAAGACTTTATTTTTTGGAGATAAACTGATCTTTTGTTTGGGAAAGGGGAAGAAGTGACCAAAACAGAGCAGTAGGGATTTGCAGAACTGAGGTATAGTTAAAGATAAGCAGAAATAAATCACTGCCAGCCATGAGGAGCTGGGGGTGATGAAGCCGAGATGCTGACCCTCTCATGTTGTGTATGTGATCTTTCAGGTTGCAATTCCCCCAGCTGGCCCTGAGGCGAAGGTTGGGCCAGCTGAGCTGTATGTCTAGGCCTGCTCTGAAACTCCGTTCTTGGCCTCTGACTATTCTCTATTATCTTCTGCCTTTCGGTGCTCTTAAACCCTTGACCAGAGTGGGATGGAGGCCTATGAGCAGGGTAAGTGTGAGCAGGTCTCTGCTGTGCTTCGTATGTTAGCTGCTTTATATTGCAGGGAGTTGGCAGCAGCGGGGTGGAGGGATCCTTAATGCAGACCAGGGTGGTGATTACTAGCATGAAGAGAGAGATACATTTAATGTTTCTGTTGAGGTTTTAATATTTGTAGTTCTGGTGACTAACTGCTTTACAGAGAGGTGACTGTTCAGTACAGAGAATTTCTGTATGTCCTCTCCTGGCCATGAGAATTGGGAAAATTGGTGGAAACTTTTGATTTGATCCAGTTACCTCCAGTTGATCCAGCCCCTCTGCATGCCAGGGCTAGGACAGGGCAGACCGGACTGTTTCTCCAGTTCTGTTTCCTGGCCACATTCAAATGGTCTGTTTGCTGTCATTTTTGCATAAGAAGGGTTGGTTTGTCAAGGTCTTGAGCATCTGTACTCCAGGCTGCCGGAATGACACACTAATGCAAATCTCTGCTCTGAAACTATTGAGAGCAGTGAGTAGGAAGCCGTCCACATAAATAGCATTTTAAATGTAATTTGCAACTACAAATGCAAAAACCATGCAAGTCCTTTAACTGAAAACTGTAACCAAACTGCAGTTGAGATGATTTCCTCTTAACAGCTATTCTTGATCCCATGAATTTGAAAAGTAGCATTTTTTTGAAGAGTGGGTGTTACTGGGAAATGTCACTTAGATAATTTTTGTGAATTGCATCTGTGTTTCACTGTAGAAAACCAAGCAGAATTGATTTTGGCAATTGGCACTGTTTAAGGCCTGTCAGCTAAAATGGTAATACATTTTTCTTTAGTATTTCAGTTTATGTATCCTGAAGTACCACTGATTTAAAAGCTTTTATTTGAAGTAAAATTAAATTGGTGACTTAATTCTTGAATATCACTCACTATATTTTGACCTGATGCAGGAAGATAACTGGGGAGTGAAATAAGTGTTATTTGGTAGGATGGACAAGCTCTCAAATGGTGTGTGCTTTTACCTGTGTTTATTACTGTAATCTGCAAGGCTTAATAGTAGAGGATATGATGACCAGTATTGGGAGTATATGATGACTTTTGTTACGGAAAAAAAGTTTTATTTTTATTTTTTTTTATCTTTTAAAGTGAAAGCTAGCCAGTTGTACTGTTTACAAAGACTATACCAGACTTAGCAAAACGCCTGTGCAGTTATGTCATGCTCACACAAGCTTTTTTTTTTTTTTTTTTTTTTTGCCAAAACCAAGTCCCATAGACCTCACAGGAATTAGCTGCTGGAATTACCCAGCAGGAAAACCTGCCATCTGCCCAGTTACAGGAATAGCATAACTCATTGCAGAGGTTCATTTGTTCTTCTTACTACTGAATCTTATGCTTTGGTGTAAGTTCCAAAGTAGAAGTGTCTAATAGAAACTGTCGCCCTTGAAAGGGAAGGGGCACTAGTGGCAGAAGTTGACACCAGTGTGGCAGCACCCACAGGGTTGTATTTCTTTAATTGTTCCAGTATCATGAAGTGGTACAATTTTGAGGTTTAGAGAAATACCTTCACTAGTAGATGGCCATCTGAGAAGTACCGTATCAAACATGGAGAAGGTTTTTAAACCGATTTTCTTTTGGTTATTTACAAAAATGAGCACATTTGTAATGCTAAATCCTTCAAATTAGGATTCTACTGGAATATGTGAAATGTCTCTTTTTTTTTTTTCTATAAACCTCACATGGGCAGTTGCCAGTAACTTTCATGTGAAGCTTCAAGGGAGTGGAGTTTCTGGCTTCAATATGAAGTTATAATAAGCTCCATGGCTGCATCCTCTCCTTCCTCTGTTCTCATCGGGACAGCAGAAGGGAGGAGAAGCGCAGTGTAATTTCCTGCAGATGTCAAGACTACTTCCTGCATAGTCTAACTTGCTGAATTCAAAGCAGTGTCAGCAGGAGGAATCTGAGCCCTTCTGGTTTATGGGGAGAGATGATGGAAGCCAGCAATGAGCACAGTGAATGACATGGTGTAATTGTGCTTTCTTTAGGTTGCTCTTTACAAATCTGTACCGACTCGGCTGCTCTCACGAGCCTGGGGGCGCCTGAACCAGGTGGAGCTGCCTACATGGCTCCGGAAGCCTGTGTACAGCCTCTACATCTGGACCTTTGGAGTGAACATGAAGGAGGCAGCTGTTGAAGATTTACATCACTACAGAAACCTTAGTGAATTCTTCCGCAGGAAGCTGAAACCGCAAGCCCGGCCAGTCTGCTGTTTGCACAGTGTTGTGAGTAAAAGGAAACAACAGCTTTACACTACAGCCTTTATCCCCTAGAGAAGGAGCATGCCTAAGCTTTGTCTTATGTAATTAAAAGACACAAAGCAGAGACTAGAATCCCACAGAACTTTCACAACTTCACTTTTTACAGGAGCTAGATGTGAAGGAAGAGGAGTGTATTCACTCTTCAGTTAATAGTTTTTTTGCTTGCTCTGATGGCTGAACAGATGAGGTATCCATTCATTTCTAATGTGTTTTGTTTCTTTTTTCTTCTCTGTAGATTAGTCCCTCTGATGGAAAGATACTTAACTTTGGACAGGTAAAAAACTGTGAAGTGGAGCAGGTGAAAGGTGTTACTTACTCGCTGGAATCTTTCTTAGGACCCCATGTCAGCACAGAGGAGTTGCATTTTAGGCAAGGTAAGTTGTACATCTGCTGGACCTTGTATGTGCTCTGCTCTGCCACTTCTGTGCTCTCAGAGAGCAAGAGAACACAGATCTTTCTGTTCCTTCCCACTGTCAGGAACAAAAATAGTTCTGTGCTTTCTTTTTTTCCCCCTTCTTTTTTCTCTTTAATGTTTATCTTGCATTTGAGGATAAACATATCACTGTAGAGTAGCTTTGTACTGTATTGCCCCAGTCATTCTCCCATTAAGTATTTGGTTCCTTTCTGTATGGTTTTATTAATGCTTAAAACAGATTTCAAGATCTAATCATGTAAGGAGACTAGGACTTCTGCTATCATTCAGATGTGCCCAAGCACCTGATTAGCAAAGATTGTACAAACTGCTCCATTTTCAATACATACACAGATGTAAACCTGAGGCCTCTCTACAAAATCTACTCTTGAAAGGGTGGCTTTGGGCAAGAATTTTTGTGTTTCACTGAACTTCATTTTCTGTTGTGCCGCTTGAGGAAGGTAAAGCTCTAAAACTAATAAATTTCCAAAATGTTTAAAATTCAATACAGGATCCAATTCTGTTGTAAAAAGAAAGAAGCACCTTAAAATGTTGGATTTCTGTGGCTGAGTGAATCTCATAGTCTCAATAATACACATGGGCTGCATTTAGTGCTCTGCTCTTACCACTAATTATAATACAGGCTTCTAGGCTACAGTAGATGATTGCATGAATATCTCTAACCCCTTTCTATCCATGGTTTCCTTGCAGCACCACCTGGCAACTCATTTCAGCAACAACTTGTCACCAAGGAAGGGAATGAGCTCTACCACTGTGTGATCTACCTTGCGCCTGGAGATTATCACTGCTTCCATTCGCCCACGGACTGGAGGGTGTCCCACCGACGTCACTTTCCAGGTGGGCTCCTACTCTTGGAAAATGACTGCAGAGCAGCTGCGGAGAGGAGTGCTGGTCTGGGCCATGCTGAAGGACAGGGGCCCTGGAGCAGCTGTGCAGTCACAATAGATAACTGAAGGAAAGGAATTTGTCACACAGTAATTAATTGTAAGGTAGTAGACTTTGCCAGTACAAATCGCATATGAAAAAGGTTGAAGTCCTGGAGGTTCTTGCTGTAATCAACTCTCTTTTTAAACTAGCTTACTTTATTAGCGTTTCCTGGCAGCTCTAGCTAGCTCCTTGCCTTTCATCTGCAGACTTAGGAATCACCTCTTTGTGTTATCAAAGAGAACTGTGGGGGGGCTTTCCAGTATTGGATGGTTAATCACTAACACATTCCTAAGCTGTAAAAAGTTATTTGATATGCTTTTAGCAGACTGTGGCCTTTTGTTAGATGGATCTTAAGCTGATCCTAGAAAGCTGCTTTCCCTTCTGTCAGGGCTGAGACTAGGCCCTAGCTCCTTTCTTGCCATCTCTCTGGAGGGCTGATTTGATGACAATTAGCAGTAGTTACCACACGTGAACTGCCAGATGAAAGTAGGGTGAAGTTAATTACATCTTTTGTAGAGTAGCAGTGTCAGAGTGTGGATAGGAGTCCCCGCACCTCAAACTGCTGATAGGGAGTAGGCAGGACTGATACAGAACAGGCTTCAGCAGGGCTCCCAACAGAGACTTTGCCCCTTAATAGCACGTCACTACCAGTCAAGGTGAAGTTGTAGGTGTGAATGAGTGAAAGGGGAGCAAGGCAGCATGAAAAGAATTATTCTCAGATAGGAAATTTGAACCTTTCATTCTCTAACAGAGAAAAGTGTAGATCATGTTCCAGGTTGCTTTCAGCCTTCTACTGAAAGATGAGTCTTCTCTGTTTCCCAGTAACTGCAAAGCAAAATGCAAATATAAGCACCTTCTGAGCAGTGTTGATCTTTTCAGCCACAAGCCTTAAGATCATATTTTTCTGTGACCGGTTGTTTTTAGTACTGCCTTGTGTTCATTTGCTCTGATTAGCACTTGCCTCTCCCTCCTATTTGGAGCAACAGAACTGCTTACTGGGCCAGTTGTACTGAAATTACCATTTAGGGCATTACAGTCTATGGGACTGAGAGCCTCGCTTGAGTATATTCTCACTGTTGCAGGCTCTCTGATGTCTGTGAATCCTGGGGTTGCCCGCTGGATCAAGGAACTCTTCTGCCACAACGAACGGGTTGTCCTTACAGGCGACTGGAAACATGGCTTCTTCTCCTTAAC
Organism: Crypturellus undulatus; assembly: GCA_013389825.1. Classification (NCBI taxonomy): domain Eukaryota; kingdom Metazoa; phylum Chordata; class Aves; order Tinamiformes; family Tinamidae; genus Crypturellus; species Crypturellus undulatus. The sequence continues at coordinate 306,293 of VWPW01020795.1, forward strand.
AGCAGTAGGAGCAACAAATGTGGGCTCCATCCGAATCTATTTTGACCAGGTGAGTCAGAGGGTACCTTCCTGTTTTTGAAGGTTGGTGGTAAAGTAGAATGAAAGTTGTCTAACTTAAATGGTCATCTTCAGTATAGACTTTTTAAAGTATTCCTGTTGTGCTCTTGACATGTAAGCTCGTGCACTGAAAATACCTGGCCCGACACTGTTTCGAGCTGTGGTAATGAATACTGAATGCTGTAATTCCTCAGCAATGGTTTCTTCATTCTCTGTACAGGACTTGCATACCAACAGTCCAAGCTACTCAAAAGGTTCCTACAACGACTTCAGTTTTATCTCCAACAATAACAAGGAGGGAATCCCCATGAGGAAAGGAGAACACTTAGGGGAATTTAACTTAGGCTCCACCATCGTACTCATCTTTGAGGCACCCAAGGACTTCAAATTCCACCTCAAAGCTGGACAGAAAATCCGCTTTGGAGAGGCACTGGGCTCTCTATAGAAACTCACAGCAAGAAGGTTATACAGAGGAACTCGATCGCACCACTGAGTGTTCCATTTAACAAGTATGTATCACTCAGCAGGACCTGGGTGAGGAAAATAGGTGTCATTGCTGGGGTAGACTTGGCAGTATTTGCCCCATATTTACACATGGCTGCTGAATGCAGAAAGAGAGTCAGATGATCCATATATGTATCAGGTACAGTTGCCTTTAAAAACATTGACCAGGGAGGTTTCAGTCCCACCCTGTGCCTGCAGTCTTTTATGTTCTTCCCCTCAGTGTGCCACAAGGTAATTAATTATGTTCTCTGAGCTTGTAAGTCCCTTTTAAGCCTTACTAGGCTCTGCAGGTGCAATGGGAAAGGGTGAAGGTAGAGATTAGCTGTATTTAAAGGGACACTGACAGGTTGATTCAGACTTTGTACCTCAGATTTGTAATATCTGGTTGACAGACCTTGAGTGGAGAATGTATTCTCATTTGTTTTAAAACAATCCTCAACGTTCTTAAATAAAAGGCTGCCTGTGAATGCACATGGAGCCAAACAGTTCAACTGGCTCGTATGGCTTTACAGTCCAAACTAAGCAATGTGCACAACAGACAGCATCAGTACAATAGACTCATCCACTTTGTTTTCTAATATTAAATAACTTCACATCTTTTACCTGACATTGTCTCTTTAAAAATGGACTTTGCACTGTATTTTAAACCTGAAAACACTGTGTCTACATTCCACGCTGGTCATCTTGAGAATTTTTTTTAATAGTAGCAGAGAGATTCATGTGTCCTACCCCTAATCTATAGTTTTATTTTGCCATTCCAGGCCTTAAAAACTTTGTTTATATGAGTGATAAAATAAGATTGTGACGAAATAACACAGGATTAAGGGTAGGAAGGTAGAGAAGATGTTTATCTTCTGTGATGCAACAAGATGGCAGCCAAGATAGGTTTTTACTTGTTTTTACTTTCTGGTATATATCTTAATGGTTGTATGGTCACTGAATTCTTGGTAACTTAATTCTTCTATTTAAAGAAAGTTTCAGAGTCTTAAGGACCAATTTTAATTTGCACGGAATGAAATGCCATATGCACTGAGTGTGTATTAAACTATTACAGACCTTTGAAGCAATCTAAAGTTGCCTCTCAGGTACGTTAGCCTGATCCTTCTATAATGGGCTGGCAATTCTTTATCTTACTCGAAATACATAAAAGCCACACCTGTTCTGACTTCTGCCCTCATGCTTCACACCAGCAACATGCTGGGCCCTGTAAGCTCTACGTGAATCGTCATCATACAGCAAAACTTCAGAGCCTCTTTATAACTTCACATCAGAAAAAGCTGCAACAAAAACTTAACAGCTTGGGTCTGTTGAACTGGCACTAAATGGCATTGACAAAAATTAGTGCCCAAATGAAGAGGAGGATTTCACTTTTAAGACAATCTATCACTTGTTCTTAAAGAATAAGCTCTCCTTTGAGTCCAGGCACCCCCCATGCTTAGAACTGACTTTTGCTGCCTTGAGCTTGTGGGAATGGATGTGCTTACGAAACCTGCCTTTCTGATGTCTGAAATTTCTCATACTACTTCCTTGCTTAAGCCTTGGGTGTTTTTTCTCTGCTGCTTTGAGAAGATGGTATGATGCTTTTAACTAGCTCTGATCTCCTGAAGAAAAACTTCTCTTTTGTATGCACTGCAGAAAATAGAATATAATTTTGTTGTACAAATGTCCAATTTGCCAAGTCCTGTATGCTTAGCTTGTCATCAGGAAAGAAGGGGTGATAAACTGCATCTAGTGATGTAGCTCAAGAGTGGTTTTAAATGATGATGGTTGTTTGGGTGGCAAGCAGGAGAAAATTATTCATTTGGCTCCAAGAGTCAATGCTTCCTCACATTACATGGGGGAGAGTTTGAAAAGCTTGAAGTGGCTCTCAGCCACCTATCTTATTAAACTTCTTGGTATTAGCAAGTTAACTCCTGCAGTAGTATATAAGTATATACAGGTTCTAGAAATGTACACTTCTTAAAAACATTTGAGAATGAGAAACAGAAAGGCAAACATCAACCCCCAGGTAAAGTTATAACTAGTCTCATGTCTCAACTTCAAAGACAGCATTGCTAATAGTCAAAGCAAATTTGTTCCAGTGGATTAAAAAAGAGAATGAAAACCTTCCACCTTCTTCACTGCGGCCTATGGCACCTGACACAGCCAAAGCACCTTTAAGCTTTAATTACTTGCTAGTCAGCATTGTTATCTGCACTATTTGAAGGTCACTTAGGACCTAGGAGTGTATTACAAGGGCTCCTAGGAGTGGGGAATAGATTGCCTGATGTTTACTTCAGTAGGAATCCAAGAGGGAGAGGGTTCAACATGCAAATGGCTGGGGGGTTTTGTGATGATCTTAATATTGTGCAGCTGATTAACAAACATGAGGTGATAGGCAGTAGTTACCATTGGGCCGTGAAAGTGGAAGCAAAGTTCCTGGAGGGTACTGATAATGCTGTGAATTTCTCCTGCATGGAGAATCCATTTAATTCTTCAACTGTATCAGTAGCACGGTATTTTTGTATGTCAAAGTGTATGACTTACTGACATTAACTCATTTAATTGCAAACATTTTGAAATAAAGAATCTTATCAGTGTTGTTTATATTTCTGCAATGTCAGGGGCACCAAAAGTAGATAAAGTAAGTGCAGCATGAGGTATTTTAGCGCCCCCCCCCTTTTTTTTTTAAACAGGTATGGTTAAAAAAATACAAATAAGCAGAGATATTTAAGTTAACTTACAAAATAAAAGTGTCATACATGACTGAAGAGAAGGTATACATTTTTTTCCATTCCCCTTTCCCTCTGCTACAAACGAGGCAAAAACTGAGCAGAAATTCCTACCAATGAGCTGGAAGAGTGATTCAGCATTACAGCTCCAGAGCAGTGTGGATATCATGGAGACGGGCAACCAACTTCTGTACATGATGTCTCTCTTTTAGTTGTGCTTTGGTGAGAGTGTTGACCCTCATTTCCAACTGGAAGTGAAAAGGACTGCATAAGCTGTTTGTGTAGCAAGAAAGTTTCCAAGCTTTTGGATTGAGGAAGACTAAATGAGCTCTTAACAGCCTATATATTAACTCCCTTAAATAAAGGACCATGAAGTAACAGAATACCAGTTAAGTATCATTTAGCTGATACAAGACCTGCAGACTTTGCTGTACTGAAGAGGGAACTGAGAGTCATGCAGATGCTGGCATTGGAATAAACTTGAAACTTTCTTAAAAAGCCTCAGAAAAAAAATCTTGATGCTAACCTGTAGAAGCCTGATGGGGGGCTTAGGGCTGGTACTGAAAAAAAAATCTATAGGTGCTGCAGTCACACTTCTGAATGAATAGGCATGGACACTGCAGTCCTTGAGAACAGAACACGACAATTCTTCCCTTTCTGAGCACAAGTTTCCTCTGGAAATTTTAATAATAGTTTGCTATGTAGTTCCCTACAACTAACTTCAGCCTACATGCATAGCATAGTGATAATCGCTTAAGTAACATCACTTTATTTGCTAGGTACTCACCTGGTGCAGTTCTTCTTGTACTTCTTGTATGGCATCTTGGTCCTCTGGTTGTGTGCTCGTTTCTAGCCACTTCCGCAGAATCTGTGCCTGCTGCTGACAGGACCTGATAAAAGGGATTAGGAGGACTGTTGATCCCAGGAGAATCTCAACAGTCTAAGCAACCTAGACTTGCAATTGATAGTTGCAATAGGACTCACTGCTAGGACTCAAAAAAAGGAATGCTGGAAAGCAGAGAAATCTGCTGAAATCTGACTGAAAGTTGGTACCCTATGCCACCCGCACTTCCTAACTTCTTCCTTTCTTCACCGTTGGATCCACTCCCCTGACCCCTTCTCAAAGCATTTTTGTAAACCTGTGCTTACTCGAACAAACAAGTAATCTGTTGTCAAACTCTTGCCATAGTTATTTTAACTGACAGTTGGAAAAGCTAAGTCTTCACTCCTCATGATAAAAGAGCTGAAAGATAAATTTTTGCTACTCTGCCAAGTTCATTTGCAGTGCATTTAGATTGTCAGTGGCATCTTTACCATGCTTCCTACAATAGCTGCCAAAAGAATATTACACACATACTATCTCCCACCCAGAATAGGCTCTAAAAGGAGAAAGCACAAAAGCTCTAAGAACTTGTTTCAGTCACAGTTCTGCTGTGAAACAGACTGGTTTCAAAGTAAATACACACATAAAAGTGCAATACTGAGTTGAGAGCATGAAGAAGGGTGGGTAAAGGGGCTTTGCAACCTACCTGAGTTCTTGCTTCCTGCTGAAGTAGTACTGCATTTGCTGCTGAATAGACTGGAGCTCTGCTTCCAGCTCTCTTTGTAATACCTCTTCTTTTCTGGGGTTGTGCTTGCTTGCTTTCTCTTCAGCTGAAAAGACGATACAAGGCACAATCACTGGAAGTGCAGCAGTCCTGTCTGTTTTTAATTCTTCTAAGGGAGGTTCAGGTTAATGTAACTCTCTACCTAATTCCTTCTTTTCCATTTTGTCACACCAAAGGATTGACCCAAAGGACTGGTTTCAGCAAGAGGGCAGGGATCTTGATAAAGAATTACAAAGTCTCAAGGCTCACCTTAAGCCTACCAGAGAGACAGGAAACTCTCTGGCATCTGTTTTAGTGCTACAAAGGCTGTTTTGACCTATCCATGAGGATAACCTGTAACTACTACAGTTTAGAGCTCGGGGGCCTACCTGCGGTTTGGTGACTCTGTTTTCTCATGAAGTCCTCAGGTGACAGCAGATGTGGCTGCAAGTTTGGCTGCAGTTTCTTCCCCACAAGGCCCTGTTGGGAATCTTGGGAATGTGCTTCTGTGTGACCATCCACAGACTGGCCTCCTCTCTACAAAGACCAAATGACATTCTTTCCTTCTCAAAAGGTTTTCCTGAGCGAGTCTTACAAACTGGGATGTACCTGACCCAAGCTACTAAGCCCTACACCCCTTAAGAAGTCCCCTGTAATTGTTGCACCTCTCTACAGCTTTGCTTATTCTGTGATGTTTCAAGAAATTAGAGCTCTTTCACTCGTAACAGTGAGGGAGGTCTTTCACCGAGGTTAGTGCTTCCCATTCTACAGGAAACAGAAGAGTTTAAGCTAAAAGCAGCTACTTGCAGGTAAACTGAATTTAATTTTTATTGTTGAGACTACAAGCCATAGTCACAGCTACTAAGCTGAGTTTCTCAAAATTCCTGCAATTTCGCTGGCAAACTCTAATGCTGTGAACTCTTTGGAGGAGCTGTGCTCTCAAATCAATTGCTAGGAAGAACATCCTACTGGGAAGGAGACAAGAGCAGGAAAAAGGCATGAGTTGAAGTACAAAACACACAAGCTGGCCTATTAGTGAAGTAGGCTGGCCAACTGGTGAAGTTTCTTCAAACTCATGGTAAAGAAAAGGAACTTTTTGTGAAACCAGAAACAGCTAATTTGCAACAGTAACAACAACAACAACAATTGCTCACTGAAGGTGCAGCCCTGAGGAGCCACAGGAAGAAGCAGTAATAAGCCAGCTCTGTGTTGACAGCATCCTGGTAAATACTCTAGTTTCTCTCAACAAAACACCTACCTTTTTTGCTTCAGCTTTCACCTGGGGCATGAATGACAACGGAGGCCATAGCTTTGGCGTTGGACAGAGCTGAACAGCGTGGTGCTCGTCTTCTGGCCACGCTGGTGCAGAGAGGAGAGCAGCAGGTACAGGAGATGAGTGGGCATGAGCAGTACTGTCCACTTGGGACAGCTGATCGCGGATGCTTCCTTCCATTTGAGTTGATAGCACTAAGTGCCCAGCCTGAGCAGAACATTTGTTCACAACTGTTTGCTGAGAAGGTGTCTCTGATCTGTAATGGAAAAAGAAAATAAGGTCTCTACATTTCAACCCACTCTTCTTGTTCTTTTCAGTCAGTGTTTTTTTTTTTTTTTTTTTTTTTTTAAAAAAAAAAAAGAATCTTGCTAGCCCCTAGCATATAGGAGGGAACTTGTGCCCTGCTGAGTTAGCAAGCCTCCTAAATCCCCCACAGTACTGGGTTCCAGCACAGGACTGCTAGAAATTTGTCTCATCCAGACCTGCACTTACCCTGCTGTAAAACAGTAGTAGTTCAAAGGAACAAAAGCAACCCCATTAGGGCAACTTTCCCACTGGTTGCCTTCTTATGCAAGGGAAACCTCGATTAAGGGAAAACAAACAAAAATCCAACAAAATGGGCTAAAAAGGAAAAAAAAGCAGCAGAGTGGTAAAGGTCTTCACTACTCCTACTTGCCCTGCTCCAAACCCTCCACATTAACCCAGGCTGAAACAACTTCTTCTGAAACTGTGAATTCAACCAAAGACAAAATCCTGACTTATTTTGTTTTGGGGACAACAGGGGAGCAGCAGCAAGCAGCAATCACAGACAGGTTTTGGGTAGAAATACATATTTACTTCTCAGTAACTAACAAGGAACAACTAATTCTGCAATAATTTAATGAAAGAAAATACAGTCTATTTCAGTCTGGAAGCAATTTTAGCTTCTGCAACAAGAGCAATTTCAGCTCCCTCACTTTCAGGGCTAAGAAGCGATACTGTAACCGCAGCGCAGATCTTTTTGTAGTAACTTTCTCAAAAGCAGTTCTGTTTAGAGCTGCAGAGTTGATTTTGCCATGACAGAAACATTCAATTTTGGCTCACACATTAGTAAGTTATTAATCCTGCCCCACAGACTAGTTAAATCCAGATCCAAACCTTTTGTGGAGCAAATATAATCTATGAGTCAAAAAAAGCATCACCACAACTCAGACTTCTAGGTTCATTTTCTTTGAAAAAATAAACTTTGTTTATAGCTAATCCTATAAAATTTTAGGAGTCAGCGAGGTGTCTTATCTTTTTCCTGCAAGTTCCTCGCAGGAGGAACAGAAACAGAGCTCTTGGTTGCTATTTAATTAACCTGACAATTCTATTATTCCTGTCCACTTCATAAGAAGTCTGAAGTTTTACAGTTCACCATGTGCTTTTGATAGTATAGACAAATGCAGTGCCCCATAATTACTGAATGCTCCGTACTATGAAGGGGATTGAGGGAATAAGCATAGCAAGAGGTCCAGTGTAAGTATTTACTTAAAAACAAAACAACAACACACACACACGCACAAAACACACACTTCTACCTAGTAAAAGCCATTCCTAGCAGTTCCTTGCTTTCTAGAGATTCCAGTAGGAAGTCAGGTCTTCGCGGTGGTAACCTTGCTTGTCGAAGAACATTTCTGTAAAGAATGAACAGGACCAATAATGCCATAGTTTCATAATTATCTTAAATTAGCATAAGCCGCATGAGCTATACACTCACAGCTCGCTGAGAATTGAGTCCCCAGCAGCAAGGAGGAAGGGTGAACAACTGCTTTCTGAGGGCCACGGCATTTCCTCTGCTGAACATCCTCTTGTCCCTGGGTTAACATCAGGCACCTTAAATGTTACTTGCTTCTTCAGTAGAGGAGTAGAAGGCTTATTTAGTTGCTTGCAGAGTGCCTTCTGTTTCCAGAGCATGGCACAATGATGCACTGACTGGTGAAGGCTGTAAGCTGCCTGCCAACACAAAGAACAATGAATCGTTTGATGAGCGAGAGCAGGAAGCTGCACGGTGCCACCCAAGGAGAAGGGCCACAGAAAGGAACCAACACAGCCAATGGCACAACAGCTCTCTCCATGATAAATTAGCAGATCCACCAGCCATTGGAAAAGGAGAACTAACCAGGCACTTTCCAATGAGGCAGGCTGCACATCAAAGAACCACTATCTTGAAAACTTGGAAAGGAACTGAAAGAACTACCCATGAATCAGGAGAACCACCACCAGCAGCAACCCTACTTTCCTCTCCATGCACAGGGCTTGACTGACAGGTAAACGCAGAAGTGACATCACAGCCCACAGCCTAGTGCTAAAACTATGACAGGATTTGATGCAGCCTTTAATACTTTGTGCTAGCCCTGTCCCTATTGCTTAGAGACTATACCCAAAAGTAAAGGTCTCCTCCAGGTCTAGTCTATATGGTGGAGATGGGTCCGTTCTGAAACAGCTTGTTAAGAAAAGCCTCCAGTTAGCAACACCAGCCTGAAGAGCTCTAATTGCAGCTGAGTGACAGGGTGTTCGGTTTTAAACCATGGGCAAAAGCACATGTCAGATTCAACCAGAGTTCAGACTTACGGGTTCCAAGACCATCTCCCCTCCACCAATTAGAGTAATACAGTGCCTAGATGTATCCAAGTGATCACTTGTCTCCTTCACCTTCGGCTGGTGCTGAGCTTGGAGCTGCCTCCTCAACTGTTCCACGCCAGCGGAGTGTCCCACCATCCCGGTTACGCCATCTTGCAGAAGGGCAGCACAGTGAATAACTCCGGCCCTTTCAATCAGCTTTTCCTTCCGTTGCTGCTCCCGGACAAATCCCAGCCAAGCACCAAATACCTTCAATATGAAGAGCAGAGAGGTACAGGAGGGCTACAGAGACGAGTCCTGGGTTTGGGACCTCCCCTGCAAACAGGGACAGGCTCCATTCTAGCGATCAGTAATAGGCAGAGTTCCAACAAGACCACAGGACAAGGGCAAAGGGACAGGGACTTAAATCAGCTGAGGCTGGATGGGGAAAGCATGTGCAAATTTTTTAATCAGATAAGAGGATTTGGGGTCAGCTTTTCAGCATCCCAAAATGACATACAGCACTCTGAAAATCACAATGAAGATATATTCAACATGCACTTGGCCTGCTGCAATCAAACCTGCATGTAATCTGCAAAGATCCCAAATGCACTTGTCTGCCCCTCACCTCCTCCCCAGCGCCTTACCTTGCCCTGCAATGAAAGGCACCAGTGCCACAAGGCTCTCACTGTCTCCCGCTTTTCCCATTGCTGCTGCAGCAGCTAGCAGGAAAAAAAAAAAAAAAAAANCGCTGCAGCAGCTAGCAGGGGGAAAAAAAAAGTAACCAACACACAACATCCAGGTTAGGGATTTACATGTCACATATCAAAAAATTTAGCCAAATGGAGCATTAACCAAAGAAAGTGCTGGTGGAACAGAAACAGAACAGCAACAAGAGTCTACTCAGATTGTCCATTACACACAAGATTTCCCTAGTGTTAGTAGAATAAAAACAAAACAAAACCCCCCACACAAACTTTGAGACAATGTTTAAACACATTTTTTGTAGTCTCCATGTATAAATAGAGCATGAAAGAAAAGAAGGGTTAAAGATGAGCAAGGAGCTAGGTACTTGCGCGGGGACAGTTCCTCACCTGTTTCTTCCAGCAGGAGAAGCAGTCAGACAAAAGTCTCCGAGTCATTAGCTGATAACCCCATTTCTGCAGGAGCTGCGAGGCAACCAGAACAGTGAGTCTCTCAAACAAACCCCACTTATATGAGCCATATGCTATGAGAGCAGAACAGCCTTTATCTCCCTTTCTTTCCTCTGCTGAGGCCAGCCACCCTCAATACACAAGTGCTCTGTGTTGTAACCCCTTCAGCAAATTTCCAGGAGCCCAGCAAGGATTCCATGTAGAATAAATGATCTTGCATATGGCAAGCCTTGAATTCTGTCTCCTGTTAGGTTTATTAGTTCTATCAGTATTTCTTCAAATAGGACTCAGGTCAGTTCCTTCCTCAGTGCACAAGGAAGGGTCTCATGCTCCTCCTCTTCAGCTAGCATGACCATCCCCTTCCCCAGGAGACCCAGCCACACCAGCTGTTTGCCAGCCTGGGGAGGAGTTATCCTCCTCACCGCCTTCGCAGTGTACTGCTCATGGTATTTCTTCCAATTTCCCAGGTACTTCTGGAGCAGGTGCTGCTGATGGTGCTGCACTGCCCTGTCTTGTTTAGCTCTCAGCATCACCGACTCCGCAGTAGCTTCCTTCCAATGAAGAAACAGGCTCTGTAAATGTGCTGTTAGGGAAACGCAAAGTAACATGAGACTAGTCAGGCCAGAGAGCATTAGGAGTTTAGCTCCTCTCTCAGCTTGTTTGGGCAACACTTGGCTCTAAGAAGGATAGTCAGGGCACTGGGACTTGCAAGTCTTCCCCATTGTCACTGACAGTCCTCCTCATCGTTAGGAAATCATTTACTCTTTCTGTGCTTCGATTCCTCACTTCCAGAATGCAAATGACACCAGAAAAATGCTTGCAGAGTTGGACAGCCATTTCATATTAATTACTAGAGAAACACTGAGGCAATAACTGAGGCAATAAAATTACTTGCATTGCCTGCAAAATAGAGATGCCTGAGCTCTTCACGGTTAGTAACGGAAAACTCCTTTCAGGAAGGAAATATTATCATCCATTACTTAGGGAACCGAGAGAGAGGCAAAGGTCACTCATTAAGTCTGCAATAGACCATGAAGTCTCAAGTCATATCTCATTCTGTGAGGCCATCCTCTGTAGGATTAAAGGCACAATCCATCCAGTCATTTAATCTAAACAGATGAAACAAAAGGCTGCTCTGCTAAGACACATCCTTCTAAGAATCATACACAAAAATTGAATATTTGACAATTTAATATCTGTATCAGCTCACCTATATTCAAACGTTTTATGCCCTCCTTCACAGCTGCCAGTTTCTGCTGACGATTATGTGCTCGTAGTGAGGCAGCATTCCTCCACTGCAGCAACACCTGAAGATATTTTGCAAATCAGGAGACTGGATGCAGACCAACATTTTAACAATCTTGAAAGTGAAAGGACTATACACCCCATTGCTGCCACCACAACCACTTCCATCTCATTCTTATTCAAGCTGCAGCAAGAGGGCACAGATTCCCTCCAAATGAAAGCCAGCACTATTTCAGGCCCTTGTGCTTTCAAGGTGTTGTTCTCTTCTTTCCCCATATAAGTTTTATTACTATCCTGTGCACCTCTTCTCTTCCTTCCAGGAAGCTGTGCAGGGGAAAGGAGAGAAGGGAAGCATGGGGCAGGAACAGAAAGAGAAGAAGAGAAAAAAAAAAAGAAAAAANGTGGGGCAGGAACAGAAAGAGAAACAGAAGAGAAAAAATAAAAGAAAAAAAGGGCTCATTACAGAGATGCCTGCTGAGATAAATTAGAATCAGAGTTGGAATCTTCCAAACTTTTAGATCTTTCTCAGCAGCGGTTTTTCGGAGTTCTGAGTTGTGGTCCTTCCAACTGCATTACCTGATCCCTGCCTGAGCTAGTATTTCTTCCTACACCTTGGTACCTGCTGCACACACCCTACCTTTGACAGGATCACTCTCCTATAGTGCTGATCTGCCAGACAAGCTGCCTTAGCTTCAAGGGCATTTTCTCTCCATATATGCAGCAGTTGCCTGAAGACAAAGCAGAAAAAAAACTTTAAAGACAGACTCTTGCCTGTTCTTATTTCAGCATAACTTGTTCATTCGGCCCACTCCCACTCACTGGGAAATCAAAACCAAAGCAGCTTCTGTCCCTGCAGGTCTCTGCTGCAGAGAAGGCAGCGCTAAAGCACAAGACATCCTTAAATCTAGCACCTCAAGCAGGGTCAGTCACACTCACAGGTGTATAGTGCTAAAGAAGGAAAAAAGCCATCAAGTAGCTAAAACTAACACCAATATACAGCGACTATTACCCTTAATTGCTCTCCTCATTATAATGTAAAGTAGCCCCTTAATGTTCCAAGATGCTTTAAGACCAGCATGGTCAGAATCCATCTGCTGCCATCTGCTGCAAGTAGTTTAGAGCTAAGTGTCTTTCATGGGACTGAACAGAGATAAACCCTGGCAAATGCAACAGGCACAATCAGCAGCAGGGGAAAGATTTTGGAACTTGATTAAAGAGATAGTAAGAAATTAAACAAACAAACGAAATCCTCAACATAACAGCGGGCAATCCTGTGACAGCCTGACCTGTTTTAGTCAGATGAACTGCAGGCAAACAGTAATGCTGAGAAGAAATGATTCCCAGCACCAAATGCTCATAAAATCAGAAAGACCGAAGCAAAAGAGAAAAATTTGTCTGCAGCAAAGTCACTTCCCTCCCATGCTGCACATGGAAGCATACTTACTGCAGCAGTAGTCTATGGTGTTTTTTCTCCTTTTCAGATACTTGATATAGAATGCACTGCACATTATGCTGGTAACTCTACAAGAAAAGCAGCAAGATGTAAGACTCTGAAAACTCTTAACAACAGCTTTAGAATCCGGGAAAAAGTAAGCTGCAGCCACTGGAACTGAATGCTCCGTTTTTCTGAGATGTAGCAGCTGAAACCTGCTAGCTAATTCTAGCTATCACACACCCTTTCTTCAAAGCCACAATACTACACTGCTTCTTTTGCTTCAGCAATCAATGCTAAAGCTCACTTTATCTAGAAACAATAGCTCCTTTCTACTGTGCACATGTGGTGTGTAAGCCACTGCAGTGAAACAGTGCAGCAGCTCTGCAGCTCTCTGTCAAGCAAACAGTTAATTTCAACCAACAGAAAGGCATTTTCTCCTACCTTCCAGGCTGCCAAGGCCTTGCCCAGCAATGTGTGCTGATAGTGAATGTCTGCTCGCACCAGCTTCTTCCATTTCTCACATTGATGTCCCACATACTACAAGAAGAAAAAAACAACCTCTGATGCAGACATGCTGGAGGGAAAACATGCAATGAAAGAGATGAGGGAAAAGGAACGTTCTCAATTTCTGAGGAAACACTCTTTGTACTGGTATAGGTTCCCACTGAAACCAGTGCCACACACTGCTGCTTCTCGCAAAGGGCTGAGGCCTTTTTTCCCATACTTTCCAGAAACTGTCTTAAAGACTGGCACAATTAACTCAAGTTAATAGCTCTGTACCAACATAAAAGTGAAATGCCATCCGATAGAACCTATTGTGATCCATGCAGAGCTACAACCTATCCACCGAGCTACAACCTGATGTATCTTTTTTTGTCCGCATGAATAGTATTTTAAATTTAAAAATTCCTTCAATTTTGTTCCTAAAGTAGCCATACATGTGAAAAATAATCTCAACATAACAAAAAGGATTCAAGCTTTTCCCATCTGTTAAGGGTCTCACCTCTCTCCACTTGTTCCAAGACTGTTGCAGACATCTTGAACAGTGAAATTGCACAGCTTGCATCTCCTTGAGTCTCCTAAAGAAAAAAACAATTCAGTTTTCTCTTACAATGCAACTCAGGTAGATAAATTCCTCCAGGACAGACATGAGTTCACAGTTGCTCTGAAAAAACAAACTAGTGGAGCCTAAAGCACAAATAAGGAATCAGAGTCACTGTGAATTAAATGCTGCTTTGTGGCTGGCTGCAACAAGGTCGATTCGAATAGTTTTCCCTTTTGAGAAACTTCTTACTCTGTTTTTCTCTCCTCAGTATTTTGCTTCCACAGACAGAAAGTCTTAAACAGCAGCACGTAGCTGTAGTGATTTCTGGCACAAAGCAAGTCCTCTTGCTCCTCCAGGAGTTCATTTGCTCTTCTGCGCCAGAAGCACCAGAAACTAACCAACAGTTGCCTTTCGAAATGAAGTACAGCCTATAATGGAGAGAAGAAAGCTTAAAACCAATGGAAGACAATTCTTCAAAGGCAACAAGCACAGAAGAACTGTCCTATGTTTCCCCACAACACCCACAGAAGTTGAATAACAATGAATACATGTTACAAACGCCCCTTTCCTGTGAGTTTTTCTGCATGTATTCTGTAGGTATCTTGTATGGATAGAGAAACCTTTATCAGAAGACAGCAGGTTGAAGAGAGGAAAAATACATGCTGACAAGTAGCATGTGAAAGTCTCTGAAGAATTGATAAGCTCCAGAGAATAGTCTTGTTGAATTCACAGAAACTGATAAACTTGGAACACAAAGTGTCAGCTGAATCTGCACAAGGTCACCAGCAGAAACTAACATCAACAATATGTGGCATAATTCGGAGCACATTAAGTGAAACAGTGGCTGCTGCAAAGATTATACATATACCTGGTGAAACAAAGGTCCCTTGCAGGAATTTTCTGAGCATCTGTAAGACACTTATATGTCAGTACAACCCACTGCTCTCAGTAAACAGCTGGAGTCGGCCTTTCAGCTCCACACAACAAGCACATACTCCAACCACATAACAAATGGAGACAGAGAGGGAGCAAGGAAGAAAGAGAGAAAGAAAAAGACAAACAGAAAGAAAAAGGGAGCGTGTGTGTGTACTCATGCTATGTGAAGAAGTGAATGTATTGCCTGAATAGTTATCTGCTGTAAATAACAGCAGTTTGATCCTATTAAGAAAAGCTTAATATTAAAAAGGTGTTGCAGTAAACATTGCTTGTGATCTGTATCTCCCCCAACTTGATTCCTGATGATGGGAAAGGGAATTTGCAACACCATCTCACATAACTGATATTCACAGACGGTGACTAAGAAATCATCCCTTCTACTTCCTGATCAAGGTCAGATGAAGAATGACATTTACCCTCTTCTCCTCCATTCGGTATTCTTGCTGCTTACGTGTCCTCAGCCACCACATGTCAAATACCTTTCTCATCAACACCTCCCTGCAAACAAACAGGGAAATGTCAGCACAAGAGATAATTCCTTCAGAGAGCAGGTTGATTTTACAGACTTCAAAAGATTAATCTGCCTACATGTCAAATAGACTTTGACTGTGAGTAATGCAAGTTTTTTTTATTATTTGGCAAGAAATTGGCCAGCTATCTCTCTTCAATATTCTTTGATAAAAAAAGAAGTCTAGTAATTAGTCTATCCCCTGAAACCCTACCTAGAACATGTAAGATTAATGAATCCATTGAAGTTATTAGAACTCCTTGTTTTCATTCATATCATTCATTGGACTCTTATGAGCACTTCATTAATTCTATTTACAAACACACAGAGAAATTTATAAAATAACCATTAAAAAAAATTTCATTATAAACACAGTCTATTCCCTCCTCTCTTAGCAATATTTTAAAGATCCTACTCTATACTGTTTTAATAGGGTTAAAATATTTTTGACAGGATTTGCAAAAATCATGACAATAAATAATAAAGAGGAGCACTGCTACCTGACATACAGAATGAATGGATTCTACCAAAGTCATCTTTTATGAACAAGATTGGGCTAGCTGCTCTCATTATCAAGGTTTCTCTCCCTATAGAGGAAGATAATGCTTACTCCTTCACAGGAGGCACAAGAATCATTAAAAAATAGTTCTAATAATAAAAATTCCAAAGATGCGATACATATTTTAGATGGAGTGCTAGATCTCTCTTGCACAGAGCAAGTATATGGTAGAACTATCCTAGTCTAGATGCCTGAGCTAAAACATAACTGAAATAACATGCAGTTCAAGCTACACCAGCTCTTTCTGTATGTCAGTGATGCAGGAATATAAATTATACCACCAGAAAGTTCCAGTCCTTCTCTAGTCTGAAGAGCCTTGAGAGATATTTTGGACTCCTACCAGATAGTTTTTGGTAGGTAGTTATTACAGTTCATTACAAGTTTAAAGACTGGTAAACAACATAAGTAAGTCTTCCTGGAGGGTACTGGTGGCTGCCAACAAGAGAGTCTTTGATCTGCGTACAGTCACAAATCTCAAATCTGATGGCTATTCTGGAGTTCCTTCACCACAAACGCAGCAGCTAGGCACTGGCTAGGAGGATAGCGTGTTTGTGCACCGGACAGCTGTGTTCTAGCATGGCATCATGAAATTTTTATGTGGCCAGAAGGCACTCCTGGACTTCTAAACAAGGACATGCTTCTTACAACTTCTTCTTTAGCATCCAGGAAAGAGAACTGCATTTAGACACTTTTTAAGGAATAAAAATTGCACCTGAAAACACTCCTGACTCCAGGAATTAAGCCATAGGAGGCTTTGAACCAACTGTTCATCCCTTCCCTGGTGAAAGAGGAGCAAGTTACATTGCAGCAGTTTCATGCTGCAACTCATCTTCACTGAGCTTAATCTTCCTGGGTCTTTGAGTCTTCTTCCCCTCCATCTCCTGGGGGAAAGCTAATGCACCACAGCTGCACTCTCACGAGTTGGAAAGACTCCTAATTGCTTACACAAAGGCAGCTGCCCGCATTACTCAGCCTGCCCTCCAAAGCTGCCTGTGAACCTCTCAAAAAGCAAACCAATTTCTAAGGCAAAACATGCTTTCTCCAGCTTGTTTTTCAACAGTTAAGCCAGATTTCTGAGGAGAGAAGCACATCAGCAAGAAACAGTGTGACTGTCCTCTCCTGGTGAAAGGTGTACTTCTGCTGGGAAAGAAGATTCAAGGTTAAAGACCATTCTTTTCACCCAACTTAGACAGGAAAAGTGTCCAAGGAGGGCATCCACTGTAAGAACACTTAACCAAACAAAGCCTTTTCAAGACAAGCGAACTTTTTGTTAGTCTTCTGAGACAGGATGCACAGAAACACAGAACAGCTGACGCTGGAAGGAACCTCTGGAGATCATTTTGTCTAGAGCATGTACAAGGCTTGAGCAGGAGCACATGTTCCAACCTACTGTTATTGCCACTANTGTCTAGTGCTCCTGCTCAAGCCTTGTACATGCTCATGTTCCAACCTACTGTCATTGCCACTAGGATTTTCAGGTTTGGTAGCTAACATCAACGAGCCTTAGCTACAAGCAAGAAGTGTAAATTGTCCAGTCTTCAAACAAAGATGAGAACAAATTGCATCAGGATGGTCAAGCTCCTGAAAGCACTACCAAAGTTTAAAGCAGAAGCAAAGGTCTATGAACTTTACATCTCTATTGAAATATGAGTATTCTTCTATGTACCTGTAACGAGTCTGAGCCACTGATGTTAAAGTTTGCTCCTGTTCTTCCTCTTTCTCTTCCAAACGTGACTTCCAACGGTTCCAGAAATTCTGCAGCATCTGAAGAAAACAGCAAAGATAAGAAAAATATAGATAATGAGAGAAAATAATAATTTTGAAGGAGGAAATTACCAAATGTTAGGAGACAACCCTTGCAGCATTTTGCCCTGCTTCATAAAACAAAGCACGGTAAAAAAAAGTCTAGGAGCTAGCTACTTTCCTATTTTCGCAATCCAGAACTAAAGCTAATTGCTGTTTATAATGCAAAATGAAGAGGCACGTTACATTTTTTTTTCTGGAAAAAAAGCCGTGACATACATAGGAAAAGAGAAAATTTAAGTAATGTGTGTTAAAGTGATGGTTAATTTATGAAAGAGTTTTTTTTAATACCTGCTAGTAAGTAGGAACAAAGCCACCAATTTAACAAACATTTAATGAACTATTTTGCAGGTGAAGGTATAAACCACCAGGACAGCTCAAGAAAAACTCATGCAGAATAGTCCAAAAAAATCAAACTCACCCTGACTTGATGCTGACGGTACGCCAGATTTTTTCTCATTCGTTGAAAACGAGCATGTATAACGTTCTGTCTAAAGCCCTTAAACCCAAATTGCTGTAACAACAAGAAACATACACAACTGCCATGCATTTCAAATCACTAAATTTAAATCTGGCTGCTCACGAAAAACAGCCTAAATTTGGTGCACACAAGAGAGGTGAGGAAAATCAACAGGGTCTACCAAGGGGAAAACGCTATTATATGGTGAAAAGGTGAGGGAGCATGAGAGTCCTATACTGTCAAGATTAATTTGCTACTTAATCAGTTTCCTGATTCGAATAACTACTTCAGAGAGAGTTTTCCCATCTGTATTCAAGCAGATACCATTTTTTCCTGCATGAAGAATAGAAATTATGGTAGATTCTGCAGTAGCTGAAATCTGGAAACCTGATGTCTGATCTGAAGTGATCATGACAGGAATAGTGCATATGGTGCATTCCTCATTTAACAGTCACACATTACTGTTAGTATTAAAGGCATATTGCCAGTCATAACTACTTGAATTCCCACCAGAGTCTCTTTCACCTGATCTTTTACAGTGCTCTTACCAACAAATGATGCCTGTGATGTTTCTTAGCCAGCTCACACCGCCAAGCCTCTTCCACACGCAGTACAACATCTGTCACCCAGTTAAAGTATCTTTAACATGGAAACGCCCATCCTCATGTATACACAAACTTCCCCTGCAGGCAGGGCTGTATCTCTATCTCAATTTATTTCAGTATTTGAATTTCCTGCACTGTTAACTGTAAGGAGATAACCTTATCTCCTGCAGGTTCTTCACTGTCAAGGGGTTTACTGCAACTGTAACAGTTGTATTAACATAGCCTCACATACATAACATGTTTGTCAACAATGCTACTGCATGACACTGCTGTTAATTAACCAGATCGTTTCTCTGATTTTTACCCAGCTCCACTAGGTACAGAATACACAAAGGATACAATGCTTCCAGCATGCAAAGACTCTCCTTAAGACAATCTTTGCTGCTAGCTTTTCAATGCACTTCTGGTGAGCACGCATTCTTCTCCTGCACTCCCACAACAGCTGCCAACTTGAGAAATACCGCTGGACTATCCTGCCTTGGTGATGCTCCTGAGCCAGCTCTAGAAAACAAACCTACAAATTATTTAATTTGTTCAATTCTGGAGTCATTTAGATGAGATCATGGTCATGACATTCAAGCCACAGGTTCTCAAGTGACAGAAGTCCTGATACTGGGAAGTACTGCTAAGAGTTCACAGTAACATTCAGCTACACTGCATTTTTCCTTTAAAAGGGGAATTTAAGACATTATGTCATTATCTGACATATACAAGCTTGCTGCCATTTTAACATACTGCTATTACTATATTCCAGATACCCAAATTGGATTCTTTTCCATTACTGCAACAGACCAATCAGCCTGGTCTGTACTCAGCCATATTCACTTATGTGAATACACAGCGTCTCAATACTGTGACTTCAAGGGAGAAAGAGAAAGAACTAGTGCAATAATCTTTACCATCCTACATCAGTTTTATTTTATCTGATTATCAAGAAAATCCACACACAAACTGACTGGTAATAGTCATGAACACTTCCTTCTCACAGGTATCTCAGAAAATCTGCAACAGGCAAGTCTTGGTCAAGAGAACAATAAAGAATTTCTTCTTAAACCACACTCATCCTCTCGCCATCAAGTGACTGCCCTGGTAGTTCAGTATATAACTGCACTGTAGCTAGCCAGGCTTGTCGCGGTGTCCACACCAGACCTGCAGCTGAGCTAACACTGCAGCTTCTGCTAGGGCAGGAAAAACAGCACTGCAGCCCAGCAAAGCGGGAGAGCCTGGTTCCATCCTAACTCATTTTTGTTCACCTTTCTGACGTCTTTTTGCTCTCTGAAGTTTCAGGTATCTCAGCCAGGCCTCCATACTTGTCTTCAGTTGCCAGTGATGATGGTGAGTTACTGCCCTAGCCTCCTTCTGCTTCTCATTCTGACTGTATAAATACAGCGCTCTCCACTGCAGCCAAGCCTGACAACAGGGAAGGAAGGAGAGTAAGAACAAAGGAAAGGACAAGACGGTAAAAATAAAATAAAGAGAACAAAGTGATAATAGGCGATTCCATGCAACATCTGAAGATGGAAATCATGACACTGACACTTACCCCTAAAAATAATCTAAGGCAGTTCATACTTGTTAATAAAATGTAATATATGGCCCCTGATCTCCTCCCTCATCCCTCTGCTTCAAGATGCCAATTTTATTTCCTGAGATTCCTTCTATATGTATTGCCTGCCCTCCCACTCCACAAAAAAAAAAAAAAATAAAAATACTGTCAATCAGTTGATTGGACTTCAAAACTCTGGGAAGGCTGGATGTAACTACCTGTCACACCCTATCAAAGTGTCACAGCTGACAATTTCATCATTATCAAGTACTATTTAAAACAATAATAATTCCTTCAGTAAGTCTCCTTCTTAACAAATATGAACAGATCTAATCTTGTAAATATATTTTTCTTACAAAAACATTCTATTTAGACTTGCCTCTATCATAAACACTATAAATTGCAAAGAAAATGAGCATAAGGTCCATTTTTCATTTAATTGGTGGTGTGTACTGTAAACACCTCGGTGCAACTTAAACATTTGGAATGTTAATAGCTGGTGCTCTTAGGACTTACTCGGAATTGCAGGCTCTGGGCCCAATGTTGCAGAGCCAAAATCTTCATTTTATGGCCAGCACAGTTCTGGTAGTGTCGCCTTCTCCACACTGCCCATGATACGCTGCCAAGACAGTATTACAGACACATTCAAAGCATTTTCCATTATTTTGTGCAGAAAATGAGAAAGTATGTACCACTTCATCTTTAAATTCACATTCTACAGGCAAACTAGGAGACCAAAAACAAACAAAAAAAGCAAAGGAAATACATACAAATGTGGAATAAAAAGTCAGTGCAGGAAAAGTTCACAAAACGTAGGTAAAAGCCATGGTGCTACAGTCAATGCCTCTCTGTGTTTCAAATCCATACATACCGCAAACAGCTTTTTTCTCTGAATGCCAGTGCCACAGCTTGCATTCTGTGCTTCGTCCTTCGAACATCAACATAAATCAGCCAGTGTCGCCAAGTCCAGAGCAGTTTCTGTTTATTTGCTGTGCATAACAAACCACAGCATTTTAAGGCCATGTAAGACTCCTTTTAAATAAGCCTTTAACAGCACTGCTGAGCCTCCCCCTGTCCTCTCAGCCCACAGTGACACCTCGTGGGAAACCCTGAAATCACACACCCTGCTCACAGCAGTGTGAATTGTTAGATTCGGGTACTGGTACTAAGTTTTCTTATTAATTAAAATCTGTCTACAATGCTTATAAAGTATATAATAGAATCACAATATTCAGCATAACAATCTTATTTGATCAGTTTTCCAAGATTTTCTTTGGTCTTGTAAAAATTTTCATCAGTAGCTCTTCAAGAGTTATCCTCTCCCCATTACAAACACATAAGCTACCCAGAAGCAAGACAGGTTTAATTAATCACAACTAAAACAGATTAGCAATCCCAAATTCCAGCCTATCACTTAATGCAACACATAGCACTGTCTCCTCACAAGAGTCTGGCTTGTCAACAGACATCACTGAAGTAAATTTATTAGAAAGAAATCATTCAACACCACAATTGAATTTATGCTATTTCAACATTTAAAGATGTATCTTTTTTTTTGTATCTGTGTGTGTCTGTGTGTGTATCTTTGTGATCTTGTTTTAATCTACCCCAAAACAGGTCAGATCTTTCTATCTTTTTTTAAAAAAATTAAGTAACACTGTAATTCTTCTGGTCTAGCTTACTAAAAAGGGATACACTAGCAATCAGTTTGTTTCAAAAGGTACCAGTCCATATTATATTCCAGGGTTACCTTGATGTGCAAAGATAACAGTTAACTTTGTAGACCAGCATGGAACAAACGACAATTTCATCTCTAAAAAGTAAAGAGTTGCCTTCCCCAACAGGGGAATAGATATTCTCAACACCTGAAGGAGGTTGCAACCAATACAGTCAACTTCATCAGCAGGGCAAACCCACTGCAGAACACAGAATCTGCATCACAAAACCAGGGGTGCTTCTAAAGCTTAAGCTCTCTTTCAGTTGCAACTGTGTGCTGGCAGAGGAAGTAGTACAGATAAAATATGCGCAATTAAACTTACAACGCAGGAAATCAATATGTCTACAGTCACCGCAGTTGATACAGAATTCCAAATACATATTTTATTCCAAATACCTATTTGACCACACAAGAAGAAAACACATGCAATTCAAAGTGGGTGGAGCAGCCCTTAAGCTTATTCATGGGCTCAGTGGCTTCCCTAAGTAAATGCGCAGCTACTTAGCACAGTGCAGGAATCCCCTGCTCCCTGGCAGTGTTTTAGGCAGACAACTATCCGCACCATTATAGTTCCATGGGATGGGAGAAGATAAATGCATAAACACATGCAAGGGACAGAGATTTTCCCCTGGAAGTGTAAACATCTCCCTTGGAAATGCCCATCTCAGAGCATCCCCAAACAGGGGTAGTTTCTGTCCCTTTCTACACTTACCATGCACCTCTGCAACATGATTGTTACTCCTCTTTTCTTGTTGCTGGCAGATAAAGGCTCTCCAAGCCTTGAAAACCAGTTGGTAGAGGAAATATCTGAAAAAATTTAAAAATCCATTCAATTAAATCATTATCAATGCCGACAGGTAAGATGCATTCAAGATCAGTTACACTCTGAAGATATGCCAGATAAGAAATTCTGATTTTATCCTAAGACAACAAAAGCATACTCTATATTGCATGAACAGTATAGAAAAAAAAAAGAAAAATAAGAAAATCATCAATAAATACAGTATCTCTTAGCTCACAGACATTATCGGCGATTCAACTCCTTCAAAACCTACGGAAAAATTTTCACGCTGCTATATACACAAAACAATAAGGAGTTATTACACAAACCTATAATGGCAATCAGCTCTGAAGATGAGTTTCTTTTCCCTGCAAGCAATCCACCACTCCTCCTCCTCCTTCCACTCTCCAGAAGTTTTTTGGAGAATCTTCTGGTCATAGTAGCATCTAAACCATTGGGACACGGGAAAAAATTGGACACTTGAAACTTTACCAAGATTTCCAAGTTGACAATAAATAAGCTTTAATTAAGATTACACTATCTCTTTTCCAGTCTTGTCTGATTGGCCTAATTACAGTATCTAATTGCATGAAAACGCAGCTCTTCTGTGATGATTTTCTCCAGGACTATACATAGTACAAGAGGTAATCAGTTAAATGCCTGTAAATACTTCACATAAAATCAAGGAAAGACAGATGTTCTAAGTGATTTGTCAAATATCAGATAGTCAGCTATCTGCAGACCTCTGAACAACACACTTTCTATGCTCAGTCCTGCATTTTAACCATCAAACATTTAGCCCTAATGACAAATAATATATATTTTTCCTTCCTAATATTTTCCTTGCTTTATTTTAACATAAAATATTTTTATATACAGATATTAGCTACTTTGAATTTTATAATGCTTTGATACGTCTATTGTGTTCCAAATTTAAAATCTTCCCAATGATACTAAATAGGCTTAAGAATTCCTTCAAATTGCACATTTTCTGTGCAAACAAATGAAGCTCTTCATTTGCTCCATATACCATTTACTCTCCTTCCACATACTAAACCAGGCACAAATAGATTTACAAGTCACATGTGGCCTTCAAATCTTTTAAACCAAGTAAAGCAGCCTGTGCTTTTACACCCAAGTTCAATTATCGCACCTGAACAGGTAAGATGTGATGCTACATTTCATGTGAATTGCAAACAGCTGAAGACTGAGAAGGGTCTGAATGAGGGAATTGCCATTTTGATTGATTCTCTCAGAGGATAAGATTTTCCCTAACCAGAAACAACAGCTATCATCTATTAACCCCACCGTTTTTATTTTTAATATGCACTGTTTCCCATGTGATCAAGATGACCTGACCAACATTTTAAGAACCTGGAAGTCTCATCTCTGGAGTATGAATACTTTCCAAATTTTTCTCATCCACTTTATTTTTGATGAAGGAAAATGGGAGAAGCAACAAAAACACGCAAGCTAGCAACAAAAAGCACACAGTCTTTGCTCACACCAATACCATTAAGCTTAATGAAATCACTCATATTTTAGGAACAGGATTAGGTCCAGAATATCTACACGTCCCTTACTACAAACACATAAAAATTCTCTCAGAAATTGCATTTCACAGCTACCTACCCCAAGCCAAGTTGCTAAGTCATTCCAAGCACTCAAGCAGAAAAGAGAATAAAAGAACAAAAAAAAGTAAAAAGAAAAAAAAGAAACAAGAGCTATAGGTTAATCTTTTGGACATAGTGCGTTAATTGAACACTTCAAACAAATACATGGGGAACTTACCACTGGGAACTGCTTCAGTTCCCAAGGGTGTGGTAAAATAAGAATGAATATGCAAATTAAAAGAAAACAAGAAAAGAGTATCAAAGTGTTGATATTCAGTAGCTGATGGAACACTAACAGAAACAAAATGCCTGACAGGGATATTTCAAAGTCATATAGATGCAAAGCATACACAGATATACATTAACAACACCACAAATACCAAAGGGAACTGAATTTCAAGACTTAACTGCTTTTTGAACTACTTATAACTTTTTAAAATTGTTAAATTTAAAGCAG
Organism: Crypturellus undulatus; assembly: GCA_013389825.1. NCBI lineage: Eukaryota > Metazoa > Chordata > Aves > Tinamiformes > Tinamidae > Crypturellus > Crypturellus undulatus. Next base: position 330,868 of record VWPW01020795.1, read on the forward strand.
GTATTGCAACTGTACCTCCAATTTACACTCAAGTACAGCTCAGCTTCACAGAGACAATCATAATTCCTCTGACTTCAGTAAGTAAAACTTAACCATGATTATTAAAAACAAACAAAAATAGGAACAAGAAGAGTATTCAAAGGAAACCTTCAAATGATTTCAGAAGACACCCAAATATTTTCTTGGCAACCAGCATTCTCTTAGCCCAGTGGTACAGCACTAAACCACATAAAACAGATACATATATACATACACACACACACACACAAACACATACACGGAACTTCATCTACCTGATTTTGGAAGACAGAACTTGCCCAAATGTCTTTTTTGCCCACACATAGAAGAATTTCCTTGCTAGGTATCTGCAATATAAACAAAGGTTAGTCGTCTCTCCTCTGTAAATTTTCAGACAGCAGTCTTAAAAATAAACTTTCATGCTAGCTCCAAAATAATACTAACAGTTTGGTTTTATAAAGAAAAATGCACATCCATATTTACCCTTTAACAGGAATATTCACAAGCATAACCAGAGACCTCCACATTGCTGCAGGACCACTTTGGAAACTGTTTTTTTGGGAAACTAGGATAGTTGAGATGTCTTTCATGCATCCACTTACACCTAGGCATACTAGGTTGCAAGCAGCTGATTAACTGGAGTGACTTTGTGCAATTTAGGAGAGAGGAGAGGAGTGTTTCTCTGAAATCAACTAGCCAAGGCAGACTTACATTTCTGGAAAGGGTGAGCCAACTTAGTGTTCAGCACTGAAATAGGGAGGTCTTGCTTTTTCCCCAACATCAAGTCTGTTTTTTTAGCAAGCTCCTCTAGGAGCCAATTCAACTCACTAATTCTGGCTACGCTATTCTCACCATTCCCACACTGCCTTTTAAAAAGTTTTTTAAGGGGTTCAAAAGCTAAATTGGCTCATGGAGGGCACCAATAAGTAGCAAAGTCAGTGCAAGGTAATTTATGAAAGTGCACAGCCAGGAACAGGGCCTCCCTCTTTTAACATACCTGAACTGCTAGATCAGCTCAATTGGTCCCACAAAATTATATGTGTTAAATCTCATAGCAGTCACAGACCCATCTCTGTCGTAATTCCCTCAACAAATAAATGCAGTAAAGAAACACAGCAGTAGGGAAAGACTAAAATATTCTTTCTTGACAGCCCCCAATAAAGTATGCTTTTTAAGCAGGCATTTTTAAACCTTACATTAGAAAACTAAATATCTAGGAAACCTGACTGTGCTAACACATGTCCTCAAATTATCAAAGGATGTTCTCTGAATTTTTTGACATCACTGTGAATAAAACCTTTGCCTTAGCCCTCCTTTATATCACAAAAAACAGCAGAATTCTTCAGGAGGACTATACCCCTGCTTCATTTAGTGAAAATTGTGTTTTGTACTCATCACCTGAGTCGGAGTTCTTGCAACCTTCTTCTTTGACAGCAGGTACTCCCAGCTTGATGCAAGTTGTGATAACTCCTGTCCTGAAATGGATGTCCATCAGTCTGTAGAGCAATTGACTGACAAACAACAGACTGACTGGCCACATGTATTTTCGGTCTATGAAGTTTTTGGGCTGTGTACATCTTCAGGGATTTTAAACTTAGAAGGAAAAAAAATCACATAAGATCATGTTAACTGCAAAGAAGTGACATCATTTCTATAAACTGATCTATAAAAATAGCTATACAATCACACAGAGAAATTGACAGCTACACAATGTTAAACCGCATTCAATGTCTCTCTCCAGGCATTTTTCACTAACTTAATTTCTGCCATTTTAAGACAATTTCCCCATGAACAGCAATAAGAGAGATTTCAGAGCAACCACGCCATACACATTTCCTTTCTCCTCCTAAGTTGAAATAAAATATAACTAAAATACATTTGTGCTTCCCTCCCCGTGCAGTTATATACAAGAAAAACTTAGGCCTTTACAGAGAAAAAAAAAAAATGAAAGAAAAAAGGAAAGAAAGAAACACCTAACCATGTTTTTCTATCTTTTAAAATTATTTATCCTTGAATATATCAAGCTGTTTTGTCTACTGCTGCAAAACTCTTGAGGACTACAGAATGGAGGGGAAGATTCTCAATGATCACTCTAATAGGAAAGCCACTTACACAAACAGTCCCTGATCTTTCCAAGTCTCCCTTATACCTGAACAAAGTATGTTCCATCTTTAAAGAAAAAACATTGCTAAAAATTCCTCCCTGTTTTTACATAGCAATCACTAAAAAGTCCAAATTAAGTAGATCCTTCCATTATGCAGCTTATTTTGAAGTGTAGTTCTAGTTTGAAAAATAACTTTAAAATTTTGCCTCAACAATTTTCTGAAAACAAGCACTATAAAAAAAAACTAACCAGATAAAACCTGTTGAACCAGTTGTATTAAAGCTTCTTTCTCAAAACAAATACTGCCACCACCCTGAAAATTTGCACATTAGAAGTACAAACACATTCTTGAGCTCCATAACATTCAACAGAAGAGACTGCCTGAAATCTCATCCCAATAATAACCTGAGCTGAGCTAGGAAAAACATTTGCAACCAGAAAAAAAACCTCTTGTTGCAGTTATTGGAATAATCCACACTCAGGAGTTCAACTGAGCACTCATTCAAAATACTGACATCTAAAAAAAAAAAAAAAATCTAATGGCTTATTAGCTAAAATCTCACAGCAAAAATACAAACAGTGTTTTTGACTTGTTCTAGCAAGCTGCAAGAAGCTAAAATAAAGCTCATGAAAGAAAACAAGACCTATATTTTGCCAGAGAGAGAAATTCTTGTTTCCCTATAAAAGGTTATTTGAATATTTTCTGAAAGAGAAGGGCCTCATTTGGCAGATAAAAAGAATTCAGTGCATGTCAAGATGCACAGTTGAGGCAACCACATGCACTTTTGAAGAAAAGACTTCCGGGCACTTAAATTATACAAAATAATTTCCAGTACATTTCTACTAGACCTGTTTCCCTTCAAAACCTTCTGCTCTATTCTAAAGGTAAACTTAGCTTGACCATACAGGTACAACATCACACAAAACAGTAGAAAACAAGCACAGATGAAACATGTAGAAATTTGTATTAAAGTCTAAGGTGAATATGATTTTTCAATATACACAATTTCAATAACTATTCAAAACAGTGAGAACTGTATGGGATAGATGTTAACACCCATGTAGTGATAACAACCCATGCCCTTGAGAGTTTATGTGAAGCAATCAAGAAAAGCAGGGATTGAAGAAGGATCATTTCCCCATCTTAAAATTAAAAAACAAAAACATGTGTAGGATAAGAGAATTGTTGAATACCACAGCAAACATTTGAGGTCAGGCAAGTGAGTGTATCCAAATATATTACAAAGCAGACTAATATCTCAAATTATTTTGTATTTTAGTGTTATGATAACATAAATGCAGGAAAGACTTTTTTTTTTTCTCAAGATGTACATTTCTGCTTAATAATGTTCCAAGAAATCAAAAAAAAAAAAAAACCCACCTTTAATAACATCTTTGTAACTGCTTACCTGCTCTTGGACTTCTCCATTTTGCCTACAATTCCAAGCCTGCAGTGAACAAATGAACAAATGTATGGGAATGCTGTATGCGATCTTTGGATAAGGTATAAATTATTTGTTACTTATTTTGAAGCCAAATAATCTCCCAGCAATATGCTGAAGTCAAATAACCCTCCTAAAAGTGACCTGAATTCCCCTCACTCCCACTGCACAGAGAGGAATTGAGTATCTAAATGTTTAGCACGTGTAACATCCTCCTTGTTGACTTGAAACATCAGAGGGACACGATCAACAAGCCGGTAAATGTTATTTGGGCAATTATTTGAACGCTAAGACAGCATCACTGCCTGGCTGGATAAAGCTGTGACTGGAGAAGCGGTGTGAGGGGGAAAGCAGAGCCCGGGCGCGGAGGCCCGACTCGTAAAGCAGCGCTACCAGCCAACGTACCGAACCAGCCCCCTCTGACACTTCCTTTTGGTGCTGAGGGTGACGCAGCGGCACCCACGACAGCAGCTGCCCCGCTACCGTGAACCGGATCGAACCGGACTAAGCCGGATCGAACCTGCCCGCGCGCCCCCACCACGGCTGCCTCACCCCAGCGCCGGGAGGCGCCTCAGAGCGGCGCGCGCCCCGCCCCGCCCCGCCCCGCCAGAGCGGCCCCGCCGCCTAGAGCGGCGC
>VWPW01020795.1:336718-364101 GCA_013389825.1 Crypturellus undulatus
GGCCGCTGAGTCACCTGCCCCGGGGCTGGCGCGGGCCTGCGCCGTGCGGACGCCTCGGCGCGGAGGGTCCCGGGGGCTCCGCCACGCGCTGCTTCTCCTCGGGGCGCCGCGAGCGGGGAAGCTGCTGCCGCGGTGGGGCCTTCGGTCTCTTGCACGAGGAAGAGAAGCGGCAGCTGTAGGCAGCAAGGGGGTTGCAGCCGTGCGGGACGAGGCTCTTAACACTCTCTGCTTTGGTTCTGCTTTACCCAGGTCCGTGGTCAAAGGCTTTGGAGGAGCCATGGATAAAAGAGGAGGCACAACGGAGGCAGAAAATGGGGATGCTTTCCATGACTTGAGCAGAATTACCATGAAATACCCACATCGCTATACAAAAGTAAGCTTGCTCTCTCTCCTCCTCTCTAATTTTCTGTCCCACTCCTGGAAAACAAAAAGAAAATAAGTTGTGCCTAAAGCTGTTGCTCGCCGCTGGAGAGGCGGAGGTTCCCCTAATACAGAAATAGTGCCATTGGCTTGAAAGGCCTTTACTTGGGTTCAGATTCTCAGTATGGTCTGAGGCAAGCAAATTGCTAAATCTGAAATGGCTGTGTAATCTTGGCTGCCCTTGATATGCTTGAGATTCCCATGGCATTAATAGTATCATTTGCTCACCTGACAGCAGGAGGATGTTGTGGTAGAGCCTGGGATGTTTTGCCACCTGTCTCAAGCTCTTGCACTTCATGATTTTAATTTGCTTTCAACAATGTTCTTTTAAAAGCATGACCCACGGTTTTACTTGAAGTAAGATGCCACATTATTGAGATACATAACATGCCAGTTTTATACGCCTTTTTTCCCTGATTTGAATGTTTTCTTTGAATATATCTTGTCTGGGAATTAGAAGTTTTAAGTACTTGTCCAGACAATTCTTAATGTTAAAACTTTAACACAGGTGGTCTTATTTAGTTGTGATACCTGAATGTATGAGTGGAGGAATGTGATTAAAGAATGTGCAAATAAACCTGTGTAGTATTGAAAAGAAAAATCCTTAAGCTATATATTTTCAAGGTTCAGATTCTGTTTTGAGTTGTATTCTATGCTCAAAGCTGTCTTTTTTTTTTCTTTTTTTCTCTAGAATGAAAGACTTTTTGAAGGTAGTTAATAGTTTCATTGTTAAAAGCTGTGGAAACAGGTGGTTGTAGCATTGCAGAAATGGACTAAGGTAGTTTGCAACAGAGGGCTTGAAGTGAGGAAGAGAGGAGACATGTGCTGCTACTTTATCTTGCCTGAGGAATTCTGAACTGTTGGTTTCCTAGTAGATTGTTTTTTCTTTTTTTTTAAAAAATTATCATTGTGTCTCTGTTCCGTTGAGATAGCAGGACTAGCTTACTTTAACTAGACATCAACAAGAGCCTGAGTATTTCAAAATTGCAAAACTTATATGGGAATAGTATGGCTTCTCTGCTTAATTTAGAAAAGAGATTTTCTCTTACTCTTTAAGATGTGAGCTGTAATAGGAATGACTGAATAGCAAGCTCTAAACCCTAAAGTGAGGGATAGGTGGTGGCTTCCTCTGAACTTTCCCTGTTCCTAGAAGCTATATTTGTTCTCCCTTTGTCTTGTTTGGCTCCTCTCAGAAGGAATAACTGAATGCAACTTTGGGTTGTGGCTGTTCTTCTGAACAGTGTTCGGGCAGCACTCAGGTAGTTGTAGAATAAAATTGCTGCAGTTTGTAGCTTCAACTGTTGTTAATCCCATGCCTCTAATTCTGTTCAGAATAAAGTGACTAAATTGATGCCGGAAGGCATTCAGTCTTGTTTATCTGTTTGCACAGAGCTGCAAGTGAAGAAATATATAAAGTCAATCCAGTTTTACCTAATAATATTGCAAGCTCTTTAGAATTCACATACCTTAAATGCAGGTGGCTTAAAATGCTCATGTGATTAAAAGCTGTTTTCACATGCAGGCCCCTGTCTTCCTGTGGGGAGCCAAAGATGAAAGGAGACAGTGCTTCAGGACACATAGTGCTGATTTGGAGGGGACCTTTTCTCTTGCCAGTAGTTTGTAAATACAGATCCTCAGAAGAGGGGAGAAAATTAGCCTGCACTATGAATCTGCATGAGCTGTTTGAATGAAGCTTTTTAATAACTGCTGAACACACCTTCCCTCACCTGTATGAATAAGAAAAAGCTGTAGAAGTTCCAGTATTAATCTGCCTTATTATGTGGGAGTGTTATGTGCTTGAAGCTGTGTATTTCTGAAGCTGTTAGCTTCAGCTAACCAGTGAAAGGGAGAAAACTCAAATGTTCCTCTGCAAATTCTGCTGCAGGTCTTCTGTTGGCTGGAGGTCTGTGGACTCCCTCTCGTGGCCAGCAAAATATTAAATGCCAAGCCTGGTGGTGGTGGGCAATGTTGTTAATACTCTTGATATCCGCATCAGACTATGATAGTGTTACAGTACTAGTGTTTCCCATAGGTCATAACTTATTTTGGGAGGCTGTGGGTGGAGGCCAGTCTCCCTCTCTTTAAACCTCTGCTCTCCAGGCTGTCTCATCTTGCTATGAAAATACAGTGCTGCTTCTCGTGATGACTGGTACTAGTAAATGCTGGGAGCACCCTGCTCTGGTGCAAGGCCTTTCCAAGCAGTAGCTCTCCTTTGCTGGTGAGATGATGAAATACTAATGCAGGATGAGTACTGGCCATGTGGCCTTGCTCTACTTCTGGTGCAGAGCTCAGGGATAAACTCTGCTCCAGACTTGGAGTAGGGCTAGGAAGGAGTGGGTCTGGATTCCTTGTCCAGAGCAGAGAACAAGAATAATATTGTGGATACTTCAATTTACCTTGAATAGTACTGAGCAAATATTACTGTAATGTCTTCTGATTTTTGCTTCACCTTATCTTGTTTGCTGGTTAGTGTCCCTTCTATGTGTTCCCTGCATGAATGTTATCTTGTCACATTCAAGTATTCCCTTCAGTCAAATGATTTTGCTCACTGCAGCTGAAGTATGTGTATGTATAAAGATTTTGTACACCTACCAAGTTGGCACCAAGTTAATATGTAGCTAAAAACTTGATTTTTATGAAATGCTGATGTAGTTCAAATGTTGTCAGTTTGGTTGATATGGTGTCTGCTGTTAGGATCCCTAATGGATCCCTTCTCGTTTCTACTGTTTTTTGCCCAGTTCTGAATTCAGTTCAGTAGTTAGGAGTGAGGCAGACTGAAATAAGGTAGGGAATAGGAATAACTTTAATTAGAAATACTCCTTTTTGTTTCTGCAGCTAGGTTAAGGATGATTCAAAGCCTCAACTATCACACCATTAATAATATTGCTTTCTAAATGGGGCAGGCTGCAGTGAGACCCTAGATTGAGCAGCTGTTCAGAGGCATGCAGTAGTAAGCCAAAGACTACTCAAAAGCTAGTAGAAAGTGGAAAACTAAAGTAATTAGCACCAATATGGTATTGGGTGGAGCAGATGAAACTGTAAAATATACTTGTCCTTTTACATTGGAATTGGTGGTGGTCAGAAATGGCAGTTTCTCTGGAATGGTGAGAGCTAACTTAATCACTAGTACTGTGGTAATGAGTTGGGGGGGTTTGTTTGGTTGGATTTTTTTTTTTTTTTTTTTTTTNAATCACTAGTACTGCAGTAATGAGTTGGGGGGGGTTTGTTTGTTTGATTTTTGTTACACATTATGAAATTAACTTATACTGATTAGTCATTTAAGATTGCATATTGCTTTTCAGGTTCTTTCTGCAGTTCTGATGTGATTAAACTGAGTTGTACCTAGTTTAAGATCCTTTCCTGAAAGTCTTATGCACTTTCAGGAAAGTCCAAGGACTTAACAGCCATTAGCTCTTTGCAAGCAGCTCTTCTGAAGTTTAGAAGAAGTACTAAAGTAGAAGTACTAAAAAGCTTCTTCATCCCAATCATTCTCAAAGTGCTCTTCTGTGTAGAGACTTGATTCAGTAACTTTTTAAATGAAGTATCAATGTTATTTTGGCCCAGTTTTGCACTTGTTTCTCAAGCAGCATTGCACTGTCTCCTTGTATGTTAAAGTAATGGGAGATATGATCTGTAGCTTTGTTTAATGAATTACTCGATTCCTGTGGAAACAAAGTTTACTCAGTCTTCACTGGTGGAAGAACTGAAAAACAACAGGCTTCAGTGTCAACTCTTCACTGTAGTATTGAATGAATTGAATGAATCCACATATTGGGAAACTTGAGTCCTTAGATTAAGGTGCTGTATGGAGCAGACAGTCTGGAATAGACTTGGGGAGGAAAGGGAGAAGTCACTTTATTCTTGTCTGTGTGAGAGTTGAAACTAACTTGTTGCTTCTTCCAGGAAGAATTGCTGGATATTAAAGAGCGTCCCTACTCTAAGCAAAGACCTTCTTGTCTTTCTGAAAAATATGACAGGTATTTTCTTCATTTTACAAGTAACTTATTGTGGAACAGTTGCTAATATTCTATATAGCAAAAATTTCATCCTTAAACCACACTGATCCTGAGAAGATATATTTGCTCTAGAGTTTAATATACTATGGCATTTCAAAAATATTAATCTACTAGGCTTATATTCTCACCAGAAATTTTGTTCATTAAAAAAAGATGATAACATGAGGTCCAGCAGAAAACTGAATTGCAGGCTTGAAAATCATGCTTCAGCAGGGTTCCAGTGCTGTGTTCAGTTAGATAAAAGCTCTACTCAGAGAATAGATGGGCTTATAGCACAGACTGACTAGGTCATGTTGCAGCAGGCTGGCTTGGTTGATGGATTACTTTCCGTGTTGACTGTGCATCTCAGTTAAAAATGAGGATTTTTTTTTTGGCTTGCATTCATGAGCAAGCAAACAACGGGTTCTCTACTATTCAGATTAATTTATTGTGAAAGTAAGCATGAAACTGAGTAGGAAAAGTCTTCTGAGTACTCAAATGTGTTATTTGATCTGCTTGACTTATTTTTCTTGGTGTACTGGGTGAACTTCACCACTACCTAATGGAACAATATGGTCATATGTTGTCCCTTCTATAACCTGATGATGGATACTGTGTTTCCCTACCCTTACAAAAGAGATCTAAAATATCAGGTAATTTATGGTAAAGAAATGTAGGGAGGCATATTTGGATGTTGGATGTGAAAGATTACATCTTGGCTGCACAGGTCACTAGCTAGTGAATTCTGCTAGCCTTCAGGTAGTGCAATAAAATACATGTTTGGATGCAAGTAGTAAACCATCCTGGAACTTTATTTTCATAGTGATGGTGTCTGGGATCCAGAGAAGTGGCATGCATCTTTATATCCCAGTTCAGGAAGAACTTCACCAGTGGAAAGCTTCAAAAAAGATCTGGATTCAGATCGTACTTCTCTTATGCGTAGGATAATAGGTGAGTGCACTTTTCAAGCACAGAATTCAGAATTGAACATAGCAAAACCTTTTCTTGGGTTTTATGTCAGTGAAATTAAGCAAAATCTCAGAAAATTGTTTGGTGGAAATAAATATCAAGGAATTCTTGGTTATTCCAAGTGTGGACTAGTTACTGACTGTTTTTTCTGGCAACTGTTAGATTAAAGATGCCACGTTTAGATTGCTGTCAGTTGTTACATCCTACTATTCTGAAGTTTAATGTTAAGTACTCTTGAGAGAAGGTACTTTATGGAAGAGAACGATTCCTCAATACTGAACTGTACTTATTTTTGTTATTTCTCTGCCTTTCCTGAAATACTGGCATCATCAAAAATTTAACTTGGGAGTACTTTAAAAAATTTCTGGAGTAATTACAAAGCAGAACAAATGAGAAAGTTGTTATAATGTTTTAGTAAGTACAAGCTAGTTGAGTTACTTCTGTGTATTTTTTTCCTTCTCCTGTAGATCCAAGGGAACGAGTGAAGGAAGATGACTTGGATGTAGTCCTGAGCCCACAGAGGCGAAGCTTCGGAGGAGGCTGCCACGTAACTGCAACTGTTGGCTCGCGTCGAGCAGGGAGCCCCTTAGAAAAAGAGAATGATGGTGTCCGTGTTATCGGTGGCCGCAGGATTGGCAGTGGAAGAATTATCTCTTCTCGTAACTTTGATAAAGACCACCGGGGTGGTGAAAAAGACATGCGTGATTCTAGAGATGGAAGAGACAGAGATCGAGAGAGAGACTACAAAGATAAACGTTTCAGGGTTTGTTATTCCTTGTCTTGATAAACTACCAAATCAAAATTTTTGGACACTTTGCACTAAAACACCAGGGGCAGGTTAAACTACTGAATTGAATGTTTCACATAAGTGCGTGCACTCAGTGCTTCATTAACTTAGTTTTTAGTCCTTCTGACGATTTCTTTGGGTTGTATCTGGTTCTGTGTATTGCAGGCCTCAGCTGTATGTAATGGCAAGATGGTCAAAAGTCCTTTAGGAAGACTTCTTGCAGTTAATTGCTGCCTATTGGATTTACTAAGAATTCATGTACAACAAGACAGCAGGTTTCTCTAGCAGTTGTCAGCAAGCACTGTCTTCAGCATCAGCATGTGGAAGCTTTGTGTGCTTTTGAACACTTCAAAAAAAAAAAAAAAAAAAATGAAGTCAGGGAGAAGTGGGGGGAACCACCAACTCAAAAATTAAAATCGGAGAGCTTACTAAGTGTCCTGAATGTCCAGTTAAAAAACCCTAAAAGGACAAAGCTGGTATGAATAGATATCCCCTTGATTTGGAGGTAAGGAATTTTTGACATTGCTGTTAATCATGAATTTGATGTGCTTGGGATTTTTTGTTTCTTGTTTAATATCTTGCTTCAGAGGGAATTTGGTGACAGCAAACGTGTCTTTGGGGAACGGAGAAGAAATGATTCTTATACTGAAGAGGAACCAGAATGGTTTTCTGCTGGTCCCACAAGTCAGTCTGAAACCATTGAGCTCACGGGCTTTGATGATAAGATTTTGGAAGAAGATCACAAAGGGAGAAAACGTACGAGACGACGCACGGCCTCGTTAAAAGAAGGTAGTGCAAAGGCTTTACTTACCTACTATGGTACTGTGTTTTTCTCTTGTTTCAGATGCGGGCAAGCATCAAGATTTGCAATATCTTGCAGTTTATCTTAAGCATATATGCTTATAAGTCATGGATTATATTTCTTTTAGAAAAATAATAGCTTATTTCAAGATATCTTATGATGCATGAAATCAAAGGCAAAACTTGGAGGCTGGAAAATCTTTGTAAAGATACTGAACAACTGGGGGGACAGTTTGTATGCTACTGCATGGGTCTTGTCCATTTCCATATCCTGGCTAGGTTTAAGTGAAGTTAATGTTTTGAGGTGCTTGAAATGCATGTGGGATTGCTATGCAAGACCAAGGTTATTGGTAGCTCCATGCACTGTCCCAACAATATAGCTTTAAACTGAATCTCTGAATTTGTCTGCAGTCACTTGGCTCCACAAAGTTACCGTAACTACCAGTGAAAAAGCTGTAGTATGAACTTGATTGTTGCAAGAAACGATGCTTCCTTAATGTTGTGAATACCCCAGCTGGGCAAAGTATACCTGAGAAGTTCAAACTTGGACTTCTTGCTTAATGTGGTACAGTTTTAACCCTATTGGGTGTGTAGTCAGGTTAAAGGTGTGTGTGTATGTGGGTTTTTTATAGCTCCTGTACAAAATTGATAAATTTGATAGTCTGCTTCTACCAGAATAGTAGTAGGATCAATACTTATGTTCTATTTTAAGTAAGCTCCTGTCAAGCACCAACTTTCAGAGAACCTGCTCAGAGGACCTCCAAGAAACAAATTGCCAAATAATCTTCTAGAGAGAAGCAGCACAAGCTGTTAACTTAATGTAACAGTTATTCCTGCTTGTCTGTTTTACTTATAATATCTGATATCTTTTCTATCTACTTTCTTGGTTTGATCAGGATGCAATTATTAATTGAATAGCAATTTTTATTTTCATGTTTTAATGTAGATAGTCTTAACATCAAACCAGAAGCTGTTGTTGCAACAGCCTGTCACAGTCTAGCTCATCAAGCATCACAGAGGTGGCTTGATTACTTTGGTCCTAGACTTGTCCTTAGCCAGACGATTTGCCTGGTAGGGTTCCATTAGGAAATAGCTAACTTCAGTGTCTCAGCAGACTTTTTTTCTTGACTCTTTCAGGGATAGAATGTAACGGGGGAGTGGCAGAAGAGGATGAAGTGCAGACTGTCCTTGCCAATGAAACTCCAGCAGATCAAGAAGTTCCTAGGGAAGCTGTCTTACAAGAACCAGCCCCAGGAGAGTTTGACTTCAATGAATTCTTTAACTTGGATAAAAGCGTCCCTGGGCTGGCTTCGGTGAGTTTAGGCTGAGTATATCTGAGAAGCTTTTTTTGACTGTTGCTACCTTCAGTGAAAAGTTAACTCTCTGAGGGAGAGAAAAACAAAGAAAACAAAACAAAAAAGTCTTTGTGGATTGTTTTAGTCTACGATTTTTATTTTTTGCAAAGATAGAAAAGCTTCAGAATGTTAGTATGTTACTTTCAAAGGGTTATCTCTGGGAGTAGCTTCATCTCTAAAGGAGTAGGAGGTAAACTAGTTGCTTTTTTATTCACCCTTTATTTTTGATTATTACTAGAGATCCAAAATCAGCCTCTTGTCTGGATTTTCCTTTGGGTCATTGAAAATGCATTCAGACTTGTATAGCTGAAAACATAATGTCTAGCAGCCAAGTCTGGAAGCTGTGGCAAAGGGATTTCTTGTGCTTGGTGCTTCCTGGAAGGCTGTAAGCCTTGACATCTGGTCAGTGGTGCTTCCTGGAAGGCTGTAAGCCTTGACATCTGGTCAGTCTTGTCCAAGTTATATGTAGTGTTATCAATACCAGTAGTATGGCTGAAAATACAGATAGCTGAAGGCTTGAGTCTTATTTAAGCTTCTGTTTATAGTAATAGCACTAAATAACAAATCAGCCTAGTGGTTTGGAATAACAAACACAGCCTATGAATTCAGACAAGAGCTCTCCTAATATTCTTGATGCAGCTGGTGAACACTTAGTGTAACAAAAGCCATACCTGAGATGCTACTTATATGCGGGAGCTAGTAACAAGACTATGAGGAGTAAAAAAGTTGGCAGTTGCATCATAAGAATCTTCCAATAATGGGTTTTATTTCCAGTTGTTGTGTAGTGGATGCCCTGGTATGTGTGTGGGTAGTGGGCAATTCTAGAACATCCAATCTCTATAATAGTGGATGGTGTTCACTGTTCTTAGTGTGATAGATCTAGTTGGTCCCTGTCTGAGGTTTTGGGGATTTTATCTTATCCCCTTCTCCAGGAGTACAGTTAAGACCAAGGGGCTGAATACTGTCTTATTTTGCTGTTGTAAGTAGTGATGACAGCCACTTCTTTCACAGAAAGCAGCTGCTTTTCTGTTTGAGTGAAGCTGTTCTTCCTTTTGCCCAAAAGTAAATGGGTTGCTTTAACTGTTCTCAACATAGACATTTAACAGGACATTATCTTTGAAATTATTTATTATCTTTCAAACTATTTCAAAAATGTTTAACTGACTGGAGCATCTATCTTATGAGGAAAGACTAAGCAAGCTGGGCCTGTTGAGCCTGGAGAAGAGAAGGCTGAGAGGAGATTTGATCAACATGTTCAAGTACCTGAAGGGTGATTGTAGGGAGGTTGGGGCCGGGCTCTTCTGTGGTGGCCGGTGACAGAACAAGGGATAATGAGTGGAAGTTGAAACATAGGAAGTTCCATGTCCATGTGAAGAAGAACTTCTTTACTGTGAGGGTACCAGAGCCCTGGAACAGGCTGCCTAGAGAGGTTGTGGAGCCTCCTTCTCTGGAGATTTTTTTTTTTTNGGGTGTTGAGGCTCCTTCTCTGGGGATTTTTTTTTTTTTTTTTTTTCTTTCCTTCCCAAACCTACCTGGATACCACCCTGTGCTATGTGCTCTAGGTGTCCATGTGTGTGTCCGCAAGGGGGTTGCACTAGACTATCTGTAGAGGCCCCTTCCAACCTTAACCATTCTGTGAAATTAGGAAAAGTTTTGGATTGAATTTTGGAGGAGGGAAAAATGCCACTGGACCTCCAATGCTGCTTACTGAGCTTCCTTTTGGGAGGGAGAAGGTGCTGGTGGCCACCATAATAGACACAGACACCCCTGGCTTGTGGAACATAATCCTCATGTTAGTCCCAGAATGGTTCAGCATGCGAAGTGCAAGCAAGTAGTTCTCAACTACTAGTCTCTTCTCCTACCTTTTGTAGGATCCTTCTAAGTTAGGGAGCAGTCTTTGAGCATGCACAACACCTACAGTGCTGGAACTGAATCATGTCTGCACATGGTCCAAGTGATCAGAGTGCTGCTTCTGGACAGTGCTAGAGACTACTCCTGGGCCATCTATCCAAATTACTAAGTTATTGTTTCTAACTTGCTGTAATTCTTGTGGCAGATGATACTTTTGTTTTCTGTTACAAATGCTTTAAAATGGTATAGTTTTGTTTCTTGGTTGCTGTGATTAGGCTGCTTCAGTTATATAGACCTAATCTGAATAAAGTTCACAGGTAAATTAAATATGTATGGTGGATTATGCCAATGCTTACATACCAAAGAGGTGCGAAATGTTGGAAGGAAATGGTTGAAAAGCTTCTAAATTCAAATAGTAAGGTCTGTAGCAGATGGCTCTTTTTACAGGAAGACTTCTCAAATCTTCCTCTTAAGACTGTCTATTCTTTTCCCATGGTCTAGATGATAGAGGATGTGCTGGGGGAAGGTTCGGTGTCTGCCAGCAGGTTCAGCAGGTGGTTTTCTAATCCTAGTCGTTCTGGAAGTCGGTCGAGCAGCCTGAGGTCTACACCACACGAAGAACTGGAGAGGCTTGCAGGTAAGATCCTAAGATAATACAAGGTTAGGTACCCTTTCTCCCTATTCCTTCCTACTCCTTCAGTAAGGATATGGCAGATAATGCTTTAGGCTAGTTGGTTCTCCCACAGTTTAAGCACCAGACATTCTTTCTGAAACTCTCAGAATAAACAGCCTTAAGTTCTTTTTTACAGATGTTCTTGTCATGTTTCTAATTACTTTCTAGCTGATTTTGGGCAGGGGGTTGTGAGGCATAACTTTTCAGTGAAGTATTGCTCTTCGTTACCAGTGTTATGTGGGTCTTGACACATTGGGTTGGTAAACTGATGTGGCGGTGCTCCTGGTTTTGCTGTTTCAGGTCTAGAGCAAGCCATTCTGTCCCCTGGCCAGAACTCTGGAAACTACTTTGCTCCCATTCCATTGGAAGACCACTCTGAAAACAAAGTGGACATCCTAGAAATGCTACAGAAAGCCAAAGTGGACTTAAAACCTCTCCTCTCAAGCCTTTCAGCCAACAAGGAAAAGCTTAGAGAGAGCAGTAAGTGCCTCTTCAGATATTGTGCAGTTCCTGTGATGCCATATTTCAAGGCAAAAGAGGTTTGGTATTCTGGAAGCCTCCGTTGCTGAGTTCAGGAGCAGGAAGTACTGGAGGTTTACTTCTTTGAGAAAACCCAAAGCTCAACAAATTTCAGTTATGTCATCACTGATTCTCTGCATCCTCATCACAGGATGACACCAGGACTTTATTAGCCTGTTCTACTACTGGCCAGTACTAATCCTAAATTAAGATGATGCAAGATGCCAACTGAGTTTCCAGCTTTCCCTGGTCTCTGCATATACATCTCATTGGAGACTGGTGATGTCAGTTCTGAATTTGGCATCTGAACCATGACTTTACCAAAAACTTCAACCATGAGTGCTCTTGCAAACATATTTAATGGATCAAAGTGATCTGTTGGATAGCAGTATCCAAGCAGATGAAAGAAATGGCCTAAAGGTGTCAGGTGTTTCAAATATATGCTGTAGTCTAAAGACTATTGTAGTCCCTTGAATCACTGTGCTCTGTGCTTGCTGTTCTGTGAACTGTTTATTTAACAAATGTAAGCCACAGCATAGGAACAGATTTATCTTTGTTTTGGTTAGTTCCATGACCTTGACTAAATGAGTTAGTTTATAGGGAACTTATTCAGACAAAACTAATTTTGCTGGCATCAACTGCCCACAAATCAGTTTGGGGCCACCTGTAAGCTCAAGGGCATTTCCAAGTTAGGGATTTGCATGTTTGGGCCCATAGCATTCACAAACAGTACAAAAATTCATGTTGTCTTTCAAACCTGAAGTTTAATTCCAACTTGGTTTCTTTTGGCAAGCAGCATGTGTTGCCATGTGGATTTGAAAGGGGACCAAAAAAAAAGTAATGCTACTCCACAATTTTGGAGGGAGGAGGAAATCATCCAGGAACTGTCAGTATTCTTAAGCATCCATCCAGTTTGGGAGTAAGATGTACCTGGTCAATGTAGAAATACATGTTCCTCAATTTGACTTAGAGCTGCACGTTAGTCTGGCTTTTCTACCAAAAGCTTTCTAAATTTTGATCATCACAAATCAAGGATAAAGGAATGAAAAACGTGGGAAAGTTTCTATTGCTCCAAAGAACCTATTGTTGGTTTCACATTCTCACAAAATGCTGTGTGGCTCTTGAAATGTTGTGGCATTCCCACGTCAGGTCCTCTCCTCCAACATCATACTTTGTCATGTTCCATATTTTCTCATGTTCCTTATTTTCTTTGAGCCAACATCTGTTAGAGCAACCCATGGCATGTTCTTACCTCTTTTCTCTTAAGGTATCATACTTTGCAATATGTATAAATTGGTCCATAAAACACATCTAGCCTTGATGCTAGGCTTAGATATGTAAAGGGGAAAAAATTACTGTTTTCATGCTTGTACTTTTTATTCTGGTTATGCAAATGAAATCTCTATAATGGCTTTAATTTCTGAAGAAAAAATAATCTGCCTTAATCTCCCTGAAACTTTGTGCTTCGAACTAAGTGTGTAACTGAGTTTCTAAAGTCTCAGGTATTTCAGGTGTGTATTCTCTCACCTGTGCTGATTTCAGACAATCTGATATCTGTCAGACTGTCTGTAAGATGATCTGGTTTACTGAATTATTAGGAAAGAGTTCCATTCTCTTACTGGAACTCAACAGGCTTGGTGATTGAGAGGACAGCATCTGTTTAAAGACAGATAAAATCCTAATATGTTATCAAATGTAGAAGGAAATGTTTCACAAGATAAATGAGAACCAATGAGAAAGCATAAGTTGAAACAGCTTGTTGGAGGTCTTGCATATCTGTAGTTGGGTATGGCAATATTTCTAACTTGAATATTATTTTGCCAGTAACTACTGGCTAGACATGGCTTGACAGCTAGTATGAATGTCAGAAGATGAACTGTTGGGAAACAGGCTAAAAAGCTCTTCAGTGTCTGCAGAAGAATCAGCTCACTTGTAACAGAGCACCTTAGGTTAACAGTATTTCTTCTGTGTTTCTTAGCACATTCAGGAGTTGTACTGTCAGTGGAAGAAGTAGAAGCTGGGCTAAAAGGACTGAAAATGGATCAAGAGGGAAAAATTGCTACTCCATTTATGGCAGAGCAAATGGAGGAAGCACTGAATGTAGCTGGCTCCAGACAGATCAAGAAGGATGGAGATATGACAGCATTTAATAAACTAGTAAGCAGTATGAAGGCCAGTGGGACCCTGCCTTCACAGCCCAAAGTCAATGTAAGTAACTGACACCTGGCTCTTCTGAACTACAAGTGGATCTGTCCTAAAATGCAGAATGCAAACTGGAATGTCATACATGTTTCAGCAAAATGTAGGGCTTGAGTGGGTACAAAAGTGTGCTAGTAAATATTCTGTCATGAAAAATGCTGTTACTTGAAGAGGGAAGAAAAGGAGGTACTCTGCATACTTTCCCCAGGCAGGGCAATTAGTGGTGTTTTTTTTTTTTTTTTTTTNGGGAGGTACTTTGCATACTTTCCCCAGGCAGGGCAATTTTTTTTTTTTCTCTCTCTGAAGTCACAAGATTGACTTAGGCCAAGTTTCTGGAAGTCATAGAACTCTAATCTTATGTGAGAAGTCTAATTGCCCCTTCTAAAGCAGGTTTACATGAGTACTTAATCTAGCTGTTTAACAACTGGACTTAAAGACTAGGTATATGCTGAAAGGAGGATCCAGGGAAGTCTGAATTTTGTACTGTGGAAGTATATTTTGAATAGTGTCTTGAGTACTTGGTGTCATTTTATATATATATAATACATGTATTAAAAAAAGAGCTGTTTACTATACGTAACTGGAATTATTAGTCTGGTCCTTACAGTAGACCTGTTAGTGCTAATTCGGTTATTGCCTTGGTAACTTTATTAAGACAACTCTATTATAGCAGTTTTATGTACAACACCTATTTAAAGTTAGATTTCTTGTTTTAGTGGATTTAAACAGATTTTTTTTTTTTTTTTCTCAGTACACAAACTATTGCTTTAAGGACTTGAAAATGACTTGTACCAAAATAAATTAAACCAGATGCTTAGATGTTGAGCGTGAGGGTAGCTTCTTATGCCTACTGTGTTCTATCTTTGATGGGAAATAATGGGTAGTTTTATATAAGACTGAGTTTTCTCCGGCAGTTGGAGTCTCGTGTAGTGGGAAGTTAGGAAAGCCTGCACTGTATGATCCCAAAAATGGCTCATATGGTTTAGAGCATCTGTTGTAGGTTTGGCAGTAATGCAGCTTTACTGCATTGGCTTGTGCTAAATACTTAGCCAGATGTGGATTCTCATATCAACACTTAGTGGTTTTCATTTTTTTTAACAGAGCCTTGAAAGCCACTTGATGTCACCTCCAGAGATGACAGGCCAGCCTCTATCAAAGAATATTCTACAGGTATTTATCACTGGGATGCACTTTTAAGTACTTTTTCAATAAGAAATTTAAAACATTACTTGTAAACCAAATATTTAAAGCAGTTAGTTTAAAACAGATTAATTGTGAACTGAATTAATCTAAAACAGATTAGTAGTCAGATTTCTTTCCCTATAGGGGGAAGAAAGCTGCTCGCAAAACTTAACTGTAGGTAATTTAGTTTACTTTAAAATTGAGTCTTGTGATGGTATTTCCCATGATTACAATTTGAAAGACCTGGCTAGATGCCTGTTTCTGAGGGCAATCCAGAATTAGTATATCTGGTTACACAAGTCAGCCT
Source organism: Crypturellus undulatus (assembly GCA_013389825.1). Classification (NCBI taxonomy): domain Eukaryota; kingdom Metazoa; phylum Chordata; class Aves; order Tinamiformes; family Tinamidae; genus Crypturellus; species Crypturellus undulatus. Next base: position 351,777 of record VWPW01020795.1, read on the forward strand.
TGTCTGTTTGACTTGCTATAAATAACCTGTAGTCTAGTAAAATGAGCTCCTTTGTATACATAGATCATATTCTGAACATTTTTTTTATTTATTCCTTAATCTTAGGAACTTCTTGGTCCACCTATTACTAGACCTGCTTCATCTAATGTCTTAAGTGGCCTGATAGGTGGCTTGGAACCTGCAGCTTCTCTACTGGGACAGAGAACACCTTCTCCCCCTATTCCACAGGTGTTCCCAACTCGAGCTGCCTCCGCAGACTACCTGCGTCATCGGATATCTTCACCCCTTGGTGAGACTGTAGACTACAGTGGGTGGGTTGCTGTGGTTTTTTGTTTGGTTTTGGAAGACGCTCAGGTTTGTGTTGTAAAGACTACTTGGTGGTACAGTAGAAGTTAACTGGCACCTGGCTGGCAGCTAAGTGAGCGCCTACCTCTTGAATGTGTATGCAAGATGAACCTACTTTTCTTACTCCTCAGATGTTAGTGATAGGCTGAGAATCTTCATGTATGTACTGAAAAATGATGCTTTTAAATAACTCTTGAATGTCTTTCATCAGGTTTTGGACAAGGTTCTCAGCAACTGCTCGGTGATCCATTTCCAAGTGTAAGGAAGCCCATGAGCCCAGTTGCTGCACAGGTTAGACTAAATGTTGTTTGGTTAATGTGTATTCATCTTCTTATGTTGTGGGGCATAGAGTTAATTTGTAGAAAGGCATACCTGTCTGATCTCAGATGCTTATGCTCTGGTTAGGTCAGGTTTGTCTCAAGAGTGAGCATCCGAAGTTTAAAAATCTTGCTGCTATTAGCTATCATCCCATCTTGGAGTACCTTAACTATAGTAACTTGAAAACTTCTCTCAAACTGATGAATTGTTGTTGTTGGGCAGACCCTATGTGGACATAGTAGCTGTAACAGTGAATCCTCAGTATCTTTGAAATATACAAGCTTTATTTTAACTCTAACTGTTCTTTCAGATGAGTCCCTTGGAGATACAGCAAGCTGCATTAGAAGGGCTAGCATTACCACATGACTTAGCCCTACAGGCAGCAAACTTCTACCAGCATGGCTTTGGTAAGCCACAAATGGACAAGAACAGAGATGGCTACAGAAACAGGTAAGTGACTGTGAGATCTTCAAAGGGACCTTTATTAACTGATGATGTTTGTGTCATGATATTTGGGATTGATTTTTTTTGTTTGTTTTTTAACTATTGGATATTAGTACTATTGACTCAAGCTTGTCGAGAGCCTCTCACTAACCTTCTTGTCCATTAACAGGCAGCAGCGAGTGACTAAATCACCTGCACCAGGACACAGAGGGAATGCATCTTCTCCAGCCCCTGCAGCATCCATTACTAGCATGGTTAGTATCTAAGATGTTGTAATGGGATGGGCTGCTAAGCTGTCTGCAGAAACTAGTTTGTGTGGGATTGGGAAGTGGAGGGCCGTAAAGTTAATCACTCTGGTGTAGCAATGGTGATGGTGTGATGCAAGAATGAGTTAACTGCCTTCACTTTGGAAAACAAGCTTTGCTGACTACTTTTTTTATTTAAAAACTGAAGCCCTGTTAATGGTGCTTAGTGCTGATCATCTTGACACCAATAGAGTTATAACCTCTTATGCTTTGATACTTAAATTTGAGATAAGTGTTGAGGGTCATTAGCCACTTGAGAATTCTGGTCATCGGCACAGGTATTAATAGGTTGCTTCAGATCTTCAGGGTCACTTGTTCAGTAGAATCTCAAAGCCAAGCTGTTGCCACTGCCTTCCCTAGTATGTGAAATGTTGCTTTGATCTAAACTTTCCCATTAATCAGTCAAGTACTTGCTGTCTAACACTGGTCATCAATGCTGAATCAGACATAATACTTGAGTTTTTGTAACAAATTCATAGCTTCTGCAGGTCCCATGTAACTCTTAATGGGAATAATATTAACGAGGCTGTGATTTTATGCACATCTGACAACCCTGAGTTAATCTAAGACAGGGGCTGTGGTGGAGCTGCTCTGGGCCAATAACTGCAAACCACTATCTTAAAAACAAGTGATCTTATCCATATTGTTTTAAGCCTCTTAAGGTGTTTTTGATTCTGAGAACATCTACTGTTTAATAAAGGTATTGGAGTTCTGCAAAGCTGGATCAAGAGAAGTGTTTAAACTGTAGCATGAAACTATAAAATAAGGTGAGGTGAAAGCAGAGGACATGAAGGGTACAATGCAAAGAGCTTTAACTGGAAAGTGTATATTAGAACTGATGTCAGTCCACAACTAAGCTAGTGCCTTGGTATTTGGCACTGAGTTAAGGCCTTGTTCTTATGTTCTGCAGCTGTCTCCTTCCTTTACGCCTACCTCAGTGATCCGCAAGATGTATGAGAGCAAGGAAAAAAGTAAAGAGGAGCCGATTTCTGGGAAAATGAAAGCCAGTGATGTTAAAGATGAAAATCAGAGGCCAAATGAAGGTATTGTAATGGCTTAAAATAACACACACAATGAGATTTGAAATAGGAATGAAGAGCTTGAACACCTGTTATGTCCGAGTTAAGTTCCCAACTCTTGGAGGTGGTGAAAAGGGAATGTTGCAACAAGAAGCTTAGAGACTATGGAGGAATTGAGAGGTTACACTTCCAACTGCTTTTTTTTTTTTTTTTTTTTTTTTTTTTTTTTTTTCTTCCAGTAATGCTGGGTTTAAATTGGTGTCTTAGGTGAGAGTGTGTCAGGTGGAACATCACTAAGGGCCTGACCTTGGACCAAAACTGTTTCTTTGCAACTGGTCTTGATGAACACTGTATTAGAATAATGCTTCCTTATCTCTCTACTTCCCTAACTGAATGCAAGTAAATTAGAGCTCTGTTGAGACATTGTAACTAAATAGTCTAAGCTGAGACCAATTGTGCTCTTAAATGTAACAAATCAAGGAAGACTTTTGTCAACCACATTGATGTAAGTGGCTATTGGAAGAAAGTACTCAATACCAGTTGCCTGAGCCAGTAAGACTAATGTGCTTAGTTGTCATAATACTGCATTTAATTCTGCTAACCACAGATACAGCTTGTTGTTCCTATTGTTCTGCTGACTTTTTCCTTCTAATACTTTATAACTTCAACTGGTAGCAAACATTTTAAGATATTCTAGGCTTTGTCTAACTGATCTAGACAGTCTGTGGCTGTAGATGCTTGAGGTGCTCTAGTGTCCTAAATGCTGCTGAACAAAGGGCAGAAATGGAGGACTGAATGTACCAAAAAATGACAGGAATGGCTAGATTTCTGGCCGAACTCGAACTCCAAATTGCAACCTCCTCTAGGGAGGCTTCCTTGTAATGCTTCTCTCCTTTGAGACTGATTCATCCATGCTGCTACTTAAAATTTTAAGTATGAGGAAACGTAAGACTTGGAATTATTGTTGTTTTTGACTTCAGCTTGAAATGAAGCAGTTTCACTGAAGAACAGATTCTCATAATTGTGTTTGTCTAAAAGCATCCAGGGAAGAAGAAAGCTTACCACTTTATATATCTGACTAAAACTTCAGCTATTTCTGGAGTCTAGCTATCAATCCAGTAATTAGCTTTAACTTTTCATTAGATGTAATCTTTAGCTGTGGACTATAATAGTTGTATTCAATTCTAGCTACAGATAACCTACTGTCTAGTTCTGTGGAGAATGCAGATCAAGGAACTTTGCCCACCTTAGGTACCAAACTACCTGCACTGCAACGCTCTGCATGTTCCACACCTCTTACTCAAGCAAATCGTTGCACCAAAGAGCAAGACTACAGGCCTAAATCAACTGGTAGAAAGACTCCTACAATGGCCTCCCCAGTACCAGGAGGCCCTTTCCTCCGTCCTGTTCATCAAGTACCCCTTGTTCCCCATGTACCAATTGTACGACCTGCTCATCAACTGCATCCAGGATTGGTCCAGAGAATGCTGGCCCAGGGGGTTCATCCACAACATCTTCCTCTACTGCAAGCAGGTAATACATAACTTAAGGGAAAATGTCTGAATGTTCTCTGCAAGACTTATTTTGCATTAGAAATGGTACAAATTGATACTCATTACTGACTATTTATTACATCAGAACTTAACCTGTAAAACAAGGCAATATATTCCAACACATGTTACTATGTAAATGCTTGTTTTCCTTAAAGCTTTTCATGTCTGTTAGGCTAAAAAGCTTCTTTGCTTTTGTCCAGCAGGTATGCTTCCTCCTGGAGTGGACATTTCTCACTTGCAGGGAATATCAACTCCCATCCTTGGCCAACCTTTTTATCCACTACCAACAGCCAGCCATCACATCTTAAACCCACGCTCTGGGACACCTTTGCAATTAGCAATGATGCAACAGCAATTACAGCGCTCAGGTAGGCTGAAATGTAAAACAGGATTGTGAGGTTTGAAAATGCTGACTAACCTGCTGCAAGTAGTATCCTCGTTGGCTTGTTTCAGTAGACTAACAGGAAACTACTTCAGTACCCACACAAAACTAGTGCTTATCAATGTGTAAAATAGTTCTGATCAGTGCACGCTTTCATGCCAGAAGAAACCTGAAGTGAGACAGTTTCATGATGTATCTTGCTTTGAGGCTTTTGCTTTATGCAGTACTGTGAATAATAGTCTCTTGGGTGAAGAGCACTTTGCTGCTGACTGAGTAAGGCTCGCTAGCACCCATATTAAATAAAAGGTTTTTTGATGCTGATCCTCCACTTAAAACCAGCTTGATACTGTCTCTGGAATCAGCAATGTCAGACAAAATTTACAGAAATAACAAGAACCAATATGTGGCAATCAATGCCCTGCCTGAATTTCCCAGGGCAAGTGGTGCTATTGCCACGTTCAGCTTACGTATGATATGTGTATCCTGTGACTGTTCAGGACAAATTTGTGCTCTTAGGTGAACTTATGACTCCAGCTCTAATAGCTTTACATTTCACAGGCACGGGAGCACAGGGATCACCTGCTGGTGTGCAAACCACCCCCCAGAATGTGCCGTCTCGGACTGGATTATCTCATGGGCACACGCAGCTCGACCATCGCCCCAGCCAGAGAAGTGGCTCTCCTATTGGCCTTGCAAAGTGGTTTGGTTCGGATGTCTTGCAGCAGCCTCTCCCCTCCATGCCATCCAAAGTCATCAGTGTTGATGAACTGGAGTATCGGCAGTGAGCAGTGACCGCTGGGTGGGACACTTGTGCTTCTTTAGACTGGATAAAAATGTCCATTGTCAGGACTTCACCTCTTGTTTGTTTTTTGGGGGCTTTTATTTTTAGCACTCTGTGCAAAATTTCTTTTCAAGAAACTAAAGCACATGGCACCTGTCCTGGTCTCAAGTCTGCATCAAGACTAAAGGATCCATTATGGCTTAAATAGTGAAGCCTGAAGAAATTTAGATGCAAGACAAAGCCAGTTTAATCCTGGAAGTGTCTATTTTTTGTTTTTGTAAGATATGTGAATGAAGTGCTGATATTCTCTAGTGTAGAGGTAGCAGCTATGGATTCCTGCAGAAAACTAAATGTATAGACCCTTGTGTACAGACTGTGTATAAACAATCTTTTGTATATATACACATAGAATAGCTTTTTTGAATCTATACAGCTGTACATAAGAGTAGCTGACAACAGTTGAGCTTTAGTTGTGCCTATGGTTTGGATCTTTCTCCATTGTACATGTGGGACTTTCTTTAAGATTAAAATTGCATATCCTAAGTGTGAGTGAACAGGATAAAGTTGCTTTGCCTTTTCTTGCTGCTCATCTCCTGAGTCTCCCTCTCAAACACATCTTTCTGTCATGTACTGTGCATTCAGCGTAGCTGAAGTGTCGAAGTAAAAAGCCCACGTCTTGCTGTCTGTGTAACAAAGGTCTGATTCCTTGTGTGTGTGACTCTTGCCATCAAATGAAAGAACTGCTTAGTCTTCAAACTGCCTTGAGGATGGGACCTGGTACAGTAATGACAAAGCTGCTACTTCAGTTTGCCATAAGCAAAGAGACTGTAGGTACCTGTTTGGTCACAGTTCTTTCAAGGGGGCTGGTGCTGGCCCTTGTTGGGCTGCAGTATTTTCCTTGTTTTAATCTTTCAAGCAAGTTGCTAAAGGTCATCAAAATGGAGCCTTGAAATCCTCACCCTTGAACTCCTGTCATAGCTGTGGTATGTTCTATACTGCCCTCAGTTCTATTTACAGAAAGGAGTCCCAAGAACAGCCCTACATCTAGGGTGCATCTCCTTGATGCAATTACTGTGAAACTTGCCTCTAGAGTCTTGTTACATGGCTTGAAAGGGGGAGGAGGGGGTAGTTTTGTGATCTTACTGTGTATATTTGGTTTTTAAATACTATGTTCCTTTTAAGCCTGTTTCACTTTCCTGAACAGTTAAGTGTTCTTTTCCATCCTCTTGCATGGTTCCTCACTTCACTTTCTCACTTGTGTTGAGTCTAGTACTGCTGTCATGTCTTCTAGCTTAGGCTGTTGTGCTCTTTTTAAAAAGGTGAAAGCAAAACCAGGATTCTCACAAACTTGCTCTTTCTTAAGTCTCACTGAATGCAAAACCAGCAGCAGAAAAAAAAATCACTTGACTGTATTATAACAATTGCCAGCATGCTGTGGTGGGTTTGTGTCAGTCTAGCGGACAACAGTGTACAGAAACAGCAAGTTGAAATCTCCAGTGTGGAAGCTGTTGGGGTCACCCATAATTCTAGTGGTTGTTGAAGCAACAATCTCTGTAAAACATGCAATCACCAGCTTGTCCTTGTAAGATTGTTTTCATACTTTTTTAACTTGACACTTTCCCAGTAACATTCTGTAAATAAAGTCAATTCTACCAGCTGTCTGTATCAACGGCTCTTATAAAATTTATTTGGAAAGACTAATTGTCACCATAGCAGCCCTGTAAGATCCAGGAAGTAGGAGGAGTAGGTCCTACTCCCTGGAGTGCTGTAGTTTGTAGCTTATGCTGATCTGCTGTTCATCTGCTTCACAGGAGCTAAGTCACCTTCTGAGGACAGGCCCAGGAACTGCAACTTGCCCTCTAACGAGAGCTGTAGCTTTGACCTAAAGGCTGCTCTTGAATGGCTACTGCTAAGTACAGAGAAGGATGGACAGTTCTACCAGGCACACTTTTAAGGAGGAAAGTGAGCTCTAGGGCTGGTGCTGGATTTCCCCTTCACTATCTCTAGTAAGTAGCTGGCTCAGAGGACTGTAGGTGGGAAACAGGCTCTACTCCATAATGTATTTTTTTTTAGACTAGTCTAAGTGAAATAGAATGAGGCTTGAAAGCTTGCATTGCCAACTTACTACCAAATATTTGTTGCAGTGATTTAATGCTGAAATCTGTTTGAAAGAGCTGTTATAGCTTTTACTCTGTTATAAATTAGTAAAGGTAGAGGAGCCATCTGACAAAGTCCTCCTTGTTTTCTAGGAGCGAAGTATTAGAGGCTAAAGAATGTGAACAGAAATCCTAAATCTACTCCCTTTTAAGAACAACACTACTGTTACTTTAAGAAGAGCCTGCTTTTACTGAGGAAGTAACTTCAGAAAAGTCAGTTAAGCAGATTTTTTTTCTTTTTTTAAAGAAAGCTTAGGGCATAGATGCTTCTAACAGCCTCATTCAGGCATCTACTTTACCTTCTCTCCTCTAAACAACATTACTTAATTAAACAGACCAGAACCTAGCATCTTTTCCACAGCTGCAGAACTATTAATTCACCTGTATGTATTCACACAGGATACTGGCCCTATAAAGCACTCAAAACTAGTTGCACAGGACTTTTCTCCTAAGATACTAGTGTCTGGCTTCTGTTTTCATTACGAGCTGAAAGTGTGAGTTCTAATTTAGAATTGTGACATTTCTAATTTGGAAAAAGGTACAAATACAGGCAGCCAAATATCATCATGGCTATTAAAGTCTCCCTAGGGCATTTTGCGCTGGCCAGAATTCTTTACCATGTTTCTCCTCTGTAAATTCTGCTGGTAGGGGATATTACAAATCACATTTTCCTTGCAGTAAATTACTACCCTAGCAGGCACTATCCCCTTGGTAAAGGTTTGATTAAAAGAAGTGGCCTCGTTTTTTGTCACTTACAACTTAATGATGAAGTCAAATACACCAGCAAATATTTGTGAGAACAACTTTATTTCTTCACAATCTGAATAACATCCTCATCCTCAAGAGTGTGATCTTTGCCAACTTTCTGAGGGTTGTGTTTAACAGACGAACCCCAGACCAATGCACTGAAAGGGGAGGAAAAAAAAACAGTTAAAAAGGCTCTAGAATTTAGAAAACAGCTATTTCTATATAAATCTAATAGAGAAAGCAATACTTAAAAGCTATTTTTATTGCTGAATAAGTACCTGCATGAGTGGTCTGTGTGAACGAGCACAAACAGATCAAAACACAGTGTGAAGTCATTCAAAAAATACTTGTATGTAAAGGACATGGCCCCTAGTACTGCATCCAATATTACTTTGAAGTTTAAAGAAACATGTTTTACTTGGAGGAAAGCAGACCAGTAAAGAGTATAGAAACATTAAATATAATTTAAGTATCATGTTTACATTTTCATGGGGAGGTCTTTTCTACTCGACATCAAAACTGAATCTCATTTTCCCTTCTAGCTTACAGGAGAGCAAGAACGTACCAACACATGGATTATTTCCTGTACTCCAGAAAGGATTCTTTTGTATTAGTACTTACTATTTAAAGTCTTTAATGAGATTTTTGTGGATCTTCATGCAAAAATCCTCTACAGTAGTCTTGCAGTAAGGTAGCACTACAGGAGAGGTGTAGTCTGGAAGCTGCCCTTTAGGTTTGGTGTAGCTGTAACAACACAGGTGGAACAGTTGTCACTAAGGGAACCTTCTGTTCTTTTGAAACCCACTATGAAATTTCATAGGTTATTTTCACTACCCCACTAATGCTTGTACCAAGTTGCACTGTTTTAGTGGTGACAGGTATCCTGTAAATTGTTTGCTGGTCTTAAGTTGAAAATAGAGCTGAGCAGCACTACTGGCTGCAGCTGATTTTTCCCTTGCAAAGATTTATCCATGGTAGACTTTCTGTTGCTGCTTGAAAGAAAGGAAGAGGAAATAGGAGTAGCTGATGAACAGCTACAGCTTTACAGTTCCAACTCTTGTGAAATTCTGAACTCACCTACATAAGGGAAAAACTGACAAAATCCCTGGTACCAGAAATGTTAAATTTCCTTTACAGTTCATTTTACATAAGGTTGTTAACAGAAGCAGCATACCAATTTAAAAGAAAATATCTGTACAGTCTTATGGCTATAGGGTAAGCCCATTCATAGTAAAATAAGTGAAAGGCTAGCTGAAACCTTCAGTGCTATTAAGAGAACTGAATGCATAATGTCACTTGCGACAAAGTAAGAAGATGACTACCTCTGGAATCTTTGCACTAAACTTGACTAGACAGACCTTTTTAAAACTTTTTTATAATAAACAAATTTATCTAACAATCATGATTCACCCCTTCTTGAGCCTCAGCCTTACACTTAACACCACAGAAGGCAACAATTGGAACTCACATTCGTACTAGCTTCAAGTAGTCCCAAATCTTCTCTAGCAAATCGTCAAAGTTCCAGCGATGATGAGCAGATATTGGTACGCAGTGGGGTACCTTGTAAATGATATCTAGTTCCTCAATGGAAATCTGGTCAATTTTATTCAGGACATAAATGCATGGGATGTAAACCCTGCAAAGAGAAGGAAAGAGTGAGTCAGCAGCCTAGCAACAATGTTCTGCTATTTTCACTGAAACAGAACAATATTATTTTAGAAAAGGACAGTAGGGTGCTAAACAGCACTTGCTGATAGCACATTACTACCTTGGTTCTGTGGGAAGCACACCTGCGAGTGCAATCTTTTCCTTGTAACCTAAAATGCAAGCAAGGCAAGTGGCCCAACAGTACCTGTTTCCTTCAACAACATCAATGAGGTCGTCGGCAGTGGCGTCGCTGCGCAGTGTCACGTCAGCGTTGTGAATTTTATACTCTGCCAAGATGCTCTTCACTGTTTCGGTATCCAGCTCGCTCTGAGGACACTGAACAAACACACAGTGTTAAGCAAGGCATCGTGGAGCCTACGTCAAATCGGGTTTTACTATCACCCACCAATTACTGCATATATGTTACTAGATGTAATATCTACCAATCACTGTACAAATGTTACTGGAAATACTAGCTGCACTGTAAGTTACTGGATTTGATTATGGTTTTGCTATGGTTAGTTTGTAGAGAAGGAAAAGAGATTTTAAATCACAACAACTTTTCTTGTCATCAGCAGTTTGCAGTCATTGATGGTGTTATCTCAGAAGTAAAGTTTCCAGTCATTTTGGGACTACTTTCTACAGAAACTTCCTTATGTCCTAGTTCAGTACCAAGACAACTAAATAATAGATACCTTGATCCCATAGATACGTTGGTATCTATGCCTATTTCAATGAATGTTTAATGGAAAATGAAGTGTAGTCCAGGAAAGTAGCTGATTGCAGCACACTGCAGCAATTCAGAACTCACAGCATAAGAATGGGCTCAAGTACCATTTACTGCAAAAGCATCTTTCTGCAAAGAAAATTTCCGACTTACCGTGGCTGTAAGGTTAATGCCACCTTTATCCTTTTTTTTGAAGCCAATATTGGGGGGCTTACTATTCAGACGTATCCCAAATCCCTCCAGTTCATTCTCAATAATTTTCTTGTGCCCAAGGGGTTTCAACACATCCAGAACAATTAGAATGAGGTTACAGGTTCGAGCAACTAAGAATCAGAAAAAGAAAACCACCCCTCAAAAAACTACACTCATGCACCAAGATAAAACAGCACCAAAGGTGGCTCAGTGGCTTGACAAGAACATTACACTCATAAAGGCCAGTACTGTTTGTGTTTTTTAATTTCAAAGACAAGGCCAATACTGTTTGTGTTTTTTAATTTCAAAGACTGAAGTTGTGATGTTTTTCAAGCATCACTGGCAGACCAATAGACTAGTACATGATGCAAGGATCAGGCATACCGAAAAAAGCTTTTTTCGTGGCTATGTTCAGATACCAAACATGTAACAGTAAACTTGGTAAAGAAATTAAGACAGCTCCCTTGTTTAATTATGAGATCGTATCTGTCTTTAAAATTAGTAATAGACTTTCAGTGCAGCGTCAACACACAGAACAAACTCCTCAAATGTATAAAGCCATAGCTGAAAACAGAGCAAACTGAAAACAGCTACTGCAAAGCAACCCAACCTCAATAAATCATCATTTCCAAGATATGAGAACTCATGATTGAACCATGAATTTTCATAAGCTGCGCTAGCTTAACCAGTAACAGAATGTTGTCTTGTGCTTTCTCCAAGGCCTGATGCTCACCTGCAATGACTTGCCGTCCTCTGCCTTTCCCATCCTTGGCGCCTTCAATTATTCCTGGGAGATCGAGAAGCTATTTTTCAGAGGAAAGAAAGTAACCCATAAGAAAAATATTTCTCTTCAAGGAGAAAATAAAGCCCAATTTCACCTTTCTCCAGTTCACTGCAGTTCTGCACAGAACATGGCAGAACCATTCCCCCATGGATGTAAGAACACTGTATTATCCCCAATTCCCCCCTGCTAACAGTGGAACAGATCAGACAGTGTTAAACAAAACAAGAGAGCTACTGCAAGAACTTCTCCCCAAAACAATGTGAAAAAAAGTTAAAATCAGCACCTCATGGGAGAATCTCCAACGCGTTCTCAAGCGCTTTTGTTTATTGCTTATAAACTGCTAATCTTACTAACCAGACAAAACATGGCTGTGTCCACACATACCCTTGTATGCAGACACAGGAAGATCTCACCTGTATTTTCGCTCCCTTGTACCTAATGACCCCGGGCACGGTTGTCAGCGTGGTGAATTCATACGCTGCCACTTCAGAGTACACGCCAGCGAGATTACTTAAGAGAGTGGACTTCCCCACTGATGGAAAACCCACAAACCCAATGCGGGCATCACCCGTCTTTGCAACATCAAAACCTGCAAAGGAGGAGTAAAAAAGCAGATATACAGTCATTTAAATTGGCCACTTTCTGTATTTTAAGGCTCTGGCGAGCTGTCACGCCACCGCTTTTGCCGGTGCCCGCGGGTCAGGGCCGGGCCCAACGCACCTTCTCCGGGGCCACCACCGCCGCCGCCCTTGGGGGTGATGAGCTCCCGGCGCAGCTTGGCCAGGCGGGCCTTGAGCAGCCCCAGGTGATGCGCCGTGGCCTTGTTCTTCTGCGTGCGCGCCATCTGCAAGAGCACGGGCCGCCCCGGTCACCGCGCCGCGCCGAGCCGACCGGGCCGCACCGGGCCGGCCAACGCCGCCTGAGG
>VWPW01020795.1:374160-403254 GCA_013389825.1 Crypturellus undulatus
TCTGCGACGTGCTGCTGCGCGTGGGCGACGAGAGCTTCCCGGCGCACCGCGCCGTGCTGGCCGCCTGCAGCGAGTACTTCGAGTCGGTGTTCAGCGCGCAGCTGGGCGACGGGGCTGCTGGCGGCGGCGCGGAGGCCGGCGCGGCGGAGGCGGCGGCAGCCGGCGGGGCGGCAGCCACCAGCACCAGCGGCGGCGGGCGGGAGCTGGAGATGCACACCATTAGCTCCAAGGTGTTCGGCGACATCCTGGACTTCGCCTACACATCGCGCATCGTGGTGCGGCTGGAGAGCTTCCCCGAGCTCATGACGGCGGCCAAGTTCCTACTCATGCGCTCCGTGATCGACATCTGCCAGGAGGTCATCAAGCAGTCCAACGTGCAGATCCTCGTGCCTCCCACGCGCCCGGACATCATGCTCTTCCGCCCAGGTGCCGCCGATCTCGGCTTCCCGCTCGACATGACCAACGGCGCCGGCTTGGCGCCCAACGGCAACGGCATCGCCGGCATGCCCGAAGATGAGGCCACGCGGGCTGCGCTCTCCGCCGCGCAGTCCTCCCTGCCCGTTCTGCAGGGCGTGGACCGCCTGCCCATGGTGGCAGGACCCCTGTCCCCACCGCTGCTGGCCTCACCCTTCCAGAACGTCGCTGCCAGCACCCCCGCTTTAAGCACCAAGAGGGGCAGAGGACGTCCTCGTAAGGCCAACCTCTTGGACTCCATGATGTTTGGTACCCCGGGGGGTCTGCGAGAGGCGGGTATCCTGCCTTGCGGCCTCTGTGGGAAAGTGTTTACGGATGCTAACCGTCTTCGTCAGCACGAGGCTCAGCATGGGGTGACAAGCTTGCAGCTGGGCTACATAGACATCCCGACCCCAAGACTGGGTGAAAACGGTGTCGCTGGTCAGGATGACCCTGATGCACCCCGAAAAAGAAGCAGGACAAGGAAACAGGTGGCATGTGAGATCTGTGGCAAGATTTTTCGGGACGTGTACCACCTGAATCGGCACAAGCTGTCGCACTCTGGCGAGAAGCCGTACTCTTGTCCTGTGTGTGGGTTACGGTTCAAGCGGAAAGATAGGATGTCCTATCACGTTCGATCTCATGATGGCTCTGTGGGAAAGCCCTATATCTGCCAGAGCTGTGGAAAAGGCTTCTCCAGGTAAGAAGCAACTCAAAAGTCATAGATGCCAGCAAACACCTTAAGATGTTTCCTGACAGATCCCTTGGGAAGTGGAAGTAGTCTGTACTTAGGGTAGTTTAACCGCTGCAATTTAAAGTGTCTGAAGAAAGGCAGCTTTCGTCATTTCCATTGGGAGGTTATTCTGCAGCGTCTTGAAAGGATTTAGAAGTAATTAAGATGTAGAACTGGGAGTTGTTTGGCTCTGGGTACCGTTTCCAGCACTGTCCCAGCGTGGCCTTGGGCAAATCAGTTAGTCGTTCCCTCAAATGACTTCTGTGAAATGGATGTTGAGGTAATTACGTACCTCACCTGAGTGTCTTGAGACTTAGGATTTCTAAGTAGTTTGAAGGTGCTATTGAAGCACAAAATATTATCACATCTCAAGTTCACTATTTTTCTTGTATCTGTTTCACATTTTCTTTTACTTCATTTCTTTTGGTTCGTAATGTCTTAATCGCCCAAAGATTATGTGAAATCATCCAAAGATGTGAAATAAGAGGTGAGATTTTAAAGGATGCATCATCAAATATCTTTTAGTGCATGGTCTTTGTGTCCTTTGGGTTTACGTTCTTCTGAAGGGGATCTTGCTTCCACACTGCAACATATGTCGGATATGTGCATTTAATGTTACTGATTTTTTGTTGCCACTTTTTTGTTTTGCGGAGTTCCTTAAATAAGTAGGGCTGTTTTAGTGGTATCTTACAACCTGAATTAATGAGTTTGAAACTTTTTGGGGAAATTTGATGCTCGCTTTACTAGAAGACTAGAAGTAGTAGGGGCTGAGGGGAATTCACATGCTCCATGTTATTTCTGCAGCAGCAGTTGATTTGCTCTAGCAGGAGGGAAAGAATCAAGATTGGAAGTATGAATCAAGAATCTGCTAGCTATGTAATCCTTACAACTGTGCATCTACTATTTCTGTTTTTGTTACTGCTGCAAACATTAACACTTTTTTTATTTTTTAAATCAGCAGTAAGTAGGAGGCTTTTTTTCCCCTTCTCTTTTAAGAACTGCAGATCTAGGGGTGGAAGGTCATCACAGACTGGAAATTTTACCTAGAAAGTAAAAATCCTAGAAGCAAAAGTGTTTTTCTTATTAAAGCATATCTGAGATCATCTGCCAGTTTTTGTCATTTTTAGTCATGCACAAAGATTTCTGCCTTTGCTGCATGAAAGATTTCTATGAACAAGGGAAAGTGAAAGGTGTTGAGTTCTCCTTTTTCTCAATGAGTTACCACGAGCACCACAAGTGGTGCTACGAAAGTAAACAACGGAAATGTCTACGCATCTTTGTAAAACTGAAGTAGTGAATCTTTCTTAAGTTTCAGTGCTCAGACATAGGTGTTGTGCCGGGAAATGAGTAAAAAGAAAAGTGGGATCTGATTTTGATTTTCGTAGGGTCTACTTCATTCAGAAGCAGGGAGGCTCTGAAGTACCTTGAAGGACCCCCAACCAGTCTTTCCGGTTGCCCGGCTCCAGCCCCCTTGCTGGAGCATCAGGTTTAGCAGCCAGACTGCAGAGTTCAGTGTCTTTTCTGTGCTCAGGCCGTCCGGCGCCCGCTCATTGGCGCTGGGGGAGGAGAGGGTGGGGAACTTGTTTCCAAGCAGTTTTGGCCTCATACAATGAAAAGCTTTCTTCCTACCAGGAGAAACTCAAACCAGGAAAATGTGCAGCTATTTAGTCATCTCTTCACCAAAGTGGGCTTCACTGGGTTGTGAAAATGGTCTAAGAGTTCTTATCAGCCTAGATAATCCTTTGTTGGTGATCTGGTTCTTGATAAGTTTAAATTTATTGCTGAATTTTTAATGTCTCCACTGTAGGGAATTTCTTTTTTTTTGGTTAAAATAGTACGTTCTAGTTGTAATATTTGCTTTAATTGTGTATATGTGTACTTTTTTTTAAGGCCAGACCACTTAAATGGACACATCAAACAGGTGCATACCTCAGAGAGACCTCACAAGTGTCAGGTAGGAGTCTGGGGGGGCTAGATTGTTTTTTTGTTTGTTTGCTTTTAAGGCATTGGATTTATAAGTGTGAAGGGAATTGTAAAGTAACAATTAAAAATGAACGTGTGAATTGGGGTAAATGTTTGTAAATAATCGTGTTCAACAATGACAATTGCTTACATCCCTCCCCCCTACCCCAGTCTCCTGTGTCATCTGATGCCTTGGTCCTTCTGCCTCCCACCAGTTCTGCCAGATGTTCTTCCCTGCTGCTCTGTCCCAGTCTCCTCCCTGGATCTCATACCCAACCCTGGGCTTTGAGTCATTGTCACAAATGATACCCTTTTTTTCTTTGAATTTGCAGTGGTAACCAGCAGGACGCTCCAATGCTGATTTTTTTTTTAGAGTAATTTCAAATAAATAATAACAATAAATAATAATCACGTGCCAATATGCTCTTTTTATCACATAGCCTTCATTGCACTGAGCAAAATTGGAAGCTTCTTTTTACAGTTTTAAGTAATGAAAGAATTTTTATACATAGTGAGTTGCCTAAAGGTTTCCGTCATCCTCAAGAAGATTTGTGGAACCTCAACACCTTTGAAAATTAGACTGTTGAGCCTTTGCATTTATTCATCAGCTTAACCAACTTAAAGTTGGTTTGACTTCCTAAGACAATTTAATGCTATAAATTCATTTATATTGAAAAATTCCACTCACAGCAACTACCTTTCAATTTGGGAACTAGTAGATGAACTGCAGATGACTAAAGAATTTTAAAAGATTTGCCTGTAAGCATGTGTTTGTGTGCAGGTGCAAAAATGAATATAGGACTCCAAATCCTCTTTGGTCAGCTGATACCTGCTTTATGTTTTAAATATTTGTTTTTAATTGTTTTAAGATCTTTAAATACGTGTACTTTGTAAGCATGAATCAGAGGATACACTCAAAACTAAAATGTCAGGAAAAACGGAAATTGTAAAGCCACACTCAACTCTATTTCCTTGCATGCATGTATTTTGTGATAGTATTCTGAGTGCACTCTTCTGTATTTTGTTTAGTTGTTCAAAGTGTCATAATATTAATAGATTCATTTCATTATACAGTCTGTAGGTTATAAGTGCGAGGGCAGAGTTGAAGTTGCCCTTTCAGGCTTGATTTGCTCATCATTTTTATTGACCAACCTTGCAAGGTTAACTCTTCATTCAAATCAAACAGGGTGTTGAAAGTCTATTAAAGACCTGCTACCTGTCTTTGCAAAAACTCCTTGACAATGTCCTGTCTCGTTTACAAAATCTTCTTAAATATGCACAGTTCTCATATATATGGTACACACCACAGAACACAGTGTACACAGGTACACAGTGCTTTCACACTGAAAACTTTCAAATCTGAAAGCTGATATGTAAATTGATAACATTCTCCTTCTGATTATCTTATATCTGGTAACATTCAGTTCCTTAACATTTTTCTAGACAAAGAATTTGGCCACTAAGGAGGAAAATAGCTTAATGTTGGCGTGTTTCTATTATGTTTTTCCATTGATTTCATTCGAAATTTTAGATCCCTGTGAGAATAAACAGAGCATCATTGAGCGTCCATTTGAATCAGCTGAATTTGTGTTGAAAATTCCAGTTATTGTCAGACTCTGTTTACTGCCAAAGAGAAGGACTCCTTTGGTAGATAGAAAAGCTTTCCAGAATCCTCTATCCCAATGCCTTTCTTGGAAGTGGCACTATGCAATGATTTAAACAACATCCACTGTTTACCTGAGTCCTTCGTGTATCTTTGTGAACCAGTGTATAGCTAACATTTTGCTGATGGAGCATCATAGTACCTTTTCAATTTTCAGAATAAAAATGGTATGTTGCTGGCACAGCTTCAGGACAGATAAAAGGACACTGAGAAGCAGGATAATTTTCAGTTCAACCTCCTTGTAACAGCTACAGTTTGCAGTACTGTATGTGTCAACCTGCACTCATCCCCCTAAAATAGAAGCTGGACATCACAAATCTTTTAAAGAACTAGCCTAACCTGTGGCATCAGGTGCCATACAAAGATTCCAGCTT
Organism: Crypturellus undulatus; assembly: GCA_013389825.1. Classification (NCBI taxonomy): domain Eukaryota; kingdom Metazoa; phylum Chordata; class Aves; order Tinamiformes; family Tinamidae; genus Crypturellus; species Crypturellus undulatus. The sequence goes on from VWPW01020795.1 coordinate 379,346, forward strand.
TTTTCGCTACTCATAAACAGCACTCAGAATGGGAAAGGAAGACCTCCAGCAGAGCCGAGGCACCCGAGAAATCAGATTGCAGAAGCTGCTTTGGTGCCTGGACAAGACGCCAAGTGGAACTCTGGATGCTTCTCTCTTGGATTAGTGTGCTAGTGATTTGAGTTTTTATTTTAAATTTGACAGCTGAGTTTTTGATGTAGGAGAAGGGGTAAGTCAGCTTGGTGGCCATGAGGGAGTAGCTGAGCTTGTTGACTTGCCTTGGGAAGGGGTGAGGTTGGGTTCTGGCTTCAGGGTGTGAATGAGATGGATGTTAGACCGCAGTTTGGGAGAAAGCAGTGATATGAAAACCTGTGGATGGAAAAGGGAAGTGGGAGAAAAAGGAAATTCATTCCTTCTCAGTGACAAGAGACAGATGTTTCATCTGGCAGTTTAAATTAGAAAAAAAAAAAAAAAAAGATAGATGCAGGTTAAAATATAAAAATAATTTGAAAAATAATATATATATATTTAAAACTATTTAAATCAACCTAAAATTGGCATCCAAAGTCCAGTGCTTTTCCCATTGATTTCAATGCAGATTGAGTTTCTTCCTGTCCTAATTTCTCTTACTTCCTGCCTATTAGCAGGAAAATGGCAGCCACCATGGAATAAGCTCAGAGACATCCACAACCATAGAAAAGTTGAAACTTCAAGAGGTATTTCTTAAACAATGTTTTTTTTTAAAGATTTTATGTATTCTTTTTATCTCTTTATATACCTGTGCAATGTTTGATAGGAAAGCACTGGAGTATTCTTCTATTATTAACAATTAATGGTAAATACTTAGCACTCATTTAGCACTTATATCCTTTATAAAATAAAACTTTTTACTTTTTTTTTGCTCTATACCTTTTACAAATATTAACTATTTGAATATTAACTTTGGGGTTTTCTTTAAACCTAGTCCTGTCTCCCATTTTTACGATTCAGCTAAACTGGTTCTTGCTTTCTCCACTGGACTTTATTTAAGCTTCTTTGCAGTTATATTTAACTATTTAACTAGATTGTCCAAAGATGAACTTTGTCAAACTTAGCGGAATACTGAAAAATCAAACACAGAAAGTATTGTATTGCCTCTCCCCAAGCTTTCTACTTGTTCAGTTCAATATGGGACAGATCTGTTTTTACTTCTGGCATCCCTGTATTTATGTGGTTTGTCTCTGGTGTGCTTAATAAAGTGATGCCCTTCCGATGCTTTTTTTATGGACGCTTACTGTGGCTCAGTATTAGAATTATAACGAATGGATCTTTTGGCTGTCATCCTTGATTGTCTAGTAATGCACCTCTAGCTGATACTCAGCAGGTTGACTAGTATCAGTCGTGGAATCCTGGCTTAAATGAGTGTTTACTTCTAAATACATTTTAATAAATGAAAGCTGCACCTGTTTTGCTCAGTGCTATGTGCTGAGATTTGGACTGAAGAGAAATCTTTCACGTTCAAGGGTTTTCTTTTTCACCACTAGTGATTCCCAAATGTTTGCCTGGTGAGCTTAGTTCCACTCTGTGTACCACAGAAATCCAGGTTGTCTTTAAGTATATTAAGTCCTGATCCTGTAAGGTGCTAAGTCTTCTGCCTGCTGTAGAGTATCTGCAGTTCTGTGGGAGCTTACTGTACTTCAGCATCTCCTAGAATAGTAGTGGAGTCTAGAGCCTGTTGAAATCAATAGACACTTTCCAGCTGCCTTTGCTATAAATCATAAAATCACATGGGTTATTCTATGCTGTATTGTCAATTGATTCTAATTTACTATTTTGTAATTTTAGTGGTTGTTGCTTTACAAACCTGTTCTATAGCGAAGCAAGTATCTTGTTTAATTATGCACTGATCCTTAAAAAGATAGAATATCTCCAGTTCCCTTGTCAGTATTCCCATATTATCTCTTAGGGGACTGGGTTACGCATACTGAACTGCCTTTTTCTGTATAAGGGATACCACACTCTAAAGCAGATGCTGTAGACTCCTGAATGTCACTGTTGCCCACTTGCTGTGGTCGTTCTAACGTATGTCGCTTTTATTTTAATTCCTGCACTTGTGAGGGTTTCAGACTATACCTTTAATAACTTACACAGTGTATTGCTGATGATTGATTACTTCTATGCACACGTGAAATATATGGCAAGCCTTTCAGAATTGGCAGGCCAGTTCAGTTGTCCATATACATGCTCTGTGTACCTGCCAATGATTATAATAATGGGAAGGAACCTTCCCTTGTCTATCATACGACTTTCCTCTGGGGAGTGGCAAGTAGAATCGATATATCTTATGCCAAATCAAACTTGTTTCATGGTAGTAAATGGAATGCGATACTTTGATCGGGGTAAGTTATAAACCTGCTACAGTGTCATGCAGTTATTTTGATATCTGCTCCCTTCTGAGACTTCACTTCTGCACTTAACTTTTGTCTGCCCTATCACTGGATACCAGGATGACTCTTTTATAGTGTCTTTTGTCATCTTCTCATCCCAGACAATTCTCTCATGCTTCTTTTATGTGTTGTGATAGTCCGAAGGGGAGATCCAGGGCAATGAAGCCAGACTGACCAAATCAAACAGTAAAATTTAGGAAGGTGACAGAGAGGTCATTTTGAGCTGTTTAAAAGTGATTGTCATGTCTCAGTGAAATGGCATAATTGACAGTAACCAGTGTGGTTTGTGCTGTTTCTGTTATTAAATATTACTTCAAGTTTTAATATCTTCGTCCTCAGTGAGGAACTCTAAGGCTTCACAAATTTGTTTTGTTTTAAATTTTACAGACTGTAGTCTTATTAAAACTGTTTTCTTGCTTTCTTAATTCTTTTGAGTAGTAACATCCCATCTTGTGTAGTATGTTGGTGATCTAATTTTTTTATTTGGGGAGAAGTGGCTCATGCATCATGTAATTTGTTTAATTGTACAGGGTCTGGGATACTTACTCTTAAGAATATTAAATAGATTCAGCAATATTAATGTTTTTAACAGAATCGATAAGTCACATGGTTCTCATTGTACCCGCAGACTTGTAATGCTTCCTTTGCCACTCGTGACCGACTGCGCTCACACCTAGCATGTCATGAAGACAAAGTTCCCTGCCAGGTGTGTGGGAAGTACTTGCGGGCAGCATATATGGCAGATCATTTGAAGAAACATAGTGAAGGACCAAGCAATTTCTGCACTATCTGTAACAGAGGTAATGAGATTTCTTTATTTCAGTAGGATGGGGCAACTGTTGAGGGCAGCTGTGCAGCTACATGATCCTATCTGCAGCTGGAGGAGGTTGCACATATGTGTACATATTCTGTCTTTGTTTCCTTATTGAATACTTAGTTTGAAAATGGTGAAATTGGAGGTCTGGCCATTTTACATGAGCAACAGTACTCAAATAAAATCAGTTTAAATGTGAAACAAATTACTTTTAGACAGATTGAAGAATCGTGTATGCCAAACGGTAAGATTCCCACAAAACAACTACCTTATGTTGGTTTGTTACCATTCACCGTACATCTTTCTTCCAATACCTGTTTGAACTGAAAACTGCATTGAGCTTGGGAGAAGACTCTGAAATACATGCTGAGCTGAAATCTGTAGGTGAAAGGGCTACCTGATGTTATCAGTCTTGCTTAACCTCCTGATGCAGCAGTAAAGTCAAGCTGCTCCTCCTCTTTAATCCAAGAAATGGTTTTGTACTAACTTACATTTCTAAAACGAATCTTGTAAAGAAGAGCATGAATAACATTATTGTGTTTATATGAAAACAGTTTTGGGAGCTTTTGCGTCTGATTGTGATCCTCTCAAATGGGAGAAAGACTTGTAGATTTAAGCATTGTGGGATGTAAAGTGAGCTGGACAAATTTCAGAAAGAAAAAAACTTTGCTTTTTGAACTATGAATGTACAACTTCCAAGTATATGTTGTCACACAGACTTACTGGAGTACCTGATGACTGTAGGAGAACATTGCTTCTGTTGTGTTCTAGGATCTAATTCTTTTTTTTCTGATGAGTTTTGGATAACATATGTTGCCTTTTCTAATTGCAGAGAGGTAAAAGCTTTTGAGGGAGTGTAGGTGTTGTGTATTTATGTGAGGACTGTACAGGCATGGAGCTTTTGGGTGATTAGGAGATGATGAGTAATGTGAGGCATTAAATTGTAAAGGAGACATTTTCCAGTAGTTAAACCATCTGTTACATACTGACAGTGGTATTTACAGTTCGTGTGGAAATGACAACTGGCTTGAAAATCTGCAGATTTCGAAACTCCAGGTAGATGGTACAAAAGGAAACCTGTCCCATCTTCTGAAAGTCTGCTTAAACTTACCCCCATTCTTTTTGTGGTAACAAGACAGAAGACCTTATCTAAGATCAAAGCCCTATTTTGCTTTCCTTTGGTTGAACATGATTCTGAACATGAGCTCATTGTTTGAGGAGAATTGTCTTGTTTTCAGGGTTTGTAAGCCTGGATTTTACCTTGAATACCACTGGATGTCACTGCAGCTCTTCAGAAATTCAGCCAACCTGACAGATCTGGCATTCAAACAGTGAAACGTTTAGAAAGATTATGCACCTTTTAGAGACTGAAATGTACAGTGGAAATGTAAATTGAATGTATTTATGTGTAGAAGGATAGGGAACCAGTTGTACAGTTAAGTATAAGCTCCTGCTTTCTTCTTGCAGCTTCTATATTTCCTATTTGTTGTCAGTGAAAATCTTAGCTGCTGTGAATTTCAGTTCATGTCAATATTTAAAACAATAATTAATCTGTTAAATTATTGTTAAAGATTTAGCCTTTGTTAATATTTAGCAGAAAGGAAAGTTCCAAACTGGATTTTTCAAGCAAATGTGTTATGAGCTCAGTAATAAATCCCGTCAGTTCTGATTACAGCTTTATGATCCATGGTGTCAGGATGTATAATTCAGTTTCTAAAATAGAAATATAACGTTCATGCTCTAAATATCTTTTAAATTGTAGAGTATGGAGATATGCAACGTGCTAGAAAAAAATTGAATTAAAACCTTTATGGTAGGCATGGAGATAGTTGGAAGCTACATGATTCTGCAGTTCCCCCACTGTGACTGTGCCATGGTTATCATACTTGTGCAGCGAAATTGTGTTTTATTCTCCCCTCAACTAATGCGTTGGTGTATTTTTGAATAGGAACTTAGTTAATGATGGGAATAGTTGTCAAGGAAGAAGGCAAATATTTATGAAAACTCCTATAGAGAGAAGTTTGGATGCTGACAGGAAAAAGGTCTGAAATGGATGAAAAGGTCTCTTACACAGCTGAACATATCCAACATATCCTACTGCTCAGTCAGAATGGGAAATTCTTGGAAACCACAACTTTATCCCATCGGACTGAGGGTGTTTCTGTGAATTCACTGGAGTGTATCTTGTTCTGTTAAAGGTTTAATGGATTTAGGATATAAGGAAATTGATACCTTGACTGAAAGCAATAACCATTGGCTTGCTATATAATGTGTCTTGCCATCTGCTAATTTTATCTGTTTACCTATTTTTCAGAAATGGCAATATAATCTCCAAAAATCACCATCTGTCAGTTGGTAGTTTTTGGAGGGTATGTTTTACTTAGGATGCTTCTGCTTAGAATAGTACATAAGCAAAGAAGTCTCTGTCAGGGATACTGTGCAGTGGTTTTTGTTTGCTTGTTTTTTTGTTTTGTTTTGTTTTGTTTTCCTAGGAAGAGATATATCTTAAAGAAAACATGCAGTATACCAAGTAATCAATTTTCCATATTTTTGCAGTTTGCAAAACAATTTTCACAAAATGTATCTCAAGATTTGTATCTGTGCCCAGTGAGAAAGACCACTAAGTTAGAGCACAGCCATCCTGCCCTCCTATGATAAAACCAAGAGGTCAGCAAGTATATCTCATTTATAGGAATCAGGCCATTTCCCTTCTTATGTGTGTTTTTAATATTTCTCCAGTTTGAAGAAATATTTATTCTGCAAAATTGTAAGATATGTATGGATAAAGCAATAAATATATTCCTTCATTTAAAAAAATGAAAAATATACTATAATTTTATCCTTTTCCTGGATCCTTGTCCTGATCCTTGTCCTTGTCCTGAATTTGTTTTTAAGGTATTTAACAAGTAGATGATCACTGTTTAGGAATCTCTTCCACCTCTTCCTAGGGCAAGCATTCATAATTAAGGCCTGATAAATATAAACCATCATTAGTGTCTGAAAAAAAAATAGGATAAAAAATAAAAAAAATCTCCTTAACCAATTTCCTGTGAAGCAGCTGGCACTCTTTCTGTTTTCACGGAAATCAATGACTCCCAAGTTCATCGGTCACGTGCATGAAATCGGGCCAACACACTTTGCTCACAATTTTTGTTACATAAAGCCATGCAACTTGCAAACAGATTTGCAGAGGTCGGAAAATACAGCATTTTGCAGAGATTCTGCAAAATTCTAATTTTTTCTTGTGTCACTTGTAGCATAGGAAAGTGCTCGGTGTTGTGTGTAGTCCTCTTATGGCTGGCAGTGAGATTTTGATGCATTGCCACATGAAGAGGCTCGTCTTGTCATATGTGTACTTATTAGGCATTGGTATGAAATAAGGGAAGTAACTTATAGTTGGAAGTATGACTGCTGTAGCCATACATTATGTCCTTCTCTCTACCAGTAAAATTTGGTTTCTTTAGTGAATTTGGCTAAATAGAGAAATATATTTTATGGTGGCATTTTATATCTGAAGGTAAATCTTCCATTGTTTCAGATGGGAATATTCTTATCTTAGTTCCCCAGATGATTTAGCCTAAGTGATTTGACTCCCTTTTATTTTTTTTGAGTTGTTTTTGTTGGTTTCTTTAGTTTGGTTTTCTTGTTGGATCTATTTTCTCTGCTTTTATCTTCAACTCGGGAGTCTACAGCAGTTCCTTTTTGTTATTCTCAGCAACCATTTTTCTTCCCTGGCAGGTTACTGGGAGTTCTGCCTTGTTCCGTACGTCCTGTATATGCAATTCATAATAAATCCTGCAATTTCTAATAACTTCTAAAGACACTCTGGTCTTGGGTTCGAAGAGAAGTCTTTGTAGAGGGAAGTTCTCTAGGTTTGATGCAGGGAAATCTAGCGTAAAGCTACATTCATTATTAAGTTCAGTGCCTGAAAATAATGTCTGCTATCAGAAAATCCACCCTAGAAAGGTGCAACAGTGCTGTTTTTGCAGCCTTCCTAATGAACTGTTACATCTAACCAAATTTAAATGCAGTCATTTCACTGTAAAAGTGCCTTTGCAGAAATTTATCTATTCTTTGCAGTAGTGTATCTATTCTTAAAGTGAAGTGTTGCAGGTATTGCTATGAAAGTTGTCTTGCAAGGGCCTCTGCTGTAAATGCTGTATTAGTTTAAAAAAAATACAAGTTTGTGTACAGACCTTGCTCACAGTAGTAGACATGTTTTTGAGTTTCATTTCTTTTCTCTATGCAGAAGGGAATCTGAAGCTCTGTCTCTGTGACAGTGGAACTTGTAACGTGTTCTCTGTTCTTGAAGGAAAATCTAACATGAAAATACCATAATATTCTGTTCAGAATTTTAGAATAAAAGGTGTTGTCAATAGGCTTGCCTGTATAGAAGCTCTTGAGAACTTTGTCATCTTTGTGCCTATGGTCCAAATGCTTCTCGTACTATCTGTAAAACTTTTTAAAATCTGACTTTAAAACATGCCAAATATACTTGAGAGAATTTATTGAATTACAGGAAAAGGTCATAGTTGTGAGACTTAAAAAAGTATAAAACAAGATTTAAAAAAATGCTCAAATGTCAAAAATGATTGTGTTTTGAAATCTGTGGTTTGAAATGTATGTTCTTAATTTCCATGTTTTGGGTTTGCAAATCAGAGCTAATAGATGTTTTGAAATTTCATCATGAAAAAAGAGGTTTTTTTCCAGAGTTGTGCTGACTGCAGACACTCTAATGTTTTCAAAACTCAGGATGAACAGAATGGGGGAAATAATATTTTTCAACAAATTTTATAGAAAAAATATATCTTAAAAAAAAAAAGATAGTTTTAACTTTCTGCCTTCCAAGAGTCATTCATTGTAAGTGCTAGAGAACTGAGGGTAAGCACTCTAAGTGCTAAAAGGGGGTGTTACTAAATGGCATTCCTACAAAATAGCCTGAAAGAAACCATTTTAAGCTGCCTCTAAAAGTTTGTCATATGATGAAGTGAATTTTTTGTTAAGGTGAATGAACAGCCCACAAAATGGTGAAGAGACCTGGGTGCCCTTTGTGTCGTGTCTCTTCTGCCTTTTTTTCCTAAACATTTCATGTGACCTGATTTTTTTTTTTAACGTAGAATCTCTTTCTTAGGGAGGCTGTCACTTCTTCATCATGATTTCAAAAAAGAAAAAGAAGTCTAATGAAGAGTGTGGATTGGATTCATTGCTTGGTTGTTTCTCAGGATTTTGCTTGAACATGTTACAGATAATAAGAAATCAAGCTAGAACAATGGCTATTTTGTGATGGAGAGTAGGAGCAAGAGAAAGATAAGAACAGGGAAGGCAGATGTGTGTCTTTGCTGGTGGCAGGATCTCATCTCCTTTTATCTTGTTTAGGTTTCTCCTCTGCCTCCTACTTAAAGGTCCATGTTAAAACCCACCACGGTGTTCCCCTTCCCCAGGTCTCCAGGCACCAGGAGTCCATCCCGAATGGGGGAGCAGCGTTCCACTGCGTCAGGACCTATGGCATCAAAGGCAAGAGACTCGTTGCTCTGCACCTTGCTGCTCTGTGCAGGGCTTTGTGTTGGGGGATGCTGGGCTGGGCGTAAGGAAGGGGGAGGGAGGAACAACAGAGAAATACCAGGAAGCAGCTTAGGGAGTTGCAGAGAAATCACGTAGGGTCATGTACGTAGGATGTAATGTCTGTGCTCAAATAACCAGGTTTGACAAGTCCAAGACAAGTGAGGAGGGCAGATGAGGGTACTTGAGTTCTTGGCGGCTTCTTTCAGCAAGCAATGGAAAAGGCAATGTCGGTTCATCTGGTCAGTCATCCTAGAGCAATCAGTACTTGAATTTTACCTGAGGAATGCGGTCCTTGACAGTGACTTAGTCCAATACACTTGAGTATTGCGTCAAACTGTGTTTCTGATTTGTGGTGAAGAAAGGGGGAGCCACAGACTGCATTTCATAAAGATTCTTGAATGGTGAAAGCAATATCTATCCTCAGATTGATGAGGAACCGTACAGCTATCGATAGTTAAACATCCACTTTTTAATGCTGGTGATGGAGAGGAGAGGATGAAAGTAGTGCTACTACTTTTTTGTTTTTAATTTACTATTCCTTCCTGCAAAAAGAAATGTAAGAATTATTTTTGTATGAATAAAGAAGATTAAACTTTAGAGTATGTAAAATTCTGTGTTACTCTATGTGAGGTAGCTTGTTTTTTTCCTTCTTCATTCTGAACCGTCAGCTGGGTAGAGCTGAAACAGCAGAAAATTCTTTTAAACCATGTTAGTCCCAGTAAATTATGGCTACTCTTCCTAGGAGAACAGCAGTCTGGATTAAATAAAGTCTGTGCTCTGTGTTATGCCAATAGGATGTTCCAGTTGTTGTGGGGTTTGTTTTCTTTTTTTTTTTTTTTTTTTTTTGTCATGGTGGTTTTTGGTTTTTTGGTTTTTTATTCTGTTAAAGTCCTCACAGAGTTACTATACAAGCCCTTTGGTTCTGGGTGGTGTGCTGATTTAACAAGAGATTTACTCCAGCTCAGTTGTGTATTGATTTCATGCGTATCCTGTTTGGTTCTTAATGCCGAGTCCAGAGCAAATCAGTCTTTTGGGCTGTGCCAAGTGCTTCTTTGGTCTTTCAGAGTTAACAGTTGATACAGCTTATTTGTATTCAAAGTCTTGTTTAGGGAGTATGTCTGAGTTTCCCACGCTCATTCATCTGCGCTAAGCAAAAAGTGTGGACAAACTTTCTTGGCATAATGTCAGAGAAGAATGGGGAACACTCCAAACATACCAATGGCTTTGTCAGGATATGTATCCGAATGACTTAAAATAGTGTCTTTAAACTCTCTCCTACTTCACGCTCCAGTGTGTAAGGATGGAACAATTTTAGGTTATGATGTCTGCATCTTAACAGCATTGTACTTAACTTGTAAAAAGGAGCCCCACCAGATTAATGCAATTGCACCTCTTGAGATTGCAGTAGCTCCCTACTGCTTTGCTATTAATGGGTAAAATATTTCCATGCTTCTTCACACCTTGTCGTAGCCTGCTATACTTTAGTAAGTTTCTAGACACTCCCTGAAGGTATTAGCTGTATTTCAGAAGTGTAGGAAGTGACTTCTGTAACTAAAAGCTCACTATTGGGTCTGTGTTTTTATAATGTCTAAGGTGTAAGCTTTGACGCTTTTGGGAATTAAATATCATAAACCTAAGACACATCATGGATGTGCTCACTGTTGTTATAAATCCTTGATTAAAAAATCTGGATGTGCTATAGCCATACTGTTTGTAGAGAAAACTATGGTCAAGGACTTTAGAACATGGGGAATAGTGATGTTAAGTGTGTTTCATTCTTTCATGATGGGCAGTAATGAATCAGGTGGTGACTGACATCACCTGTTTGAATGCTTGTTAATTTAAATGTTTTGGGCAGGTGAGGTTCTGAAATTTTCTCTCTTCTTTTATTTTTTTTTCCCATAGAAGGCCAGAAATGTTCACATTCGGACCCGATTGAGAGTTCTGATTCATACGGAGACCTCTCTGACACCAGTGACCTCAAGACTCCTGAGAAGCAGAGCACCAATGGGTCCTTCTCCTGTGACATGGCAGTCAGCAAAAACAAAATGGAGACGGAGGGAGAGAAGAAGTACCCTTGCCCTGAATGTGGCAGCTTTTTCAGATCAAAGTCTTATCTGAACAAACATATACAGAAAGTTCACGTCAGGGCCCTTGGTGGCCCGTTGGGGGACCTTGGTCCTGCTCTAGGATCCCCCTTTTCACCCCAACAGAACATGTCTCTCCTGGAGTCGTTTGGGTTTCAGATCGTCCAGTCAGCGTTTGCATCATCCCTAGTGGATCCAGAGGTCGACCAGCAACCAATGGGGCCAGAGGGGAAATGAGATCAGTTTGACCTTAACAGAGCAAAGCAGCAGTCTGGCTATAATGATAAGATGCTGTGAATGAAAGAGAAAATAATGAAATTTTGTTCTATAGCTGAGGATTTTTTATTCATTTTAGCTTCCCTCTTTGTGTCATGCCCCACCCCACTTTTAAACCTTCACTGATGAGAGGGAGAAAAGGCTTCTTAGACGATGAATTACAAAAGATTGTGACCTTGAATAGGAGACATGATTTAAAACATGGAGTAGAGCTTCCGAGGTGCCTGCCAGTGTTTCATCATGATCTTCTAGAATAAACAAAAATTGCCAGCACTGATCTGAGAATTAGAGACAGTCCTAGCGACCTGGACACTTGGGGAGCTACAGTTTATGTTTTGTTCTCTCTCCATTCCCTACCTTCCCTAACCTACTCCAGAAAAACACAGTAAGTTTTAAAAATAGACCCGTTATTGACTGAATATAACATTAAAAAGCCCCATGGTACCTAGCAAGTTACAATGCAGTTGTCTTTTTATAAACGGAAAGATTTAAAGAAGGTGAGAGAATTCGAACCCCCTTCTGCCATTTTTGAGGCTGTGAGTGCTACAGCAGGACTGAACTGCTGAGGAAAAAAATCACCATTCAGAACAGGTTGATTTTGTTACTTTTAACCATTAAACTTGCTGTCAGGTTTTTAATTCTCTATTATTATTATTTTAGGACCTGTTGTAGTGAATTGCTACTGAAAAGCCGGTCTAAGGCGATATACAGAGCACTCTTAAAGCAGCAGTCACATTAGGGTTAGTATTAATTTTTTTTTAGATGTATCATAATTAATAACTTGGCTAGTTGATTGTTTTAAGTCTATGAAAAAATAGTTTTATGCAAAAAAAAGGAAGAAAAAAATACCATTGCAGTCTGCTTGACTGGTGCTCGTTTTTCATGTGGGGACCTAGAGTATAAACATGATGAGCTATTGGGTAAACTCTATGTACCACTGATTTGTTTAGTGTGAATAAACCCAGGGGTTCACAGAGTGATTTTGATTTAATCGGATTGGACTCTATTAAAGAAGTTAGTATGTTACTTTATATCCCCTCGTTTTGTCTGGTTTTTGAGCAATTTAGCCACCTGTCTAAAAGGTGTGCAAATGAGAACCAGTAAGTAGGACGTTATTCCCTCTCTCGACTGTGCTGTACTCTCAGTGCCCTGGACTTTTGGGCTCCAGTCCTGCTCTCCTGATCTGCCATTAGTCAGGTTTGCAAACGCCAGTCTGACTCCTTTCTTTTCCAAAGAAGAAGGGTGTCTACTGTAAGAGATTGGAACTGCAAGCAGCAGATCTCTGAAAAAAGAACTGATTACAAAAGACAAAGAAGCTGGATTCTAGGCTGCTGGAGGTTCTGTTTCATCTGAAAATGTCACTTGTGCAGAAACAGTGTCCCTTCCTGTCCCTCCCTTTTCTCCCATGTAACTTGTCAAAGTCTTTATGTACCAAACCCAGGTATAAATGTTGTATAATAACTGAACACAGGGTTAGAGGTTAGGAATACTCTGAGTTATAATTATGGTTCTGCTGTTGAAGCTCAAGGTCACATTGACAAGGACAGCTCACTGAATTTATTCCTTAATTCCCTATATCTGAAATAAACGTTTTTCTCTGTATCACCACCTTGTTGCAAGTTTTAGTTAGCTAGCAGTGATTTGGTAGTGTAAGATCCTGTGTGAACATTGCTAGAAAAGCCCAAATGAAGAGCCTGAGTCCCACACCAAACTTGCATTTTCTGAAACAATGAAACCAGTGCTGGATCAGGATAGAGCACTGCAAGCCAGGACCTACATCCTCTACAGGATGTGTGTCTCCGTTAAAGGCAAATATTGCCACAAGCTGCTGTTGTGGCACTCTGCATTGCCCGGTTGTTCCTAATCCAAACCCCACAGCCAGCTCATAACTTAATTAAGGCATTGGGAGATATATATGATACTCTTTTTTTGTGTGTGCTTGTTCTTGAGTATTTTAAACCAAGGATGAATAATCAATGTCTTTCTCTTTATAGCATCAGCACTTTCTAAATTGAGAGCATGTTGCTGTGGACTTGACATTTTGCTATTAATCTGGCTTAGGAGACTGAAGGACATGCTCCTCTCCATGCATCTTCCCCCAAAATCACAGGAATAAGTATGACTCTGTTAAAAAGAGGGAAAAATAACTTCAAACCAAAGCTTTGTGGAGTTGTTGCACTGATAAGCTTAGTGGACAAGTAGAAACAGAACATTTCAGAAAGGTAACAAACATTTTAAAATACCTTACTAATCTAGACCATGACCAGACAATCCTGTAAGCTGCCAGGACTTGCATCTGATGGGAGCAAGTCAAGATAGAGCAGGTTTCCAGTCAGCAGAACAGCTCATCAGATTCAGCAAAGGCAGCTGCAACCATGCTGACTTAGAGATAACTCGTGTTTAAGATATCAGGACTAAGCCAACAGGAAAATGCATGTGGAACTGAAACTGTACCCTGAAGAGGGTTTGAGAAGAGTTTTGTGTTGCTTTTGTGGTAATTGCTGTATAATTGGACCTAGGATGGGAGGAGAAAGGAACTGTAACTAAAAAATGTTTTAGGAAGTTTCTGTCTCCAATATTCCTAGATGCATTTGAAGAGAGTGCATTAGTCAAAATTCAATCCTAAATGCCAAGCCCAGGAAAAAAAAATAAAAAGGACACTTTCATCCTTGTTTTAACTCTCCTGACTTCAGTGTCACTAGTGGGATGAATGTGGGCCATATGTATGGGAATTAATTTTGAACACTGTAGAACTTGACCTGATAAAGCCAATGAAAAGCCTTGAGATAAAAAGGAAACCTTCTACAACACTAGTCCTGCATTTTGCTTGTCAAAGAAAATGCTTACTAAGTTGGCATGAACAAATGGATTTTAAGCTGCTTTCTTCTCAGTCTAGTGGACAGGGACACAAATAGACAGTAATTTAACAATCCTGGAATGACAGTTCTGGATCATCCACTGTAAATGGGAGAGATTTGCACCAACACAGTGAGCAGTGCAGGCTCATGCCAACAGTGTAGGAAAGCAGGTCTTTATCAGTTGCATGTTTTAAGAGCCCTTTTAGGGGGGGCACATTGTTCAATTTTTATTAGGAAATTAATCTACATACAAATACTTTATGTTCTCTACTTTGCGAAATACCTGCTTCTCCTAGCATAGCAAACAGGTCCAAACAGAAAACTTGGCCTCAAGTTCAGAGTCCAAAGGGAGATAACTTAATGTGCCCTGAGCTGCAAGCTCACTCAGCTGTGTTTCTGCAGTGTTTTTAAGAGGCGTATCTGTGTATAGATTATGATTTTTTTTTTTATGCCAGCCCTTCTTTCCTTATATTCTTTGTTGGGATTGCAATCCAGCAGTTGAGTTAATGCACTTCTCTACCAAGAAATGAATTTCAGTTTTCATGCAGATTTTGGTAATCAAAGTAGTTGAGGTGCTTAAACCCCTCAGCTGAGGGCTCAGTCCCTTATAAATAAGCTGTGATGAAAACCTACCAGGAAGATTCCATCTTCAATAGGTTATAGTGCAAACATAAAGATAGGACAAGAAAGGAATAGTTGCTATAATTTTGTGGATTAATGATTGAAATATGTGCGTAAATTAAAAACACATGCATGTACATTTTAATATGATGTTGAGTTTAGAGGCTCAGACTTACCATCAGATTTCTTTTGTTGCATAAAGTAATTTTACCTCTAGATGCTGTTATTCCACAAGTGGACTAAATTGCAAGGTAAAGCAATTTAATATGATTTTGTAACAAATTAACTGATATTACCTTGTATTTGTCATGTGCTAGGCATATGCAAACAGACTCCTGGTGTGGCTCATCTGATGTTATGGAGTGTGAGCTCGCAGGCTGCAATGATTTGCCTATGACTGTGTCAAAACTGATTGCAGAACCAGAAATTGAACCCAGATTTTCCTTTTCTCAATCCAGTGCCTTAACCATAGCAAGATAAAATACTACATGTTTGGGGGATTGTTTTTCTTTTTTTTTTTTTTTTTTAAGCCTAGAACTATAAGATGGTGTGGAGTTGGGTTTTATACCAATCTTTCAAATAATTGAAAATGCCCAGTAACAGTTTTAGACCTATTTTCAGTGCCAGTGACTTAGGGAATAATTGTTATTTCCCAAGCATTTCCTAAAATTATTGTTCCTCCCTCAATTGCTATCAGCTGTAAGGAATGACTTGAATAGAAGAACTGTATAACTGAATGTCTGTCTGACTCAACTAATTGAATTGACAGTATGAAAGCTACCTAGATTTTGTAGGCTCTGTTGTATCTTTAGTGTCTTGGGTTTTTTTTTTTTTTTTTAACTATACTTTTGTTCCTAGAAATCAATATCTGAACTTACGTGTTGAGTCTGGAGTGGGGTACCACTTTCAGCTTTAATTTCTTTAAGGTACTTGCTTGAGGAAGTAGATGCCAAAGTAATTTTCAGAGGAACTCCAGGCTTCTGTGTTGGAGGAATGAATAGAAAACGAGAGCTCTGGACTTCATGAGAGATAAATGAACAAATTAAAAAAAACAGCTACCAAAATTTTATTATATTTGGTACAGGAAAGGCTTTTCTTCATCACTTAACAATATAGTAAAATATTTTCAATTGCCCATGATGACAAAACTCTGAGAGCAAGTGCCAAACAAAACTGCAATGTGTTGGCTTTTTCAGGATCATGACTATACCCTAACAGCATTATGAATATTTTAATATTAATTAAGCCAGCTTTACGCCATTCACACAGTACCTGAGTTTTAATTGAATAGAATATAAACTCATGTTGAATCCCTCAGGTTAGCTCTCAGTTCCATCCCAAGGAACAAATCAGCAAATGGCAAATTAAACAGTAAGACTTAAAAGGAGAAACAGATTTGAGAGGAATCTCATGCTTCCTGAGAGTCCCACCTTTCACGTGGAATAGCCTTTTCAAAACAAGACCTTTCTGCTGCTCTGGTGAGCACTGGGGCAGAGTCTTGGCTTCCACCACCACCTGCTTCTCTTGTCTTTTCAGGAAGCTCCTGGCCTGCAGCCCGAGGGCAGCTTCCCTGCTGCAGAGTCAGTAGTGACCCACTCCCCTGCCACCTCCCTGCGCACAGGGTGCTGTGCCAGCGGGTGCCCCTGCTCGCAGGGAGGGAGCTCTGCAAACTGCTAGCTCGGAACCACACCAGGGAACCGCCTGGTTTAAAAATAATCCTTTAAAAACTAGTTCCTTGACCTGTGTGCAAAGTGGTGCAGAGCAAGAGCTGGAGCCCTGGCTGTTAGGGGTTATGGGGATGGCTGGAACTGTTAAAGCCCTGTATTGGAAAACCACAGTTGTTTTTCTTGTGGTCAGGGATAATGACCGCCTGTTTGTAAAGAATTAACACCTCGTGTCATTGCTAGCCTCTTCTTGCTTTTTGTTCCTGTCTCTAAATGAGAGATGATAACCCTTGGGTAGGAATGTTTCAGGATGTGAATGGCATGCCAAGCTGTGCTGCACTGTGTGCTGCTGAACTCTGCTACAGATGTTTGCTCCCTCTGACTTTAGGCATGATACAAAGTTAAAATTTGGCCACATTTTTCCTAAAAGGTGAAATATCTACATTAATTAATTAATGTACATTAATACATTAAGACTTCCTGCCCTTATTGATCTGCTCTCAGGGTTTATGTGAATGCAGCTTTTCCTGGGTGGCCTCTCTACTTGCACTGCAGTTTTGCAGACCTGGAAGTGCTCTCAGCTGAGATGTGCTGAAGAAAGGAGGTTATTTAGTGTCTCACTGACGTTCCAGTGACTCCCTCCCAGCTCCTGGGCCCCGTGTGGACCGTGGGGTCACTTCATAAAGGCACTGGTTGCCACGTATGCTCTTGAATTTCCTGCAGTCGCATAGTGAGCTTGGGTAAGTGCTTTTTTAATAGAGAGTCTCTCGTTGCTAATAGATTTCCAGCTTCTGGGTCTGCAAGCTGGTGCCTTCTGTCCAGCCAGTTTTCACGTGTCCTCTGCAAAGCTGTCACACTGACTGCTGGCTCTCGGATACCAACCAAGCCTTGCTCCTGGGTTCAGAATTTCTCTCTGCAGTATGTTGCAATTTGAAAATTTGCTACAAATAATGTGAATACACAGTGTAAGAGAGAAAATAAAAGGCCGTTCTCAGATGTCCTGTAGAGAGAACAACTGAAACATGAGTGTGGGATAAGCCAAGAAAACTGGCATTTTTCCCTGGCTCCATGCCCTATGGAAGAGACAGTGCCTTGGAAGGGAGGGAGGGAGGGAGGAGAAAAGCTTGCCACTGGCTCTGATCAATCCCAAATCTGCTTCCACTGCAGCTGATGGGAATCCTCCCATTCTCTTCAGTGCAGGCAAGCAAGGATCTTAGGTGAGGATGGTGACTCTTTCACTACTTCAGTGAAGTCTCTTGCCTATTTATAGGCCTGCTTCTATTGAAACCGAGCCTGTTTAGCCTTTTTGGGTCCTTAGGGACCTGTTTGTATAAAGCAACTTACCTGCCTATCCTGGTTTTTTTTGTTTGTTTGTTTGTTTTTGTTTTTCCTATTGTGTGTATTTTTTGTTTGTTCTGTTGAAAGGTGAAGCCTCTGTAGAAGGGGATACAAAAACTGATTTTTAAATAGAAATAAACCGAAAGAGAATTAAAGACTTCAGGCTGTATGCCTTCATTTCCTGGAGAGAGAGATTAGAGATGATAAGTGCACAGAGATACAGCCTTGTATTTCTCATATTCCTAAATATTCCTCTTTTCAGGTCAGTTCCTGCCTTTGCTCATCTCCACAGCACTACATGCAAATCTGTAGTGTCATGGGCAGGTTGCTACATTATGTGCCAAAATGATCTTATTTTGACTAGAAAATCCTCTCTGTGAGGCCGTGTGCTGAGATTCTTAAATTCTTTCAGCGTAAGTGGATGAAGTAACAAATATCTTTGTGAAATTCAGTGTTGTTCCTGTTTAATACCTGGAAGGAAGTGAAAATAAAAATGAAACTGGATACATAAACATATTTTGCAGTGTTCCTGGCCTGCCTACCTCAGGTGCTAGGTCACTAGCCGAATGCATAGTATTGCAAGCACAATTACATTACAAAGAAATAAGTGTGAGGTGAAACTTCCCTACATGCTCAACCCCTTGCTCCTTTCTGGTCTTTTTAAGCCTCCTTGTGAATTTACCATTTTGAATGCTAACTCTGTAAACAGTGACCTCAGCACCACAGTGACAAGAGATGTTTGTTCTGTCCTGCAGATACGTTCAAGGAACAGACACGTTGCTTTTGTAATAGACCCAAGTCCGTGTATGAGTCCAGCTACAAGACTTGTGGAAGGAGCTTTCTCTGCATGTCTATGGCATATGGGCAACTTGCAAAGAAAATGAAGTTTCTGCAAGTGAAAGAAAAGGCAGCTTCCCAAAATAAACACAACCCCTCCCTCAGCCTTCAGGCAAACACCTGGGGAGAGAGAGGGCTTTTACAGTAGTACCCCCTGGCAAAGTTTTTATCTACTTGCAGGACAGATAAGGAAGTAAAATCCAGAGGCGAGAGCTCTGCATTGTGAATGGGCTGCCTGTGAATCCTACGCTTCCCCGGGTAAACAGCAGTAGCTCTACTGACCAGTTTGGTCTCTGCTTGCAGAGTTACAAAAATACTGCAGATCCCACTCCCCAGAAACCTAACTAGGTTAACAAAATGTAGCCGGTATAAATAAGGATCAGCTCATGTATTACAGATTTATTTTTTTTCCCCATGGATATATCCTATATTCTCACTGCCTTCTGTTTGTTTGGGGTAGAGGAGGTGCTTCGTTATATTCAGTGGTTGTGGTTTTTAGAGGCAGTTTATTTTGTGCAGCATCTGGAAGCCTTGTGTGTTTAACTGCAACTCTATGATCTCATTCCTTCCACAGTGAAAGCTAACTCTTACTCTGATAATATTCCATGATTATTGATATTTAGATGGCAGAGTTTTAGGCCTCCAGTTCTGCTTGACTGTGAAATCAACTACCAGGATGAGTGAAGTATTAGTAGAAGGACATTTGAATAATCCTGTCTGATTTGCTAGTTCATTTGTCTGTTACTAGAATAGAAATCTTCGTTCCCTTGGACTCAAATCTCTAGGCATAGATTTTCATGCTGCCTTTATCACATTTCTCATCTGCAGATAAACTATTATTTTTAGATCAACATTTACCAAACAGTCAGGACTCTGGCATAACCGACTGCTTCGCTTTGCCAGTCACTTCTGTGTACAACAATGAATTAAGAAACCAGGAGCTACAAAGCTACTTGTATACATTATAAAACAACACATTCTCATGTTTTTCTTCCTGCGTTAATGTTTAGCTGTGCTCTTTATCTGAGCCAGCATTACACATGCAGGACTTGGAACATCTCAGCCATTCTGCACATACCCCTTCTCATGATTCCTTCTCCTTGGGTACTGTTTCATAATGTAAATATCACATATCTGAGGCTTTCAAAGCACTCGGGCAGATATTTCTTTGTCTTTTCTGGCATAAGTAATATTAACAGGGGTAACTAAGGCCAAAACTTGCCTAAGATCAGGCAACAAATCAGAGTAAACAAATTTAGATTAAGGCTGCTAATTCTTGACTCAGACCCATGTGTTCTCTGATTAGATCACAGTATCTTTCCAAATAACTTCCCTTCCTCCACCCTTAAATACATGCTCTGTTTTTTGTCAATAGCAGCCTGCATGTGTAGAAAGCAGCAGTGCGAGTGGAGGCTGGAAGCTGAGATGGGATCTCCCTCCCTCTTCAGACAGCTTTGCCTTGTTCCTAAGAGCATCGCTGCGGTTTTATACCTTGCTAGGAGATGCATGCATTGGAAAGCAGGTAAAAGCAGAGTGTCTGTGATGCACGTAAGGATCTTGACACGCTCAAGAAGGGGAAAGGGCTGAGGACAGAGATCCAAAGTGGGAGCCGCTATCGCAGACCCGCAGCAGCGCAGGTGCCTGCGGTGCGGGGACTGTCGAGGACGGCACACGGCAGCGCCGGACAGTGGCTCACAGCAAGGACAAAAAGGTGCTGCTGGTGGAGAGGTCTCCGGGTGCCAAATCCCCCAGACCAGGGCCCCGGGGAGCAGTCGGTGCTGCCAGCACAGCCGCCTGCCCGGGACACAACAGGACCCCGAGTGCCCTCCCCAAGCCCCTGCACCGGGAGCTGGCCCAAACAGGCGCGGGGAGCAAGTAGAGCAAAGTCTGAGCCAGTCTGAACCAGTTCAAGTATCACATATGGTTGTTTTGCTTCTGCAGACTTCCTTGTTAGTCCTTGGAGGCTGTGGCTGGCATTTACTTAGCAATAGCTCATGCTGTCAGATGGAAGGGGGAGGGGAAGCCTCTCCTTGAACATGTCAGCGTTGGGATGCAACAGTGCAGCCGAGATGGCTCTGCCGCTCTACGCTGGCTCCTTTGTAGCCCGTGGTTAGACTTCAGCTCCCAATTTCATAAACAACATATCCGAGCTGTTTGTTCCAGCCGTTTGATTTATCTTTATTTTCTTTCTTCCTCTGATGATATTGTTTTTGGATTAGGAATGAAACATACTAGTTTCTGACCCTTACAAGGTTGCTTGCAGGAGGCTTTTTATAGGTGAGACCCACAGCTATTTTTATGATCCAGATAGAGGCAACAAAGGAGTAGGGAAAAAAAAGCTTATCTGGAGTAGTAATTATTTAATAGTATTTAGTAGCATTTGATGCTTGCAATCTTTAAGCTTTAAAAAGAATTGCGCTATTGTTTAGCTCATGGTGGATAAGGCCTCAACACTATCTTTAGTTTCAGGCCTCACAATTTACCAAGGATGCTGGAAAATTGGAGAAAGGGTGAACTGGAATAAAGAGAGTTTAGAAAACTGTTTTTGAGGGTGGGGCGGAGGGGGAGTATATTTTTGTTTTGCCTAGGAAGGATAAAGAGAGAAGTGGTGGGAATGTGACATATGACCTATTACAAGGAGGGCAATGTTCAGCTTTCTCCATTCTAAGCAATCCATATTAATTTATGTAGGAAAGAATGCTTAGATTGGAAAATTGCTTTTGCTTACTCCTGCCAGTATCTCGTTAGTACAATTAAGTAATAGAGCATATTAGTTCATTCGCTAGGAGTTTGGACAAACTTTTCCCAGGGCAGATCTGAACGTCCTTGGCTGCAGCCAGCGGAGGGGGTGGGTTTGGTGGCTTCTCACAGAGTCCCTTGCAGGGCTGAGGTTGCCTCTTCTTGCCCAGCATGTCAGCTTCTAGCTATTCTTCAAGAAAACTTCCTTTTTTATTTTTTTTCCCTCCACAGGTGAAAAAGTAGAACAAAATAAACTTCCTATACCCTTTTTTTTCCCTCCACAGGTGGAAAAGTAGAACAAAACAAAGCACAGCAGGCAGGCAGGACAGAGAAACAGACCTTGTTTCATTCTGAAACCTGTGCAAGGTAAATGGCAAAAAGGTACCAGGACAGTTAAGACTGGTTCACACACAGCTGAGGGATGTTTGTTAATCTCCCTCATTCCTAAAACAGTGTATTAATTCTCCTGGGAAGTGTTTGTGGATGATAGCATGCGTATGCTTTGTGGTATGTGTATGTATATGTACATACATACTTTTATATGTAAAATATGTGAGGGTGTAGATGCAGAGCTAATCGCTTGGTTATGATTCAGGTAGTTCCTTTAAAATCAAGTCTTAAGACATAACGTCAGGTCTCGTCTCTAAAAATGCAGCAAAAAGAGCAAACGAATTCCCCAAAAGCAGAAAGAGCAATCGCGTCTGCCTTTGACAGATGCCACTGGCATCCTATTAAATATAATTCTGTGAAACTGCCAGGCATAAATCTTCCCTCCTCCTGGAGAAAACTAGAGATGAAAGGCAAAATTATACTTAGAAGTCAGGCATGGAAAAGGCTTTGATCTTTGCCATTAATAGGAAGGCTTTTGCATTTCTCCCAGATTCCCTGTTGTCCTTCCGTGGACTAGAAACTCCAATTGTTTGCTGGAACTTGGCTGGGGAAAATGAGAAGTGCAAATTTATCTTGTTACATAACAGTGGAGCTGGGAAAGTCTGGGATTTGTTTCCACAGCGATCACTGCCCAGCCTGCAGTTCTGGGATCAGTATGTACAGAAGGAGCTGCTTTCTGTGCAAGATGGCCTGGGCATTTAGTTAGTCTCAGGAAGGGAACTATGAGGAAATAATTGAATTCTAAGAACGATAAGAAATAAACCAGCTGGCAGCTCCTTATAAGTGGTTTTGGATGGACTATGCCTTTGGATGCACGTGTGGTGCTGCGATTTCCAACTGAATGGAGTTTAGCTCTTAAAATATCTTCTCAGGTAGTTGATGGGAATTCTGCTGGCTGCAGCTTCACCTCAGGAGCTGGAGAGCACGAGGAGCGCGCGGGGAGCGGGAGCCTGTGCGCACGAGGCACGAACGGGCACGGAGCAGACATTTCAGCTGCTGATGCTGGCCGGGATTGACACANGTTGATGGGGATTCTGCTGGCTGCAGCTTCGCCTCAGGAGCTGCAGAGCACAAGGAGCGCGCGGGGAGCCTGCGCGCACGAGGCACGAACGGGCACGGAGCAGACATTTCAGCTGCTGATGCTGGCCGGGATTGACACACGGGTGCTTTTCCCAATTTAGCAAGTCTGGCTGCAGTATTTTTAATCTGACACTGCTAAACTCAATCTACTGTGGTGTTAAATCATATTGTTGAAACGTGAATTGCACAAAAGTGCTAAGGCTTCTGGCTGTGTGTTCAGCTGCGGTGCTGCCTAATTGACCCCTTGTCACCCCCCTGTCCCGCTTTTTGTGGCCGCTTTGTGGGACAGATCCAGCAGGTGACTGAGCAGGGCTAAAGTGTGTGACCGGTCAGAAAAGGGCACCAGCTGCGTGGAATGAGCCCACTTGTCACGTGGGTTCCTGTGCCAGCGCCACAGGGAGCAGCGCCAGGCTGGAAGCGTCCGGGAGTGGAAGGGAAAGGATTCCCGCTGCAGCCAGAGAAGTGATTCATCGTGCACCGAACACAACATGCAGCTTCCTGGCGTGGAAGCACGTTTTGTGTTCAGTTTTCCATGTGATTTCAAGGCAGTTTAACAGAAGGGAACCTCCCTGTGCTCCTCGGAGGGAGCAGATTGGATTATCCCTTGTTTAATAGCTAGAAGGTGGCAGAGCAGGGAAGAGATGCACAGGGAAGGGACATGGACGGCAGGAGAAGCCCCTGGCACTGCAGGCCGGGCCGTGGGCAACCCCGGTGCTGCCCCGGCTCCTGCGGGAGCTCATCCAGGCGGGACAGGCACTCGGCTGCTTGTTTTCCCCTGTGTGAACCACCCTGGGTGCTGCTGAGCTGGCACTAGGGTCCCGATGCCTTTGTCTGTTCGCAAACAGGACTGTATCTTGTACCGAGCTGGAAAGCTCTGCTAAAAGCTTTAATTGCTGGGGCTGAGCACCTCCAGTGTAATTACTGAGAGGCTTTTTGGACGCTTTTCACTTGTTTTTTTTTTTTTTCCCCTAAGCAGCCCCAGCTCTTAGTCCCTGCAGAAGCAAATCAAAGCGATCGAGGCAGAGAGGCGAGAAGGCGGTAAACGTTAACGGGGCTGTGCACGGGGGCAGTGCCAGGCTCACCCCGCGCTCCCCCGCGCCCGCCGCGAGGCCGGGCAGGAAAGGGCAGCAGGATCCAGCCCTAGGGGCGGTGCGCGCCCCCCTCTCGCCCCAGCGCGAGGCGGCTGCCCGGGTGCTCCCGGGGGGGCGGGAACAGCCGCTTCGCCCCCCGGGCCGGGG
>VWPW01020797.1:0-66537 GCA_013389825.1 Crypturellus undulatus
CAGCTTCCATTTGGGAAAGCTGAAGTTGTGGAGGGATTCAGCACGTACTGAATCTAACACTGAAATATCTATTCATAAGCCTGAGCATGTTACAGAAGCAGCATTTTGGCTTTCCCACTCCCTGCATGGAGAAACTGAGGCACAAAAGAGGTGACTTTTCTGAGGTAGCAGAAGGGGTCTGTAACAGAATCAAGATCAGAATTCAGCCCCTTCCTTATCATGCTTTATCCTCTGAATTATCATTTCTGCTCCCAAAACAAAAGTGATTCTGAATGTGGCTGACACCCGGGTAACGCCAGTTTCTTCTGTTTGGTTCTAGAAACTTTAATCACCCCCATAGTTGAGTGTACTGCAGCTAAAAAACAGTTACGCTCTTGCTTGTCTTTTTTCCATTATTCCGCATTGAGATATGTCTACTTATTTTCAGAAATTAAGCAAAATAGGCTTATGACTATATTAGTTTTTTCTACAACATTAAATCATAGGATGTGTTTTTCATTTTCAATGATATGTTTTCCTTAGTCTAAATTCATTGTAATATACTCTATTCATTAAAAAGTTAAGCATTTTGCTTGATAAAGATATGCTGCTCCCCTTTCAAGTTATTTTGAGATATTATTTTAATTGCCCTAAATAATTGAACTGTTTTCTACATAGAAATACCATTTATTTCATTTCTGTACAGAATTTTAATTTCTATCATAACTAACATATGAAAGCAACTCCATAAAACAGTAGTAGTTACAGAAGCTGGAATCAGAGAATTGCAGAACGGTTGAGGTTGGTAGGGACCTCTGGAGATCATCTAGTCCAACAATGCTGCTCAAGCAAGTTGAGGGCTGTCTCTTCTTTTCAGACTAATGTGGTTGCAGCACTAAATGTTGATTAACTTCAGATTCCTAATAAATGTAAGTATTGAGACTTCACGTGTCTCCTGCTGCTTTCTGCTGTCCTGCTTCACGGGACAGCAGCAGAAATCTGATAGTGCCACCCTCTTCAGGGACATCATGGGTTCTGGAAAGATTCCCTCTCTGTTCCTGTGAGCAAACAAATGCAACTAAAGTGCTTGGGAATGATTCTGAAGCTCAGAAGATATTCTTTATCCTGCTCATGCTATTTATTCACAGCTGTAACTGAGCAGTTGTTCAGGGTTCTCCTCTTATCATCAGTTTTGTGGTCTCTATACTGTCCAGGATTTTACTAAATGGATATTTACTGCTTGATCCTTCTCTGTGGTTTCTTAGTATTGGATATGTATGAGAAAAGGCTAATGACATATATTTATATATTACAATAACACAAGGGAATTTCTGGAACCTGAATGTATGCAGGAAAGGCTACATGGGGACAGAGTAACGTGAACTCATGCTGATGTTGCGTTGGTAGGTAGAGAAAAGAGGAGCACTGTTGTGGCACCTATGAGGTCAATCAAGAAAGCTGAGTTCAGTTCTGATTCTTAAACTGATGGTCATGAGTTTGAAATGCTAAGCATATTCACCTCTCCATAGGGCACTGGTCATTTAAGAACATGAGGGCAAAGCTTTTATGCCTGGCTAGCTAGAGGCTGTCCCTAGCACTGCTCTTCAGTGCCTATGAGCAGCTTGCTGTTTGGAAGTGATATGCTCCAGATGTCCCTGGTGATGCAGCAGGGTTTTGTCTTCAAAGCAAGACATCAAAGAATACTTTGGCTGTAGAGGTGTGTAACAAAAACCCGTTAAATGAGGACTGCAGGGTACGATGCAGTGTCACATTCAGAGTTCCTTAAACATGCAGTCCTGACATGCTGGTCCCCAACTCAGGAGCTTGTTCCCAATGGAAGGGCCTGTGCTAGGGTTCTGTAAGTCACCTGACCTTTGAGACCCCCTGGCTCTGCTCGTGTTGGCTCTCCGTGACAGCCTGAGAGGAGGCAGCCAAGAAGGACCCTCCAAGGACACTGATTGTGCATTCTCTCCCCTGTGATTCCATGTCCACAGGTAGAAGGGTGCTGGGCTCCCTGCCCACAGGTGTGGGGCATACCAGGGTGCTGTTCTCATCATCCACGTGGGCCCCTCAGTCCGGTTTTGAACCCGTAGCTCTTCCATGACTTCACTAGTTCCCCTTATTTTCTTTCCTTTAGGTTTTTGTTGCCATAGGAAGATGTGGGGCTTGGCTAGAATGAATCTAGTCCCTCGAAAGGAGATGGCAAGAAGTCCGTGCAGTGTCACACAAGGTTTTGGCATACGTTTGGTCTGACTGAAGCCAAACCTGTGTTACAAATGTGCGTGCCACCCTCCTTTCTCCTTTCCCAGACCTGACCTGTGATAGGGTGTGCTCAACTCCCAGGGTTTTCCCATTTTCTATAACTTTCCCACTGGCCTCCCTTGCTCCATTCTGCACATCCTGGAGCCCCCCAGACCATTGGTGTGCCAGCGCAGCTTCAAGCTGTGCTGTTGCTCTCATCTGTTGTCTGCCTCTGAAGGAATATTACTTACCCTCCCCAGCCTCAGCGTGCAGCTGATGGTTGAGTTTGTTTTCAACTCTAGGGGCTGAAGTGGATGACAGATGTTTGGAGGATTTCTTGTCTCTGGACCAGTGTTTCATCTGTTCTGAGTTATTCAAAATACAAACAGTGGGTTGGCAGAAGTGAAATATACTCAGAAGTGGGATGTCAAAACAGAAATATATCTTTAAAAAGACAAGTGTCAAAAATAAAGTTTATGCAATTCATAGCAAGATGTATTTAAACAGTTGAGTTTTTTCTTCTTTTAACCCTTTGGACTCTCACCTGAAATGAATTTCTATTGTATATCAGTTTTGCTGCTGACATGTATCAAGCACAATTTGGTATTTGGGTTCCTAATCTGCTCATGGATGGATTGGCCACATATCCAAGGTGTTTGGAGCACTAGTGAACAGCATAATGGGGGAGCAGCCTCTCAAGCATGTGTTACAAAACTGTAGTGTGATCCTGCAAATCCTAGAATGCCTAAGGTTGGAAGGGAACTCTATAGAGGTCATCTAGTTCAAACTCCCTGCAAACACAGAGCCATGTGGCACAGGACTGCATCCAAGAGGGGTTTGAAGATCTCCAGAGAAGGAGACTCCACAAGCTCTGCAGTGAGTGATTGGGTTTCACTGCTCTATAGAGGGGTAGAGGGATATTTTTAGAAAAAAAGATATATTCCAAAGTTAGGGGAGAGGTAGCAGGAAGAGGTTAAGCAAGAAGAAGTTAAAAGCTTGGGTTTCGAGAGGCAGTTCTGTGCATTTCAAAACATGTAACAGTATTAGAAGAGCTTCAGGGTCCTGTGGCAAATACTACTTGTGTGCTGCCTCATTTGGCTACTTGTGCATTGTAAGGCAGGAGTGGTAGCTGATGCCAAAATGCATCAGCACCAGAGCCCTTTAAATGAGTAGACTCGTTTGACTGACTGCCAATGGGCTAGATGTTAATAGCTCTGGTTGGAGGCAGCAGAGTAAGTATTCCTCTGACATCTTTAGAAGAAAATCCTAATCAAATTTGAGAGAAAACATGAGAACTGAGTGTTAATATAAGCAATGGGGGGAGAAAAAAAAAAAAAAGGATTAGAAAGTGGAACTATTTCAATTATATTTATCCTTTCTCTTNATGCCAAAAGACATCAGCACCAGAACCCTCAAAATGAGTAGATTCGTTTGACTGACTGACTGCCAATGGGCTAGAGGTTAATAGCTCTGGTTGGAGGCAGCAGAGTAAGTATTCCTCTGACATCTTTAGAAGAAAATCCTAATCAAATTTGAGAGAAAACATGAGAACTGAGTGTTAATATAAGCAATGGGGGGAGAAAAAAAAAAAAAAAGGATTAGAAAGTGGAACTATTTCAATTATATTTATCCTTTCTCTTTTTTCCTAAGTGAAATTATTATTAAAAGTGAAAGTGAAATTTTAAGTGAAATTATTATTAAAAAGAACAATCCCAGAACACTGAAAATAGTCATGTCCCATCCAAATGTTATTTGGCCACCATAAGAGAGCTGTCTCTATTAGGATAAGGTTAGCTTAGGATAAGGATGTAATCCCACCATTGCTCTGCACTAATAAATCATCGGAGTGCTGCTTTGTTGGCTTTCAGCAGCTGCAGAAATACATGCACAGCATCAGTAGCAGGTGGAAAGAAGTATTTCATTTATGAGTGCCATGGACATAATTTTCTATTCTGGTTTTAATCCCTGTCACCAGGACAAAGTCATGCGGTGATATTACCTGATCTCTTGATAATCTTTGACCCGTGAATTAATTCATTGCTGCATAATCTTTTCAGAATACTTTCTGTGACAAAGGATTCCTGCTGTGTTGTCACTGCTCATTGTCATGACAGTGCTCTTGTTAGGAATTTTTTAAGACAATTTTTAACAAATATTGTTGATGCTCTAATGTGTGTGTGTGTGGGGGGGGGGGGGTNCTGATGCTCTAATGTGTGTGTTCGGGGGTGGTTTTGAGTTTTGATGTGAAACTGAAGGCACATGCCTGGTGAATTTATGAGTTATAGTTTGCAGATGATGTCTATTCTGAACAAAACAGTTCCCATTCCCACTGTTTGCCCATGGTAGATGGATAATGAAAACTGATTTTTGTCTGTCTGTGTTTGGGGGTGGATGATACTTAAACTTTCATACTTAAAGTACTAAAAGGCTCTGCAAAATTTTTTAGCCAAGAGGATAGCTACACCTACCCAATGAGTGGATGAAGAGAGGAAAAGGACAGAGAAAGATACAAAAACAGACCTAGGCAATCAGGGTTCAACATAATGTCCAAAGTATGTTGTTGTTCTTGCTAACTCCCAGATTTAAGATGTAATCGCCTTCTGTCATTGATGCATTTTGGCGCATGCACTGTAAGCTTGCTGGAGAGACAGGTTATAATTTTTGTCCTTGTTACCAATATAATAGGTGATCCTGGAAGATCCTACCACCATTCATGTCTATTTTGCTGTACATTTTTTTGAGGCAGACTCTGGTGACTAAAGCCTGGTCTGAGTTTGAGTATGAAATATGAAACTATGAGGATGACTTTTAACTGGGGAAGTTATAAGATGTTTTTACTCTGATAACTAGAGCCTAGCTGCATGTTCTCTGCTTTTCCACAAAGCTAGAAATTTGAGGTGCTTTAATTTTTCTCTTGGTAGACAGCAATATCAAGCTGAAATGCCACTGCCCACACCTAAAATAGCATTCTGATTTTGTTTTGTTCCCTCCTTGTTCATCTTTCCTTTAGAAAGACTTTATTTTAAATTGATTTTGTTATTAGGGATCCGCTCAGAAGCGGTGCACCTGTTACATATATTGAGAACCTGACTTTGGTGGGAGCAAGTGACAGTGTTTTAAATTAAGCTGTCCTCGCTGCGACTATCCTTCTTTCCTTTATCTCCCCACCCAGCCATAAATAACCAGGCAGCAGAAGGCAGGTAGTGTTATAAATTGTCAAGCTACACAATTGCCTCATGTTCTGCATTCTGTTCTCTCCTCGTGGTCATCCATTTTGAACTAAAAGTCCATCCGTTTATGGCTCTGCCGTGAGACCGTGTCAAATAAATTAGTATTGCGGTGTTTAAAAAGTATTAAAGAATACAGATATATACCAATATATTGATAATGCTCAGCAACCCCCAAACCATGGGATATTGAATCTACTAGCAGGACAGCAGCGTTTTATTACTGCCATTTAAAGACCAAGGAGAGTGAAGTATAATATGGGGAAGAGTGATTATTGCTCTTAAGAGTCTCATTTAAAAAGATGAGTGCTGGTTTCACGCGTCATAGTGGCCCATGATCTATGAAACCTCTCTTTCCTACTGTAGTAGGTGTTGCTGTGATAAAGAGCTCGCTATTTACTTCCCAAACGCCAAGTAGATCATCCATCCCATCTTGAGGATGGCTTTGCTAAACTGTTGCTGGCAGGAATCGTAATGAGTTTGGACCTCTTGTTTCCCAAAGGCTCAGCCAGAAGCACATGGTGCAGGGGGCTGCGGGGAGCCCTCTTTGCCCAGCCCTGGCTCTGTTTGCAGGGTAGGGGCCATCTCAGCCTTTTGGTGGCATCTCACACTGCTTTAGCCTGTCGCACTATCCCCTGGCTGGCATTTGTGCTCTGTTTCCAGAGGTGCTGTAATGGGCATAACCTGTTCAGAATTACAAAAACACAAATAAGCATGTTTAGTTTATGTGAAGGAGCAGTGTTTAATCCTTATGTCTTTTTGCATAGTTTTTGCAACGTGTCTTTGCTGCCTCCTTTTCTGTTTCATACTGACATTTTCCTTCTCCATTATTATCTTTTCTACAAGGAGATGAGCAAGAAAAAAAAAAAAGCATTCACAGAACAGTTACCTAAATGATTGCACTCACTAAAATTTTTGCACGTGCACGAGGCTGAGGTACAGACCTTGTCTGCTTTCTGCATGTGCTTCAAACAGAAAATGATGAGGACTGCAAACAGCTCAGGCGACTTAAAAGAAAGAGACAGAACAAAATCTACCCTGGCAGAAAACACTCTCTGGTTTATTATCCAGAGTGTGCCTGGCATCTCTTGATCATGTTTCTATACCTGTAAGGTGACCCCCGTTGTGAAATAGCCACTGTCTCCATTAAGCTGTCCTGTTGCTTGATAGAGGGAATGTACTGCAAGCCACCTTGTAAGGGAAGGGGACTTGAGCTGCTGTTGTGTTTTTTGTTTTCCTCTCTTATTAGCAGCTTCTGAAATGTCAAGGCACGCATTAGGAAACGAAAACTTCTTAATTTCGCTGCCAGTTTCCTAGTAGCTTTGTATAAACAGGTGCCCTTTGTGGACAACGCTCAGGCATTAAAGAGGACCCCACAGGCCATACCCTGCTATCAGCGGTGGAGCTCAGCTCCCCTCCTCTCGCCGTTGCGATGTGGATGGCGGGAGGCAGTTTGCACAAAAAGGGATGACACAATATGGTCTGCTGCCTTGTTGTAACACACCAGGCTCACTTGCCAGATGGGGTGGTGCTGCTGAGAGCCGACAATGCAACACTTGTTGTGTCTGCCGTTTGCACCTCCAAACGTGGTATCGTGAGAAGCAGCCTGGCGTTGGTCAACTACTCCCCTCCTTGCCCCTTTGCACTCCTCGGCAAATCATTAGAGATGTGGTTTTTTGCCAGCAAACACTTAGGCGTCAACATTTTGTTATGCAAACTTGAAAAAAGAAAAGAAAATGAAAAAATCCGTTTCTATGTGCTTGAGCCAAGATTTCAGGATATCTTTCATGCCATGCGTTTTGTGCAGTGCCAATCTCAAAAAATTGCACAGAGCTGTGAGAAAGAAAGCTGTAATGCTGCTGCTCTACAAACTAATAACATTGAGAGCACGATCGGTTGGACAGCATGAGGTATGCATCCTTTTTTCCTAGTATTTCAGTGTTTTTTTGATAAATTTTTATATACATATATATGTATTTATATATATACATACACTGCCAACTTGCAGGAGAATAAAGGGCTGCTTAAATGCTCTGTGTCCATGTAAGGAATCAATGGCCATGACACATGAATACCAGAATGACAGCAATGGTGTCGTCCAGCCTGGGGACTGATCATGCGATGAATATGCATTTGTCCAGTACAGGGTTAGCGTTACTAGTTAATCTGACTAGTGACAGATACAGATGAGGGCGAAGGAAGGATTTGTTACCAGCTTTAACATGTCAACCTATAAATAACCATGCTGCAGAATGGGGACCAAGAATGGGGGAAACTATTTCTTTTTTTTTTTTTTTCCCCTTCTTTAAGAGGAACAAGGCTGTCGGATTCTGTTCAAAACTGGAGGCAGTCATCCCAATTAGTGGGAGACTGGGATAGATCAGGAATGGGGATTGAAATCAGCAATAATCTTTTGTTTCCTCTGTTTCTTGCTTGCAAGTAGGAAGCATTTTAAGAGGAGAACTCAGTGAGGAGGGGGAAAAAAAAAGTGAGTTGGCCCTGATAAGTGATGCTAAGGGTGGATCTGGCAGCAGCATGGGATGAGCCTTGCACATAATTTGGGGGTGGAAGGGGAGCTGTGAGTGAAATATAATTATGGCTTGCCTGGCTGGTAATGCTGTCTTGAAGTTGCTCTCCTCCCTGTATTGTGAAGACATTTTCAGTGCAGTTGCTAGCCAACATGTGAACCTGAACACTGAGAATGGAATATTTTTTTAAGATAAGTTGCAAAAGCTTCTCATCTGGAAGATGCTTGTACTGCTGATAGGTTCTGAGAAGGATGAATTTGTGGGTACCATCAGTACACAAATGGGAGGATAAAAATTGTGGGCAATCCCTTTGAATATCAACCGGTAGCCTTTTTTTAAGGTTCCTGGCAGCTTAGAAGACCAGCCCAGTGTGACTCACCATCCAGATTCTATTGCAGATCTCTCTCTTCTGCCTGACACGGGCGCTGGAGGCGAAGGCTGCCCTTGGAAGCTGGAGCTTGCTTCTCACCTGCACGTGCTGCCAAAATGCAGTGCTGCACAGGAGCCTGCCCAAGCAGCGAGAGTGAATTCCCAGGGCCCTGCCAGCCCTCATGAAAGCTCATTATGTGGTTGCTAAAAGAAAGAAGACGGGAAGTGTTGAGGTCTTTCCCAAAACGTTTGCAGCACCAGGCTGCTTTGCAAATTGAGCAGCCCTGGATGGGGGACGCTCCTAGAGCAGTGCTGCAGCGGCATAAATGAACCCTTAGCCTTGTTTCATCGTCCTCCCTTATGCCTCAGGTAGGCTCTTAGGGCATTCAGGGGCATTTTTAGGTACCTGTTGAATGCTGAGCTGCCAAGTGATTTTCTTTATATATATATATATATATATATATATATTTATATAATTTTTCTTTCAGGAAGAATGTGTGCTGTTTGGGGTGACAGCAAGCTGTGCTTAAGCAATGCTTCAAGTCTCTAAAAATAAAAGTTGGCTTTCTGAGCGCGCAGCGCTCTCTTTCTGTCGCTCTGTCTCTTCCCCCTCTCTGCTTGCTTCTCTCTGCCGGGGAGACGTGTGTGTGTGGGGAGGGTCATCTTTGGCAACTACCGAAGATGGATCTTAAGTGGTGCACAAGTGCACACATAGCAATTCAGCACACAGCAGGGGCTGGGGGCGGGAGGCATTTTGGATTTGTCAGCTCATCTGCACAGCTAGATTCTTCGCAAACAGCAGAAGCTGCACAGGTCCCTGATGACTAAAAGCAACTGGCTAAATTGTATCGGTCTGGAGAAGAAAAGATGTGAGGGCATAGGATCATTTCTCCTCCCACACTGCATAATAATTTAGCAATATTCAACTGCAACCTTATTTGTATCTCAACACCCCTTCTCTTCCCTGTCTTGTGCTCCACACTTCAAGGCAGTTTTGATGCATTTTTTTTTGATGCATCTTCATTTTCCTGTTTTCATATATCAGCAATTGCATTAACTGCTAGGGACTTTTAGAGACCATATTGTGCTCAGCATGCACTACTGCCTGGAAGAGGCATTGTCAAACTCGGGGATTCCCAAAACATGATGCCTGCACCACATGTGTTACACAAGTCACCCCGAAGCAGTCACTGATGCTAGTAGCTGTTTCAGTAATGTATGGAAATATAAAAAAAAGTCTTCTTTTCCTGGTCTAGCATCTGAATGCAGTCTGCATAGCATGTGTATTTTCTCTGCTGAGATGCCACATGCTTTTCTAAAGGCCCAAGCTCCTTCTCTGACTCTTCTTGTTCCCCATTTCTTCATGGCTCCACAGTGCTTCTTCTCCTTAGGGTTGCCACCAAAAGCACTGAGGGTTTTTGTCTCTGCGCTCTTTTGGGAAGTATGCTCATCTATGGATAAAACACAGTGTAGCTATGAGAATAATAGATGACTTTCCCCTTATTCCATAAATTGCCTTAAGTCATGCTTTAAAAACAGTGTGATTAGTTTTTTCCCTTGACCTGCACTATGGCCATTGAATCCCAGTGGCAGGGCAGTGAGGATGCTGATGGATTCCTTCTATTGCTGATTCACGACTACTCTGTGATACCGTGAGGGGTTGGTTCTCTGAGAATATGTAACTAAGGAGTTATTTTAGAAACCATTAAGCCAATCTGTTATGTAAGGGCTTGGCCTGGAATTAATTTTATGCTAACCTCATGATCAGTCCAGCCTTCCACAGAATGGTGCAGAGGGTCTAATTATGGACGTTGGTATGAATGGAGTTAGGATTCTATGGAAAACTCATTTCAGGATTTAAGCAGGTCAGAGCTATTGCTTAGTCTTATCTCCTAAAACATAGCTCCCATTCACGTGTAATACTTCTGGTACCCCAGGTAGCAAACTGCTTGTATTGCTTATTTTCAGATGAAGTGATATGCTTAATACACTCATCAAGTGTTGTTTTAGCAACCAATGATGGAAATACCTCTATATGCATCAAAATATTCACATGTTTCTTAGGATGATTGATCGGTGGTTGAGAGAGAGAGTTCCAAAATAAACCTCCAGCCTGGTGATTAGGGAGCTCTGCCAAATTCTAGTCCTGTTGCTGGAATATGTGAATATTCCCTTGTACATAGCCAGTGCTTAGAAACTCAGGATTCTTTTTGTCTTGTTTGTAAGAATTTACTGCCTCTCCTCCACTGAAAGAGGGCCGGTTTCAACAGGAAAGATTGGCAGCAGCTGTACTCCGAGTACTCTGTAGCTTGGTGGAGAGGGATTTTTGTAGTGCTAGTTTTCTTCTAGGTAGTGAAAGGAAGTGAATCAATTTCACTGTGAGTTTTAGCAATAGAAAAAGAGAGGGGATACATAAGATATGGTCTTTATTGGCATAATCCTTAATATGTAAGCTGTTCCCCCAGCTACTTAGTATTGCTGGGACTAAATACAGCTGAATGCACTTAGCTATAGCTATATGGAAAGTGTTGTATGACCACTGAGACGTCGCCACAGTAAGGCAGAAACTGTGTGTGGCTTCTCAGTATCTGTCTTCTCTAGATCTGGTCATAACTATTTTTATCCTCCCATAACCTTAGGTGTAGGTTTCAAAGCTGAAAACAACAGGGGATGGAAGAGCTTGACTGAAACATGCTTTCCCTCTCATTGCTGTAATGTTGTTTCTTGTGATGGTGCATAGTGAACTAGCTTGACAACGTCATGGGAGACCATTCACTGGCTTGGAAAGGTGTGACACCATTACAGAAATCTGAATAAGGCAAGAAATCTCAACAGTAGGGCACAATCTCGTGTGAAATGCATGCAGGCACCTCTACAGGAGTAGGTCCAACACCAGTCTCATGCCAGCGTCTTGAGCAGCTTGTTTCGTGTTGCAAGGGCTTGTGCAATATTGAGTGATGATACCAGCTGTGCTCAGGGTCTTGAATTACAGCTATATGGTGGCCATAAGGGGACACATCATTTCTGCAGGAATAGTTGGTTTGCTGCTAAGCTGAAGAGCAAAAAGCTGGAAACCCATGTAGAAAAGAGTTTCTAGAATCTGTTATTTATTCGAACTCTCTTTGAGAATATGGCTTTACATGCCAAATCCTTGCTCTGACAAGTTTACTTTCTAATGGCATGTGTTGGCATATTGTCCCATGTGTAAGTCCAAAACAGACACCTAAATCCCAGTCTAGAAGTGAGATAATGTGTTGTCTGCACTCAAGCTTTGCAGCTACCTTCTGTCTTTCCTTGATCTGGAGTTACTGCAATGAGAATATGGCTAAGGGCACACTAAAACACCTCCTGAAACAGGTATGCATCCCATACCTCTGCAACAAACACCCCTCACTAAGCTGATGCCTGATGCTTTCCTCTCTTAAGAAAAGCTGCAATTTTCTTCCTCGGTAAGCTTAATGCCTTTGATGGAAACTGAATAGAGCAAAGAAAAATTAAATATACTTGCTTATGTAGATGGCTGCCAATGGTTACTGAACAGATTGTGTCAAGTTAGGATAAATCAGGCTTCTCGCATTCCACTTCTCCATGCTACAAAAGTGGGAAGTGGATCTGAATCCTCATTTCTCAAGAGGTGAGATGAGAGAGGTGTTTCTATGTTTACTTTTAGTGTTTGTTCTTTTAATTCTCCTACGGTTCCGCAGAATTATCTGGTGTATTTCTTAATTTCAGCTTATAATCAAGTTTTTAAAAAAGGCACCATCTGGTTCCTGACATAGTTTAAACTAATATCCCAGTCAGTGCAAACCCATCAGACTTTACACCTTTCACAACCCGATATGCGAGTTCCCCACGGATATTTCTCCCCCAAAACACAGTAGCACCCTCAAGTCTTGTTCTTCTCAAATGGATCTCGCAAAAAGCAGGGGTTCTTGCAGTTCTTGCTTTATTCCCCTCTCCTCTTAACCATAATCATTTTAGGAAAACAAAATGGGTGCATTAAGAAAGCTCGAACTGTGGAAGACCTGCAGTAAGCTGCTCGGAGTTGGTGAATTTGGCGCCAGAGCTCGCATTTGTATTTAAGCTGCCCTCTGGTGCTTATCGTCACTGCAGCGCACGCATTTATCGCTTCCCTAGGTGCTTGGAGATCCCTGGGACGCCCAGGGAACAGAGCAAATCAAGTGGTGCAAAAATTCCTTTTAGCGAAAGACGCGCCAGTGCTGCGGGGAGTCTTATCCTTACGAGCAGCACGTTAACATGCTGTGGAAGCACTGGAGGTTACGTAGGGCGTGAAGGTTTTCTTGATTTGAGTTCTTGTGAGTCACTCGCAACACCAGGCTGTCCTGTCTTCTCGCCCCGTGCAGCGGCACCGTATCTCGTCGTGCTTTCCCGCTCGCCGCACATCAAACCGTGGCCGCGCGGGTTAATATTAGCCGGGCAGCTGATGGCGGCCGCGTGCGCCTCACGACAGCTGCGAGGCGACGCGGCCCTTGGCCGCCCGCCTGGCCCCACGTCGCCGCTGGCACCGGCCTGCCCGTTATATCGGGAAGGGCTCAGCGGCGGCCCGTCCCCCACGGCTCATCTCGGCTGCCCGCAGGACACCAAGAGGGCGCCCGGCGCTGAGGACGGCTCCGGTGCGGCGTCGCGTCCCGCACGCGGAACCCCCTGCGACTCCTTCATGGGGCTCCCTGCGCTTTGCCGAACGGGTAAGGAGAAGACGTTCGAATAGCAGCAGCGCAGAAATTAGCAGGTGTGGGTTTGCGTTTTACTCGTGTGTTCCCCCCGGTTTCTTCGCCGCTCGGCAAAAGCTGAGCGCTCTGCTTTTGCATTAGTTTTAATTGGTGCGCTCTAATTTTAGAGTGCTCCTGTGCAAAGTTGCCCTCCGTTCCAGTGGTGATTAGATGGCGATGATGTGTTTTAATAATAAGCATGGGAGAGATATACAAAAAGAAATCAAACGTGCTGACTGCCTTAGCAGGGAGGAGAGAGGGGCTGTTGCTCTCCTAAAAGTATCTGTTTGCTGAGGGGTAATGAAAAGTCCTCTGTCCTTATTCTTTCCTTTTCTCTTGGGTGTTTGCTTGGTGTAAAGGCTGGAGAGAAAAAGGGGGAGCTGAAAAGCTTCTAATGCTTCACAGGCACGTTTGTGGTCGCCTGTTCTCTCTGCGGTAAAAGTCTTGCAGGACAGCGAGGTAGATCCAAGTTGATCGCAGTGACACAGAGCGCCGGCGGTCGAGCAGCACGCACGCGCGCGCCCGCATCGTGCGTAGGTGCCTGCTCACGTATCGAGTGGATCCGGCTTATTTGAGGTGTCTGGCTGGCTCTCTTGCTGTGTGCTGGCAGTCAAAGGTTTAGGGCTGCTTCTGAATTCAAACCAAGATCAAAACAAAATGTTCTTTGAAAATCAGAGTACTACTCTGAACTGGTGCATTGCCAAGGGTAGAAGGGTGGCTCCTGCAGTGCTCCCAGTGATTCAGGTTGTTACAAAACACGTTGAAATTGGTGGAGCTCTCTCCCTTGGCTTGGTTAGGCTTTGGAGCAGCACCAACCTTAGCGTTCCTATGTATGGGTGAAAGAAATAGCGGTGAACGAGTCTTGCGGAAGACTGTTGAAAGAGTTTTATGGAAGTCATGGCAGAAGTAAGCAAAATGTGTGTCAAACATGGACCAATATGTCAATGGACAATATGGATTTGATGAGAAAGGGCCCGCTTCATGGGTGTTATGTCTCAAGATGTGGGCTAGGTCTGCGTGCCTTTCAGGGAGAGGGTTTTAGCAAAGGCAGTTAAAATTTTAAGATGGCCTTGAAAAGCAAAGGAGGAAAGTGCCTTTGCTCAGTGTTATCTGGGGCAACTGCGTGCTGGGTCATGTCTCAAAGCTCTTCAGGAGCTCTTTTCCTCAGGGAACCAAAACTGCTTCTGCTTCTGTGAGCCCCTTGCCTGGCTGGTGCCTCAGGCCATGGGCTCTGAGTTATGGCAGTGCTACGAGCTACTGTCACGCTGTTCGTGACCTCTCCTGAGCCAGCCCTGCGCTGGCTTCTCCACGCGGTGGTTCGGCAGTGCGGGTGCTATGTGAACTATGAGCATCTCATCCATCTCTGACTCACGCTTTCAACCTTCTCTGGAACCCTCTCTGCTCCCAGTGCCCACCCAAACTGCTTTCTGTCCCCCTTATTTTGAGGTGGGGAGCAGAATTTGCAACACCTCAAACCAGGAAACACTTCAGAAACTCTTAAGCACGAACCCAGACAGGACAAAGCTAGCGGTAACACCCGGTGCTGATAATGTGTTGAAGGGAGAGTTGGCAAAGACATGGAGAAATTACACGGCCAGCTCCCATTGAAAGTCATTTGTGAGTTCATCTCTCTAAGCGGCTCACAGAAAAGCCATTTATAAATTTGACGCCACTTTTTAAATGCGAGGGGGCTCGGGTCCTGTGGTATTTGTAAGTGGATTTCACGGCTGCTAAACTCAGCAGCTAAGATTACTCCAGAAGAGCAGCAGCAATGCGGGCCCCTGGAGAGCGGGGCCTATCGCTCTAGGAAGGCTCTTACATTCACACAGCAAAGCACAAATGGGCACAAATGGTTCTCCAGCATTTCTCCAAATGAAATAGATTAGACTGACCATGAGATAGTACAGCATATTAATAAAAAGTTGGATTTTTCTTAATGGTTGCAGGAGAATCCTAGAGTTACAGAAGTTTGAGGAGAATAAAATGTTTATCCTGTTTTAAGCACAAATTGCTGATCGTGGATGGAAGTTAGAGAGCATATACAAGCAAGTTTTATGGCTGACCTTTCATCACCAAGCGGGTCATACAGTCATTGCTCTACCTGCAAAATTCTATTTTTTTATTAAAATTATGTATCAGTTTCATAGGAAACTGACATTACAGCTTTATGGGCTCTTGTATTACATTATGTAGTACATTGCACTCATAACTTACCCTGCCATCCCATTCTAGTAATTTTTTGGGTATTTAGCTTGCAATATCACTACAACATATTATGAAGAAATCCAATTACATTTCTAAACAATATAGTAATCCCCTCTGCTACTGTAAACACATTGCCTGGTCAGAGTTGCTTTAATTTAGTGATAAGCAAAGGGAAGAATGTACTGTAATAATGGACACATACAAAACATGGGCAAGCTACTCATGAAATCAATCCTGTTAGTTATCGCAAGCCTCAATAACCATGATCCTAAACATGCAAGCATGGTATCTACCAGTCATATGTTGTGCATACTGTGCTTCTGTGAATTTGTAAGGAACATGTTTCCATTTCTGTCCAGGGAATATTCATCATGGTTTGTCCCCCTCCTCACTAGGGCTCAAAGATAGAGCAAGGGGGAAAGGTGGTTTGGCAGGCAGACTGGGAAGCAAAGACTGGGACAGATTTTCTACCAGATGCTCTCCAGAGCAAAGGCAATTTCCAGACAAGTTTATTTACAGATATAGTTGTGCACTGCTTATAGACTCACACCTCCAAAAAGGAGGGAAAATTTTTGCAAGCAGAAAAGAAAAACATATGAACGATCTCATCGGAGGTTACAGATACAATAAAATAGATTATCTGGGTCATCTTTTACATCTGAGGAGGATGTACCCACATGGAGCTGAACCTTTGCTCTCTTCCTAGCCATCCCTTCATGTATCACTGATTGAGAAACTTCGTTAGCAAATGAGAGTAACGTTAACATATTCTTACTGCAGCTGCTTAGATTTAAATGTCTTGAGATATGAATTTAAAGAAATCAGTCTATGCTGGGTTACTCATGCTGCTTTTCTGGCAAGTGCAGCCATCTTCTTGCTTCCGCAATGGCAACTGCACCGTTACTTCCACTATCTGCTTCCTGCAGCAATTACATAAGGTTAGGTGAAAATCTACATAGCCCCCTGTTAAGGCTGATGGTATTCGGACAAATGAAAGGGGAGAGTGGAAAAGCAGCCGTTTTCCTCACAGCCAAAGCCCCATCCATTGATTACTTGCCTCCTTGGTAAAGGAAGGAGGAGGTGAGATGTTACAAATGGTCGGGTTTGCACCCGTTATATGAAGGAGATGCTGGTAGGGGATGTTTTGGTGTCTCTTTGAAGCCTTTGCGCTATGTTGGCAGCTCCAGGCAGACAGAGGGGTAATGGCAGAGTGACAAAATAGAAAACAGCAGCAACTCAGGCCCCCGGCATCCTTGCTTGCAGATCCCAGTGCTTGCAAAGGCCCAGAGCAGAAGCAGCGTGGGTGACTACTGGTGATGGATGGTGTTGAGACCTCGGAGAGAAATGATATAATAAATGGTTGGGCTGACACAGTGGAAAATGTTTGGATAAAAGTGATGGGTAATAAATAAACTCATATTGCTATATATCCTCCAGGCAGTGCTGGAGCGAAAAATACTTTCTAACTCTTTCTTGAAAGGAAACAAGTAAGGAGGCAGGGACTCTTATTTGTAATAGACAGGCATGAATAAAGCTGTGTTTGCTGCATATAGTCAGTGTAATCTAAGGCTGATCCGGACCTAAGTCAAGTATTCCTGCAGCTGTAGGTTCTCAGTTGTCATAGCTAAGGTTACAAAACAGCTTTCCCTGTGGCTTGTCGAATGTCACTCTCTAGAGCTGAGGCCCCACTGTTGTATTTGTGGTTATAGCACCTTATTTTCTTGCATTTGCTATCAGGGCTGCCAGGAAGATGGGGATAAGCAGACAGTTTGCCCCAGGCATTGATTCATTATATCTGATACATGGTAATGCATAGAGGGCCATGGACTTGACTTCTGCCCTTGAGTTTCCAAGTGTTTCTGTTTATCATTCTCTAGAGGGGCTTTGCTTTTTTTTTTTTTTTTTTNTTTTTTTTTCCTTGCCTCCCTGGCATGTGACTTTTTTTTTCCTCTTACTCATCCTTATTTGAATACAAGGAAACAGACGTCTATACCTGCTGCCACAGTGGCGAATTAGCTGGGTTCTTCAGGCTAGTCTCTTCATGTTGTTGCTGAGTAGATAATAGCATTTGCGTGCAACGTTACATTAATAATGCATTTGCTTAAGAAATCTATTAACTGATTTAGCAATCTGGGAGGGATAGCTAAAGAAGCAGGTTAGCATCTCTTGGTTAAAAAAGAGATGGGCAGGGAATATTGTTAATATTTTGAAGTACTTTCAAAGGCCTTATCCACAACCCCCTCAAATCAGTTAAAGAACTTCCTTTCCTTTTCGTTTTCTTTTAAAACGCCCAGCACTGTGTAAGAAATTTCATACTGAAAAGCTTTTCTAAAATAGATCTGAGGGTTAGTGAGCAGTCAGAGAATGGCAGTGCTAAGATTATCTGCATAGCCTCGACATTTGAGGTCTTGTGCAATGTGTTTCAGCATACTTTTTCTGCTGGGTTTTTGTTGGCGGCTTGTCTCCCCCTCAGGAATCCCGCTGCACGTAATGACAGCTATCCAGCTGTCCATGTTGAAAGGACAACTATCCAGCAGGAGAGGAGAAAATAAATAAATAAGAAGCTACTCATTGAGCCAAGCCCTTATTTCCAGAGATTTCACTGGTATAACCATGCCGTTTTGTAGGCCATTGCTAATTAGGATGCAGGCTGTAAATGAGAAAGGGAAGGGACAGGAGAGCATTTTGTGTGTGCCTTGATAGGGTCTGTCTTGATAGGCTCACTGTACAAGTGAGTCAGCGTTCATAAAATCAACAGGTAAGTTGAATAGCATAGTGTGTGTTTTGCTGCACTTGTATCTGAGCTTTAGAAGCTGTTTACAAAGCTCTAACTATTAACACTTGCTTTCTTATGTGCCTGATTGCTTGTCTCCCATTTTCTGATCCATGATAAGGAGTTTTCAGACTTGATTGGGGCAGAGGGGTTATTTTGGAATAGGCGCACTGTGACCTATGATTTGACTCAGGATACCAGGCCGTGACCCAGTGGTTTTTATACAGACCTCCTGAATAAATAAAGGCTTAATTTGGAAAGCAAAGTCTGCAAAGTAAAACAAAGCAGTTTGTTTTCCAAGTAAATATGGCAGCTTAACGTGACTGGATAACTCCTTGCTCTTCCCTGTGCTTCTGCAGTATACTAAACCCATACCAACTGGATTTTAGGATTATTTGTTGTTCCGTATAACATCATAGGATTACAATGCAGGACTTTGAAAGCACTAGGTTATACAATATGAAATCCTGTGGTCTAGTTTCCATAGTATTGTGATACAGTCCCTACAGAATCAGGTCTTGTCCCCAAACCTCTGTTCTTTAATGATTGTATCATTGCTATATTACAAATAAACCCTAATAGAGCTAAATTTAGTTAGTTAGCAGTATTAGAAGTTTTTACATAAGAGAGAAAATGAGGGTGGAAGAAGTGCTTGTGAGGGAGTAGGTAATTATATATGAAATGAATTGGTTCCAACATTAGATTTATCTTAATTATAAGAATCCATCTGAGAGAAAAAGAAAGTTTCTGCAGACGATAGCTAAGTAACAGGAGGAATTTTACCTGGTTTGCTATTGTTTTTTTTTTTTTTTCTATTTGTAGATTTTTATATGTTTACAAAAAGCGTTGTAAAATACTGTACCGTGCGTATTTCAGATGAGGGATCTTTGGTAGAGAGGCAATACAACTTGCTCAAGATCAGAAAAAAAAGTTAGGAGAAACAGGTCTTCTGGCACCCCTACTATGTCCTCTTTGACTTTCTGAAGAACTTTTTTACAGCCACCCATCAGTTGCTGTGGAAGAGAGGCCGTTGTGGAGGGACTAGAAAAAAATACTGCTCTGCATTCCAGGCTCCAAGCAGCACACACATATCTCAGGCTAGGATTTCAATCCCATTGCTATCCTTTTGCTGACAGTGCAGTAATGAGCTACAACAACAACACACTATTCCCGGAGCTGCACGGGCATTGCTCATGCCAATGAATAAGTAAAGGTTATTTGTCATGACAAGGTGATCTGATCTGATGCTGCTAGGCAAGAAAATCTCTGCTGCCCCTCATTTCACTTAGGAAAAAATATCAAGGAGGAAAATATCAATATTCTCAAACTGGGAACTTATATTTATCAGGTTTTGGAG
Source organism: Crypturellus undulatus (assembly GCA_013389825.1). NCBI lineage: Eukaryota > Metazoa > Chordata > Aves > Tinamiformes > Tinamidae > Crypturellus > Crypturellus undulatus. The sequence continues at coordinate 19,410 of VWPW01020797.1, forward strand.
CCAGACTGGGCTTTGTGTAAACACAAAGCCTCACATAATAATTAAGTTGGAGAATTTTTACCTGGAAATCAAAATTCCATATTTCTAACATAGAGGTATCAGAGTAGTGCCAAGCCAATACGTTAGGAGAGAGCTGAGCTGGTTATAGCCCTCCTAACTGTTTTTCAGGCTTTCAGACACCCCTTGAATTTAAGGCCCCTTAGGTCTTAGGTGAGAAGATGACAGGCGGAGGGGCAAGGCAAAGAGCAGTCGCTTTGGTCGGCGCAAGGTATTTGCGATGGCAGTATCGGCAGGAGACAGCGCTACAAGTCTCAGGCCCCAGCTTGATAAGACAAATGAACAGATGTGAAGAGTGTCATTGACTGCAGCATGGTGCCGGCAGTCAGATCGTAGTCTCAGTGTCCTCTAGTGAGCCACACTGACAAAATCGGGCAAAGGTAGCTGAGATTTTATTTTACTTTCCTTTCTCTTTTAAGAGAAGGATGTGTCTGAGTAAGATTACACCAGGAAAAAAAAGAAAAGAGTGAGTCAGGAAAATGCAGGCTTGCTTTTGAGCAGGTTCTCCAGGTGCGTTTGGTTATGAGAGAGGGAGAGAGAGAGAGAGGTTTGCAACATGGGCCCTCTTTTTCCTTTGCTAGCTCAAGAGATTAATGATCGACCCAAGAAGATGCAGTATTTCAGCCATGTTCAATTAGAGCCTGAACTGAAATTCTAGGATCATGTAGCATATTTGTATTAATAATATTTTTATTACTATTTATCTTTTTTGGTGGTATTTAATCAGGAGCTCTATCTCTTTGACAATTGGCAGAAGAGAGCTGTCTCTCCAGAAGCTGGGAAGCAGCTCTCATGAGCCATACTAGTCCGACTCGCATATCTGGGCCCAGAAGATATGTCTCTTTTTGCCAGGTAGGTCAACCTGTAACACTTGAAAGATCTGGTGCTTTTCATGAGAGAAAGCTGATCTGTACTGTAGTAATCAAGTGATTCATCATGGGGGAAAAAATCAGAATTCAGAAAATGCCTTCTGACACCTGGTCAAACCCCACGGATACTCTGCGTATTTCCATCTCGGTATCAGCTATAGTCAGACACATCTCTGCTGCTCAGAGCCGTCACCTCCACCGTTTTCCTAATATTTTCCTTTGGGTTACGTAGAGTGAGGAACACGAGGACAGTGGTGAGGTGAGGAACAAAAGGGTCATCTAGCTCAGGATCTTGGCCAACAGCGGAGGCTTTGGGAAAGAAATGGGGTGTAAGTATAGAAAGACTTTTCTGTGTTGCACCTCCTTACCTTTGGGCACTGAAAGGTTTAGGGATTTCCTGAGCTGCTTTTTATCCCAAGCACCAGGTTTAATAGACGTGTCCCTCATGAATCTGTCTGGTCCCCTTTGAGGCACATTTTTTTTATTTTTGGCCTCTGCAATGTCCTGTGGCAATGAGTCATAATTTAATTACACCTTGTGCGAGTAGGTTCAGCGCTGCGTTAGAACCAGCAATTAGGACTTGCAGCGGCAATGCAAAGGGACATTTTCTGCGTGAAATGTACTTTTCATCAGCGCTACCCCATGGCGGGAGCTGCCTGTCGAAGCTTGCAGGAGCCGAGTTTCAAGGGGAGACGGGGCCACTGCCAACTATCAAGTCGCTGATGAGCAGCGCTGCAGCGAGAGGAGATGGTGAGGCACTGTCAGCGGGGCGCCACGCGCTTTGTGCTACCTGGCGCTGGAACAATTAAAAAGCCCACGTCGCTCGCTGAACCCCAACCGCTTAGTTGGTTCACTGTGACCATGGAAACACCTGACCTATTTACACCTTCCGCCAGCCACCGCTCGTGCTGCTGAAGGGAGGTAGCAGAAGAAAGGATGCTTTGAATTTGAATTTTAGGCTCTTAATCGAGATGATAGATGGGGATGAATGTGCACGTGCGCCTCTGCGAGAGGGAGAGGAGAAGGGTCCAAGCAGACCATGGGTTCCTGCCTCATTTCAGCTGCTGACGTTAGGTGCTGCTGGAGCAGACATATCTTGCCCAGAGCCTGTTATGCCCGTGTAAAATATTCCTTCCCTTCTCGCCCACCACTTCCCCAGGTTGTCAATGGCTGTCTCATGCCTTGAGAGAATTCATTCTTGTCACACTGACAGTGCACTGCTTCATGCTCTCCGCAGCGTGCATCCCTGAAAGGCTCCTGTACATGGAAATCAGCTTGCTCTGTATTGGGGAAGGGAATTGAAGAGCGTCTCATTCTGCACACGTGTTGTCCATGCACCTAAGGGCTCCCGCGTGCTCCTGCCCAGCTCTCAGTGCAGCCGTGAAGGTGGCAGGGAGCAGCATTAAGTCACTTGGGCACATCCCATGGCGCGGGAGGGATCACTTAGCTGCATCTCTGGCTTTTACTCACTCTGAAGATCTTAGTGACAGAATAAAACAGTGTAAATTAGCCAAATATGGAAAAGCAGGTGTTGTAATGAGTTTAAAAATTCTTGGCAAGTTTCCTTGTCTTCCTCAAGCCAGTGGTGAACATAGCAGTTGCGTATTATTGTAAAAGGATAAACTAGGGATTGGAATTGTACTTACCTGAACTGGAGAGAGACCCTGACTGAAAGAAGAAATGTGCTGGAAAGAAAAAATAGTAAATTCAAAGTGTAAAGAAGCGCTGTGCAGGTACAAGGTAATCGGGGTGCATATTCAGAATGAAAGGAGGCTTTAAAAATCCATTGGGAAATATGGAGAAAGAAAGGACTTTTGTATTTAATATTAGTGAGAGAGGCCTTTACTGTGCCCAAGGCCTGATGCATAGCATCAGCCCTCGGGAATGTAAATTCGGTAGCTGTTTAAAATGACTACCCACCCTGGTAGCCTTTTATTTGTTTTTGATAGTGTATTTCAGAACCGCTCATGTTCTGGCAGGTAACACATTTGATCCCAAAAGTAAGGATTGACTGAGGAACAAACTGTGCAAATTCTGTTCTCAAACACCAAAATTAGCGAGCAAATACCATCTGTCTCCTCTCCAGCCTGCTCTCCCTGGTTCCCCTAATGCCTTCTAGTGGGAGGAGAGTGGAGCTAGCCACAAAGCATGGCACACTGCAGGCAGCAGCACAGCACCGGTGCGTGGCTTGTGTGTGCGGAGGGACTGCTGCTTCCTCCCCGGAGAAGGCAGGTGAAGTTCCTGGTCCCCGCTTGGATGAGGCAGATGCTCCTGCCAGGCACTGACTGGGCTTGGTGGGAACCACCAACACCCTCGGACATCCTTCCCGGGCGCCTGCCTTCTCCCCCTGTCCCAGCAATCGCACCGACAGAGATTTGACAGCAACTGGGGCTTATTTCAGGAAGAAATCCGTTGAGTGCTCATTATTGCTTCAGTTTCATTACGCTTTCTCCGTTGGGGTGAATATTTTGTTGTGACAGGCCGTGGGCTGTGTCTTTTGCCCCATGAAGCTCCCACAAACGTCGTCTCTACCTGGAAGCTCCTGCTGGCAGCAGCTGGTTGACGTTTGTTTTTAACTTCTTCCCCCACGCTGCGCTTGTCCTAAGTGTCTGCTTGGGTTTTGGAGACCTGTTATATAACCCTGTTTTCTCCCCCTCTCAGCACCGCTGAGCAAATCTCAAGGCCCAGGAGGAGGGAGAGGAGGCAGTGATACGCTGTGCCACCTTTGCCCATCCACTTGTGACTGGTATATAATAAGTACAGTTGATGTGAGACTGCCAAGAATTTGCTGCCAAATTGAATTTTCCCTAAACTGATTATTGCAAAGCTTGGCGGAGGGGAGTTTAACACCTTTCTAACAAGCTCAGCTCAGCACGGCTAGTAAGAGGGTTACTCTAATAATAATCCCCCTATGGATCCTTGGCCAGGGTTTTGGATTAGCCAGGAGACTGGCTTCGCCCCCGCTCCCTCGCCTCTGAGTAAGCCCACTTGAAGTGTCTTACAGCTATTATTGGTGCAGGCACGGGAAGACTTATTCTCTGCTGGTGTAAAGCAGCCTACCTCCATTGATTTCAGTGCCCCGACTTACTTTAGTAGTGTGTGGGTGATCGTATGATTCAGACACAATCAATAAAGTTGATGGTAATCTACCTTCAATAACTTAATCTTAGCATTTTCCTCCAAAAAGAGCTGTGTAGTGAAGGAAAGGAGCTGGCTGAGCTACTCAAACTGTTTATCTCTTTGTGTTTTCTGCTTGTAAAGTATTAATCCTGCAGGTTTTTGGTTTATAATGTATTTACTCCTAATTTTGCCACTGTAGGTTATAAAGTAGGCAGCTACAAATGATCATTTAAGATGTGATGCTTTGTTGTCTAATTGCTGGCTGTAAATCTATAAGCAGGGAGAGAGCACTTCTAGAGGAAGCAGGAGAAGCCTGTATCTACATGCAAGTGTTTCTGTTCATTCAGAGGTGCGTATTAAATGGTCAGATTCCCCCTGTCCCTCAAAACAAAACAAAAAGCTTTCCCAGAAATTTTCAGTTTTCACAGAAAGATGAACAAGAGCAGACTGCAACTGAACCAAAGCTAAGCTACCTTTTGCAATTGCCCAAATCATCTTTAGGGGTGGAAAATAAAATGCACACCGAGAGCATTATTTTGAACAAACAGCCTCCCTTCAGTTTGGCTGCTTGAGACGGTGCCCGGTCGCACGCTGTGCAGGACCTGGCTCACGGTGGATGTGCCAGGGGCTAGGGAGGGACCCATGGTGTGAACACATCTGCTTGAAAAACCTCGCAGAATCATTGCAGGCAGTGAGTGATGTTTATATATAATATGATATATATATATGAACATTATATATATATATATATATATATATATATATATATACATATACACAAAAGCGGAGCTGGGGCATGAGTTCTGGGGGCTTTGGGGAAGGGTCCCTTTGGCAACGTGAACAAGAACGAGGGTCCAAGGGGCTGTGCTCGGCTATGGGGCTGGCAGAGGAACNGCGGAGCTGGGGCATGAGTTCTGGGGGCTTTGGGGAAGGGTCCCTTTGGCAACGTGAACAAGAAAGAGGGGTCCAAGGGGCTGTGCTCAGCCATGGGGCTGGCAGAGGAACTGGTTTCACCCTGACAAAAGCTGCAGATTGATGAAGGGAACGTAGGTATTTTTAGGTCAAATGTTCCCACTCCAGATTCTTGCTCAAGTTGAACAGCTTGAAATTTTTTGTGGGCCAAGAGTCGACAAAAGCTAAGGGAGGAGAAAATTGCATGAGGTCAAGTCAAGACAGTCTTTTTGTTTTATTCTAGGAAAATTCCTTTTTGCTGTCCATTAACTTTATTTTTGAAAAGTCATCTCAGTTTGAAAAATGAGCCTCTGTAATTAAAAGTGAATTTCAGTGGGACATTTGGAAATGTATTTTTAAATCATGCGGGGAATTCATTGAAAATGACCTAAAACGAATGCCAAATCTTATCAAAAAATGTTTCATTGAATACTTTCAGCCAGCTCTTCTCAGCACATAGACATTATCCACAGCAGTAGGAGTTCTGGTGCTAAAACAGAAAGAATGTACCACAAAAAAAGTGTCATTGCGGGCAGAAAATCCGTAAATATTAAGGATAGTTGTTTGACATGATAAATGATATTGAAAACCATTGTGTGGTAGGAGAGGGAAAATGGCACCTGTGAATGTAGTGAAATTAAGTACCCCAAACCTCTGGCAATATTTTTTTTCCTTTTTTTTTTTTAAAAAAAAGCAAAAAACAAGAAAAGATTTATTTTGTTCTCTTTTTAACATTTCAGACATGGAATTAGTAAGCCACTAATGAAGAGTTGAAAGGAAAAAAAGCCAAAATAATTAACCAAAATAATAGTTAACTGTTTTTCTGTCATTGTATGACCTGAAGTATCAGCAGAGATAAGTGAATATAAGTTTCCTTTCCTAGAAAAACAAATCAAAGAATCAAAGCAAGCAGTGTACACTTTACTTAAAAGGCATATTCTGTTCCCATCATTATTCAAAGGAAAAAAATATCTTGACAAATTTTCTTACAGAAACATGAAAAAAAAATTCTGGGGGAAAAAAAACCTTTTTTTTTCCTCGTTTTGACTGTTAATCAACTAACAACCTGAGGAAAGGAGAAGATGCAGTGCACTATCAAAGAGCTTCATTCGCATCAAAAAAAAATAAGGTATTTCAGTTCATGAAAAAATATGAGCTACTCCTACAGAACAGTATATGAGTACAGCCAAAAATAGCCGAGCCTGCTGCTACTGCTGTGCAAAAGGGACATATATCTGCAGTGGGACTGTAGACAGGTGCTGCTTTGCCTATGGATCGGGAGCACTTTTCCCTTGGAGCAGGGAGATAAGGGAGAGCTGGGAGGGGGAGGCAGCCCTTCTGCGAACCTCCCTGCAAGCACTACCAGGAGAGGGGAGACCAGAATAGGGCAGGGGCTATGGGAATGCTGAGGAAGGGCAGCAAGCCCCGCAGTACAGATTTCTGCCAGGCTTTTCCTTTTCTGCCCTCCCTCAGAGGATTGGGAGTGGGATGCCCCTCCGGGGCACAGAGCATATGCAGCGGGGTTCATAATGTCTCAGGTTTTTGCACTTCTGGTCCCCTCGCCTTTGTTGACACAGTTATCAGATTAAGGAAAAAGCCTTTGTATTCATTTCAGAGGAGAAAAATGACATGTCATTTTCATTGCGAATTGGGAAGAAAAATGCTCTTGATTTTCTCATGGCACAGAATTCTAAAAATTCANTTCTGCCAGTCTTTTCCTTTTCTCCCCTCCCTTGGCGGATTGGGAGTGGGGCGCCCCTCTGGGGTCACCAAGCACAGCGCATATGCAGCGGGGTTCATAATGTCTCAGGTTTTTGCACTTCTGGTCCCCTCGCCTTTGTTGACACAGTTATCAGATTAAGGAAAAAGTCTTTGTATTCATTTCAGAGGAGAAAAATGACATGTCATTTTCATTGCGAATTGGGAAGAAAAATGCTCTTGATTTTCTCATGGCACAGAATTCTAAAAATTCACTTAGTGTCCTATTGCACTGGCCTTTCAGTTCTGCATTTTTAAACTATTTTTCTCTGGTATGTTAATAGCACACAGGATTGGTTTCGTCTCTCTCATAATGCAGCAGCTGAAATACTTATTGTAATCAATTTTTGATTTTTGTTTTTTAAATAAGTAGCTATTTGGTGTTAACTAGCATATCTTAAAATTATTCTGCTAGACCGTGTAGCCCTCCATTTCTTTAGACACCTGCCTTGCCCAGTGTCACTCTAAGCATTCCTCTGCTTGGAGTCATCAGGAAGACCTCCTAGCAATTTGTTTCCCTTTGAAAGATATTAATGTTTCTGCATGATAAGTTGTTGTTTTCTTCCGTTTCATCTTTCTGTGGCACCAAGATCGCAAACGCAACAAGTGCTGCTGAACGAGGCGCTTGCAGCAGCAAACAGCGAATCCACAGCAGTGAAAACAGAGTGACGTGATGTAGGAAGGAGTCATCTTTAGATCCCTTAATATATAGCCCGTGCGTATGGATGGCTGCCTGCAAAGTGCGGTCTCCTTTACTAGCTGGCTATATGATATATGCAATGCCTGTTTCGTTTCTGCTTTATGCCTATGGAAAATGAGCTTTTAAGGCCGTGATCCCTTTACATGCACTACATTTTGCTGCTAGAGGCTGTTGCACGGTATTGCCACACGATAAACAAANGCATTTTGCTGCTAGAGGCTGTTGCATGTATGCACGGTATTGCCACACGATAAACAAATTGTTTTTGAAGTCTGGCCGGCATCATTAGTTAATTAGACCCTAGCTGACTAGGCACCTGGAACAAGTAGTGGGAATTTAAATTCTTCTGATAAAAGGATTTATTTATAATGAGTCTTGCCACATAATGAGCTCCAAGCGGGGGAGACTGACCGTTAATGGATGACTCACAGCATTACCTTAAAGATCAGAGCCACATATTCCATTTTGTAAGGCTTACGTGCACACCGTGATACGCGCATGGATTCCAGAAACAAATCTTTTGACTCCATCTTTTTTTCCCGTGTTAATTTAGATAGAGTCCTCCTATGCCTCCTATAAGCACCCAGGACGCAGCGGACTATTTATTTTATTTCGTTCTTTATTGCTCTCCCTCTCTACAGCTTCGAGAGGAGAAGAAGCTGAGTTTTTAATATTGCCAGAACGCTCAGCCCTTTTCAGCTGGGAGATGTCAGAGGCAGCTGCAGACCTAAATGAAAGGCGCTCATCTCTGGAAATTTGCTATGCCGTAATAAATGCAGGGTTCTGCTGCTGAGCGGCTGATGGCTCTTTAATGTCTTTATGCCTTAGCAGCCCTCAAAGGCGCCGTGGTTCCTCCCGCTCCCTCCCCGGCCCCAGCGGCTCCCTTCCCCCTTCCTGCCCACCCAGGCTTAGGATTTCGTCGCGTGGAAGGCAAGAGTTTGCCACAGCATCCGAGGACTAAGCGGAGCTCGAAGAAAAGGGCTGTGCCTGGTTTTATCTCACTGCCAGCCGCTTCCCTTCACCTCGGGTTGCTATTCCGCTTTACTGACATATTTGATTCAACAATTTGGCTCCCTCGGTCACGTTTATATATGGTGTGCTGCTGGTATCAGCAACGCTGGGGTTGTTATCTATTTGTTTTAGTTAAGCAGCATGTGCTACACGAGAGAGAATTCATTTTCTCAGTATTCTCCTGAAGTTTTTCCCTAGTTAGAAACACACAGGATGGAAACCAAGAGTTTTACCTTGCAGACTCCAGGGCTCTGCTCTTTTTGCACCAGTTTGTAAGCCTGGAGACAGGCAAAGGCGGAGAGCAGGGCAGCTTCCTAAGGACACGTTTGCAGCTGCGGAGGCGAGGACAGCCCTGGTGTCAGTGTGTGGAGCTCGGGGACGTTTGCTCAGGTTTCAGGAGGAGAGGAGGCTGCGGGAAGCCATCTGGCCAGCGTGTAACGCGTAGCGCGAGCCCCCTTTGAACGCGTTTTCTGCTTGGAGCTGCAGAGATGGTCATTCATCATGTGGTACATGAGGCGCAGTATCTGGAGGGCAGGGGATTGCCAGGCAGATGAAATGCTGCCCAGGGCAGAAGCACCTGGGCTACCAGAAACCAGTAAAGGGCAAGAGAGCCCTTGCCCGAGGGAGCGGAGGCTCTTGGGCAGCCACAGGCAGGTCCCAAACCACAGGACCGTGTGTGGAGGCTGTCGCAGCTGGTAGTAAGCGGGTGCACGGCGGTGGCTGCTCATGGGGAAGGACCCCCGCGACGAGCCCGCCTTGTGCTGCGAGGGCTGAGCCCTCACCCCGGCTTACCCCGTGCTCTGCCGGCAGCTGTCCGCGGCGAGGGACAGCACCAGCCATCATCATGAAACTCGAGTTTTTCTTGTGCTTGAAATGTTGCAGCAAAGTACTGTCGGAAAGTGAGTTACTGTGACTGACGTGACAAATATGAACACTGGGAAGTCAACTTCCATCTTAAATTTCCCTCACTTTGTTTTTATTACCTTTTTTTTTTTTTTTTCGGGCATAAATATTCTCTTACATAAGACTGTAGCTGTCCATTTTCTTCCCAAGTTGCTCATCTGCTTTTATGCTGTTGTAGGAAATCTGTTTGCAGCTAGGATATGCCAAGAAAATGGGATGAACCTTTTGCTCCCTTTTCCCAGCACGCTGCCCAGCTGTCCCAAAGTCTCCTTGCTCTTTAATGATAAAGACTTTAAGGCAGAGAGAGAGAAATAGAAAGAGACTAAACGTACCTTTATATGGGGCAGTTTGCCATTTGGCACAAACCTCAGTCTGAGTCGATGATTAATTGTTTGCTGATCATAGTTCTGGGCTAGATATTTTAAAATAGATTATATCTATTAAGAAATAGAAGGGGGAAAAAAAGAAAATTCACACTGTAAGGTGACTTAGTGCTTTTCAAAATATATGTTTCCTTTCAAAATAAAGAGCGTAGTAGATTGAAAGCATTCACATTTTATTAAATGCAAGTGAAGACTTTGGAGTGCCAATTTATCAAATATTTGCAACATCCAGATGTAATGCATCCCTGATGCTGCAGCCGGGATGGATTTATTCCAAGATCTATACAGGATCCTTTAATTCCCTGGCTTGACAAAGGCGGCAGCAAGCCAGACTATGTTATATGTGCCAAGCATTGTAGGCTGTGGTTCCTTCTTGCCTAAAGTGCCTTGGGTGACCTCACTGTTGTGAAGTATTTTCTGTTGCATTGTATGCAGCAGCAGCCAGTGTAGCTCACTCAGCCCAAAATATCGTGGCTGCCAGCTGATGGTGACTCGCTTATGTCTTCTTCTCTCTGTGCTCCCTTAGTCTGGGATCCTGCAATGTGAAATTCCCCCGTTAACCATATGGTGAGACTGGGATATATCCTTGTAAATTGGAAGGCGAGCCACGCAAAGGAGGAGGAAATAAGAACTTCAGGGAGCTTTCTTGCTCTGTATCCCTTAGCAAAGCGATGTTACTGCTCCATCTGGGTGGAGAGCAGCCTGCCGATGAAGACATGTGGTGGAGGGCAGGAGCTGATGCTCCCACCCCGGAGCTGCCTGGGAGCAGGCGCAGTTTGCCGGGAAGTTTGGCAGGGGAAGGGCGGGTTGCAGCAGCCCTTACGGGAAGGGGCTGCCGGATCCCCCGCCGGGGGTCCCACACAGGTGTATTATCCTTGTGCTTGCTCCTGCAGAACAAGGATCCACTTCTTTTCGGCTTAACTGTTTCCAGGTGCTGGAGTCGAACTCTGCCTCTGATTCCTAATGTTCCCCGTTCCCCAGAGCAGCCAGCAGCAGCTGTGGCAACACTGCCAAAAAATAACAACAGTAAAAAAGCTGTCCGTTTCCCAGAGTTTGTTTTCTCTTTAGAATTAATGATAGTTGTAATAAAGAGAGAAAAAAAAATCTGAACGCCATTCAGAGTGTGGCATGGTTTGGGGCAAAGATGTTGTGTATAGATTTGTTAGGAGAGCTTTTCCCTCCGAGAGTGATTTGTGACTTTGTTTTCTTCTTTTTCAACTTAGCCTCCACAAGAAGCACGGGAAGCAGAATAGATCACGTTTAAAATACCCAGGTGGAGCGTCGCTGGTTTAGGTCTTTCATCCTTAAATTGACAAGAATGCTGGGAGTTTCATAAAACCTGAAGGGTACATCTGTGCTCCTTTCAGCAGCGCAATAATAAAACCGGCAAAGGCTGACGCTGCTGCGCGGAAACATCGCTCACAATAAACATTTGAAAGGCATTACGTCTCCGCGGCAAATAGGGCTGCCAAAGAAGGCCACGTTCAACAAATCACGCTAAATTATGGCACGCGAGAAGTACTGCGGGGTAGCTGCTCTTAGCTCACTCCGTGCTGGGCGGTCAGCGCAGGCGAGAAGAGGGTATTGAGGGTTGCGCTGGCTGTGTAAATAGGTGGGAGATGTGAACCTAATTCTTCTGCTCTTCTCCCCACTGTAAGCAGCTTCTGTGTGTGTCTCAGGATGCTGGTAGCAAGTCATTGAACATCCTAACCATGACTGTGGTGCTGCATATTACTCACTTTATTCCCTCTTTGGGGGTCTTCCTAGTCCATGATATCATGGAGTCACTTGCACCAGAAATGTGTTTTACTCTTTGGGTGTCAGGGTGACAAGTGACGTAAATGTCTTGCCCCTGACAAGCTGAGTTGTTAGCAGCTGAGTTGCAGCCCTGCATCTCTGGACAGCAGAGGCTGCCTCCCTGGGCCCCCCTCCAGGCTCCCCTCCTAGTTCTCCACATAACCTTGGTCCAATCCTTTCTGTCGGTCTTCTGGCACGTGCCACGTGGGGGTCTGGTGCTTTCCTTGGGTTGCGTGTGGATTGCATGGATGAAAATCTCAACAAAAATGAATTATTAGTATTTGTAGAGTGAATTATTAGTATTTGTAGTGCCTCTGGCAAGCTGTGCCTTTTGGAAGTGCCAATAATTAGTTATGGCATTTTAATTAAAGAGAGCAATCTATAAATGCTAAAGGGATGCTGTATTTTAGATCTGATTTTTATTATGTTAATCAGCAGCGCCTCATAAAAGTTGTATTTTCAGTTGCTGGGAATGCTTTTTTGCATATTTTTCCACTTCAAGGTGGAATAATAGAGTGAAATACCATGTTTTAAGATAGGGTGAATGTGATGGGGACTCTGTTAATGTCATATCAGTGCTCATGGCAGTTTTGTAGGAGTTGTTTTGGATGCTATTGAGAGGAAGTAAATTTCAATTCTTTTGCTTTAATATTCAACGTTTTGGTTTCTCCATGGTGTAAGTCACCTTCTAAGCTTAAGACATATAAGCTGTCTAGAAACTTAATTTAATTTGTTTTCTGCTCCTAATTGCAGAGAGTTGTTTCCATTAACCAGGTGTTTTTCTATCCCTGCATAATAATTAGCTTGGTCAAAAAATCCCATCTGTAACTGACCATGGAAAAAAACATTTTCCAGTTTTCTTTCATATTTATTTTCTGATAAAAAGCCTATTTCATCTGAAATATAATTTCTTAAAGCTGATGAACTCTGATATTCCCCACAATGTCAACCTCATACCCAAAATGACCAGTTTGAATGTAAAATATGTTTTGTAATTATAAATGCTTGTTTTTCATGTAGGTTTATGTTTTCACATCGATGTGACAGAAATTGATATTCAACCCTATCAAGGACTCTGTGATGACACCTGAGCAGCTTTCAAACACCCTATGTTTTTTCATATTCTGGAGCTCACTGTAGAGACGTGTTAAATTGCAGGAATCTACCTAAGTATGACCACGAACATTAATTTCTAACAAGATGTGAAAGATTATTTATCTGGTTATGCTGTGTATGAGACAGCAAGAGTGAGTCTTGGGTATCATATTCTCCTTAAATAGGTTGCTGTGCTGCAGAAGGTGGCAGAAAACATCCTGAACAGCTTCATACTGTTGGCATTAGCAGTTGACACCCTTCTCGTACATGACAGGGCCTGTGAAAGAGGTGTGCGGCCACCTAAGCTCCTGCGAAAAGCCGAGTAAAACGGTTCGGGGCTGACAGCGCTGCAGGAATTACGCCTGTTCCCTGCTGCGGAGTCCTGCAGGCACACTGCAACCCCCACGCCAAATAGTCCCCGGATTTTAATTTTCAGGCCAAGGTCCCTTGCTGCTTTTGCGGTCTTCAGGAACAGTCCTGCGAAGTTGCGTCTGATGGAGGGTTACAGCTGCAAACGTTTTCGGCACGAGTGTTGGTGCTGGTGCTTCGGAGCACTGCCGTGGCCTCTCTCTTGCTCCGAAAGGCACACGGAGACACCCTGTGTAACGACCCAGGCTGGGCCATGAGAACCAGAACACCTTTAAGCTTCTCATCTCTCCTCTCTTGCTTGCTCTCTCCTCCTTCCTGCAAACCTCCATCTGGTTGTAATTGCTATTGCTTATTTTGAAGTCATCTGGGAAGCTTTTAAAACAAGAAGAAGCAGTTAAAGTATCACTATTTTGCAGCTGCCTTAATTTCCCTGTTTATCCTTAAATATATCATTTGAAAGAGTAGCCAGGATTTTGGATGCGCATATGGGCTATAAGAAGGACTTTCTCAGACGTCTTACTTCCCTTCCCACCTAGTAGATCAAAACAGAGAGATGGGAGACCTTCCTTGAGGGCAGAGCTTATCTGTGCTTAATTAGAGATTCAACTACAGGCTTAAGCGCTTGCCCAAATAGGATTCATCAAGCGAATCACAGCCTTGTGAAAATCTTTGGCAGGGAAACGTTAGCTCGGGAGCTTGCAGATGGTTAGCCGTGCCCTTGTTTTGAGCTGCACCGAGGAGCGCATGAAAAGATTCACAGCTAGAAATACCGACGCTTGCATTTATTTATTTTATTTTGGCCACGCTCCTGGTGCACGCAGGTTCATGTTTCTCAGACTGAGTGCTAGTGAATGTTGGCATTTGCCAAAAAGGAAGCGCTTTACTGCGGCAACGTGTTTATCAGCTAGTGCAAATCCCTGGGGAACAGGGAGATGGTCTTGGAGGTCCAGAGAAAGACAGAAAGAATTAAAAAAAGAATTAAGCTAATAACAGTGAAAGCTTGCTGCCTTGGCTATGTCTCTTGCTGCGTTTGAATGATTTTTCTTTGTAGACAGCTTTGCACAGCACTATTTTTAGAATCTCTTTAATAATTGAGCTGTAGCGATTGTGCTCAGCAGTTAGAACAGGCAGGGAAAATAGCATCTCAAAGAAACAGTGCACCAGGGTAATAATTTAAATCAAACTGCATTATACTGCATTCCCTCTTCCCCCCTCCCCTTTAAAGGTGAAATGCTGCAGAACACTGAACACAGGGGGAAAATGAAAATTGGGTAACTTTATAGCAAGTAATAAAATCCATCAACAGAGTTTATGTTTTAGAGGTGGAGCAAAAGAAGAGGAGATCTGGTCAGTTAACAAATGACTGTTACCAGGCGATTTACGATGCCAGCACCTCACCTTCCCACCATTAGCAATGAATTAGGGCAGAACAACCTGTCTCCCTCTTGCAAGGAGAGAATTGTCGGAGAGGAAAACATTTGTCAAACCACCCTGAAATAAGCATGAAGCAACAGTCCAGCGAAGTGCAGGTACTCCGGTGGTATTTGCGCTGTCTGATCTGAACAGCTACTATGGCCATTTGTAGACTAACAAGTATCCAGCTACTCTGAATCCTATTGAATTCTGTGCAGCCAGACACTTCATGGCATTTCAAGGGGCTAGCGGTTGTTGACATTTGCATATCTTTATGCTATTACCGTGTAACAATACCATTATTTCAATAATAATTTGCCAGTGTTTTTATTCTTCATTTTTTTATGATAATACTTTTCCTACTGATGCGGCCAAGGGTGGTGGCATGGTTAAACCCTTTTTAAGGATTTCAGGCAGATGCTTTGCATACCGAATTGGCTGTCTTGTCTGACATTAGCATGCTTCATTACAATAAGGAGAAAATACTTTGATATTGGAAAGAATAGAGGGTATTGGGATGAGCTCTAAATAGTGCTTGACTTTAAAGATACAAAAATAAAATGCATAATTCTGCTATTGTCTCCTACTGTAACATTGCAACACAGCAATAATTAGCATCCATTTAAAAATCCAAATTTCAAAAAGGAAAAATTTCAGGCACCTTTTTTCTAGAGTTTTTTTTTTTAAATAAAAGCCTTTCCCTGAAGCTAATTAAAAAAAAAAGGGGGGACGGATCTTGAAAATTTCTTGTCAACCAAAGATTCTGGATTTTGGTGTAGTCTGCACAGGATGTCCAGAAATTGGGTCTTGAATAAACAGTGATAGGCTGGTTTGGGGGGAGAGGACCTTTTGCACTCTTCTAACTAACTGTCCCAAGACCAAGACAATAAAATAGTTCTAATTGTCTCTAGGGAAGTTTTAATTTACAACTAGCACCCTCAGCATCCTTTATTTACACTTTTTACAGTGCCTAGAGTTTATTTTGTAATATTTGAACTCAGATTCTTCCTCCTTCTTCCATTTCTGTGACAATTTGTATAAAATAGTAGTATTGACATTGTGACTTGAGGAATATTCCTATGATAAGAAGCCAATGTCAGAGCCTGGAAAGTTAAAGGATTTCCTTTGAGGTTCAACAACTTGACCGTCTGGGTGAAAAGCCTTTTTTTTTTTTTTTTTTTTCCCCCCCAAAACAAGCATAATATCCTAAATCATAAAGGTCCATTAAAAGTATTGGAAATAAAATTACATAGCTTTCTATCCTGCTCTGACCTAATTTGGGAATGAGTTCCTTTGAAATTCAAGAAGGTTATTATATTGAATTCTCTTCTAGGTGTTCTGTTGATATATTTTTTTAACTTTATTTTTGAAAATAGTGTGCACTTTTTTTGTATTGGTTATGTTAAGACTGATTTTAAAAGATGCTTTGTCTGCAACTTAAAATTTAAGCGCGTGGTTTTTGACCAACTTGGAGTTGTTGTATCCTACTTCATGAATTGTGCGTTGACCTGGTTCCCAGAGTAGTTGTTTTAATTTGAGAGCTGTCAAGGCAAACAAAAAGGAAGGAAGAGTAGGAGCTCAAGATAAGTTGCTCCTCGGTAATGAAGGGGAAGAGCATCCACATTGTTAGCTCTGAAATGTCCAACGCCTTTCTGCGGGCAAAGCAATTAGGAAATTAGAAGAATGCCATGTTCATTAAAAAAAAAAAAAAAAGTAATTTTAATAGAATTTTAAAAGTGATTCTCTCAAGGACAGTTACTTTGTAGACTAGGTGGAGTTTGTCATCACTAATATTTGGCTTGTAGGCTTGCTTGGGCTATCATTAAGAAATAAGTGGCGCTGAGGCAAGATCGCTGTGTTCTTTAGGACAGATTGTCTATTTTTCAGATATCTGTAACTCTCGGGTTGTTTTGGGACTGAGACTCTTTGGAAACCCTGTGATCCACATTATTCTGACACATCATCATGGATATCGATCTGAAGAGCTAATGTCCCAACATCCTGCGCATGGTGCCTGTTGGGGCTGGTCATAAGCACGATGAGGTGCAGGAAAGGATTAGGAAATGTTTGCTACGGCCTGGAGAATCCTGACAGGGGGGTTTCACCCTGCTGCAAGAGAGCATCAGGGGTGTGGGATGTACCAGGCTGATATGTGAGAGATCTTGACCCAGGGCCAAGAGCCGTGGTCAGGGGCTGTGACCCAGGAAGGGTTGAGGACAGCATCGGGGAAAGTGCATGGGGTCACTTCAGACTATAGGATATCCTGCCCTTGCAAAATCGGGACTAATGTTTTTGTTTTGTGTTGTTTTATTTTATAAATGTTCAGGGCTTTCTAACAGCATCTATGCTAACTCAGAAGTAGAGAGATTGAGCCTCATGTGTCTGATATTCCTCACATGTCTGGTATTCCCAGTTATTCCATGAACAGCAAAGCAACTGCGTGCTCAGACCATCCTCAGAAGGATGCCAAGGGAGACACGTGGCCCTCAGTTTTAAAAGACAGCTTTTAAAACCTGTTAATGTCATAAAGAATGGAATATTTTTAGTGCTCTCTAAATGTTAAGCAGAAGGAAATATCCTTGCTAGTTAGTGTGCTTTCACATGAATGGAAGATATGTTTCATTTTTTCTTCAACTGATAAATAAGAATTATGAAATGTAATATCTAAGGGCTAGAGGAGTGTGCATAGGTAATAAATAAAAACTAAATGTATTGTTTTCTCTTCAGCCTCATATTTGCTTTTATGCTTATAGAATGTTGGCTTATATTTGTCGTGGTAGATAACTGCAGGGTTATATTTAAATATCAAATATATATTAGAGAAAAAAAAAACAGCTTGAATTCCGTGGCACAAAGAATTCATTGTTTATGGTTTGCAGGTTAGCTGATATGCAAAAAATATATGCAAGTACCATCTCTCTGCAGGAAAATAGAAATATACATATATCATTATATTTGCAGGCATTCAGCAGAATGGCAATTTTCAACTTCACAGACTTTCCTAAAGCTCAGCTGCAGGAGCCAATTGGATCCATGAAATTGAAAATGAGCTCAGATTGGTTTGGAGGGATTAGGGATACAAAGAGCATCCACAGAGTCATGAACTTGGCCTTTTTGCATTATCTGAATCCAACCTCTGAATTTCGAGCTGGAAACTTCATTTGATGAAATTTGTAATGTGCTGGGGAGAGTCAAGTGGACCTGTGGTCCCAGAGACAGCTTGGAGGCTTAAACATTGTGAGCTCTCAGCTCAAGCCTGACTTCTCCAAAGCCTGAACAGATCTATTTAGTATTTGGGGTATTTGGGTGGATTATATGTCAGCTGGAAAGCCTGTAAGTTCCAACTGCTCATGTAAGCTTGTAACTCTGTTTCTGTTTCGCTCAACCTTCCTTTTCTGAATTATGAGTGATGGGAGGTAGCCTTCAATATATTATTTTTTCTTTCAGTGGAAGGAGAAAAGGAGGAATTTAACACTTAATTTCTTTTCAATTAGAGAAAAAAAGGAGGGGAGAGGGTGGGAAAATAAACAGATACACAGATAATAATCAAACATCTGGAAAATCCTAAAATCCTGCAAGTTTGACCTTATTAGCATCTCCAGTAGTCTCTTTGCAAATAAAAAGTCATCTTCCCCCTTGGATTTGTACAATAATAACCGTATTTCCTGCTTTGGCTGCATCTCAGTGCACCAGCTTCATGGCAATTAAAGTGAAAAAATATCTTCAGGAAGAAACATATTGGGTGAAATACCTCAGTGACAGAAAAAAAAAATGTTACCTGCTGTTGGGACGTGCCCAACTGTTGCCTTTTACTGTGTGTGGTGTTCTCAGCTCTTCAGTGCCCAGCCATTAAGGGGTAGTGAACCTCAATATCTATGTGTTTAGAGGCTGCTCCTATGGAGGGATTGTTTAATAGGGTCTTCAATGTATGATTTCAAAATTGAAAACATACCACTGTTCCTAGTGAGACCTTTTCTTTCTGCAGCCAGCGAAGGCTACTGTCCTAGAAAGCAGAAGAGCTTTTATAGATTTTAGGCTCGCTTGATGCCTCAGTTAGTTTTTAAATTGTGACTGTCAGCAGTTGTATCAAAGCAGACCTCTAATCAAAGCCTCCCTGCACCATCTGTGCATCTGCAAAAAGACACGTTCATTTAAGGATATGCTAAAAGGAGATAGGTGTAAAAAATTCAGCCTATCTTCATTGGCACTGGACTGCAGTACGGTGCAATAGGGCTCTTTGTACCTCATTTCTACACTGCATTTTGTAGTCAACGGTTTTACTTTTATGTTAAAATGTTAAGAATTAATGACGAATTTTATTATGATCTTTTACATGATGGTTGAATTTTTCTCCAGATCCTTGTGGATCTGACTTTAGCGAACATGCCGCTGCTATTCTCACTCTTCAGTGAGAATTCCTGTTGTGAAATAATCATTGCTTTCTGGCTCAAACTACGGAGACTAAAATTATTATTAGTTTGATATTTAATACCTCCATGCTGGAAAATAAAATTTAGTAAGGAAGAGTAATGGAAGGAAAATGACCATTTCATTCTAACCATAGAGACAAGGCACAAATCTAAAGCTGAGTGGTAATTATATAGCAAAAGTAAAGTCTATGCAGTTATATTATCACAACATAACAAGGCAAGGCAAGGGACAAGGCAAGAGGTTATTGTCATTGTTAGATGCTAAATTTACTGAAGGATCCTGTTAAAATTATATTTTATTTTAAAAACTAATTAATTTACTTGTAGACACACGGAAATATTGATTATGTACTGAAGGTGTAATCTTCATCAATACTAAGAGCCTGAGCAGTGAGCTTTGAACATAACAAAGAAGTTAATCTGTCTTGAAGTGCAAAAGTAAGTTCAAATTTATCAAATGGACACTTGCATAATCTAAACATATATATTTTCACAGTACATAAAAATAGGCGTTCTGTTGCTGTGTTAGTATTTATGTTTTTTTTTTTCTAAAATGTTTCTTTGAAATGAGGGTTTTTTCAGATTGGAAAGTACTTTAAGACTTTGCATTACACTTAGGTAGTTATGTACTTTGTGCTAATTTATTTCCATTAGACACTCAAATGTATAAATGCACTTACAGAAAATCTGCATAGCTCTCAGGAAATAAAAATTGCCTCATGTTGAAGAAATCACGGATAAATTTTACGGTACCATTAAGACTGATCCTAGATAACTAGTTGGAGAGGTTTTATGATATCATTGCACCATTTCAGCTAAAGTGCTAACCTGGCATTATTACGGCTTCCTAAGTTAAATGGATTTTCTCACAGGTCTTTAGCAATTATTTTACAGTTGTTATTTTAATATGTAATGGTCAAATCTTGTATGCTTTCCTCTCATTACCTCAAACAGGAACAAAAATAAGGGATTTAAGGGTACCATTAATATCCAGTGCTGACGTATCACTCTACTAACATACCATAAGCCTAATTTTCAAAAGTATCTGACGTTTAGGCTGTATTTTTGAACGGGCTGAGGTCCTTTTTCCACGTTTAAGCTAAACAGCAAAGCTGCAGAGGCGGCTCCAGCTCCAGTGATGTTCTGGGGAGAAATCTCACTAGTGTGAGTGAAGCCAGAGTGATCCCCGGTGCAGTGACCTGTCCCATCGCGGAGCAGAGGGACCGAGAGCAGCTGCTCCTTGGCTGCCGGCGAGGACAGGGGCCGCGTTACCTGCCCGGGAAGGGGAGTCAGTCAGCAACCAGCCAGTGCCATCCAGCTGTTTCCAAGAGCAAAGCTAGGCAAAAAGCCAAGTGTTTTTCCCTTACTAGAAACAAACAAACGTAAGAAACGCTCTGACAAACTTCGCCGAGAAGCCCCGTTCCCCCCAAAGACCTGATTCAGAGCTGTGAAGCTACCGTTGTTTTGGGAGACGTGCGTTTTTGCTCTTTCCATGAGAATACACCAAAACTGCAAGCTTTAAAATAACTACTGCTCACACATGTGCAGTAGAGATTTCTTTTAATTTTAGCAGCTAATTTTCCTCATGCTTTCATAACATTTCAAGAACTAAATCCTCTAAATAGTTCAACTATCTGAGACTGCAGCTGTACAGTGAGTTTAGGCAGGGACCTATTGAAGAAATACCAATACACAATTGATTTTCTGCCCTTCTCAGTCTTTGGATCATAATGTGCTATTTAAAGTTTTGTCTTGCACTGTTAATATTTAAAACTGTCTGACATGCACAGAGCCTGGATCATAAATACCTGCGTTTCTTATGAGAGTCCTTTACAGGAACACGATACGTGTGTTTTATCAGTTCTTAAACAGTATTGCTGCCTGTAACACGTTTAATTATCTGCACAGATCCTCAGTTGGTCTGCAGTTACTTGGAATGGTTGATCAGTCATGTCACTGACAACTAAACAGCTGTGTTTATGTCTGTTGGTGCTTTGTTTGACCAACTTGTTTTGATTCCTCTAACAAAGAAAGAGCAATTTGAGCCTGGTTTTGGCTCTGAAAAATGGAGTTTGTTGCATATAGGCCTTTTTATCCTCACTAGAGCTCTGCCCCATATGTATTTCAAATGATGAGGAGGTAGGTCACTGCCCCCATGCCATTCAAAAGGGAGATGCAGGAGCTGAGTGGGACTGAAAAGGAGACACTCTCTGATCACTAAACTGAAAGAAGGTGAGATAGTGAGGGTAGATTCTGGCTGATTAAAAATTAAGCTGTAGGAAAAATTGAAGTTTGGAGAGAAAAGCGAGAGGCGAGGAATCTTGATATAAATGGCAATAGTCCGAATTACCAGGAGAGTCAGGTTAAACTGCCTAGAATTTGGGATTTGATGGAGATTAGGACATTGGGGAAGAACAGACCTGAGATAAGAAGTCTTAGATTTGGAGGCTGGGGTTAGCTCTATAGGGAGAATGAACACAGGACAAGGAGAGAAGCTGGAGAAATAAGACAAGGTCAAAGTCAGGAGCTTTCTACAAAGCATCACCCTTGAATCCATGCTGATGGGCAATTTCTAGAACCTGGAATGGATTTTCAAGGTCCTTAAATCCAACCTTTCCTTTTAGAAAATTCTGTAAAGTGTCCTGGCAAAGTATGGATTTAATTCCTTTCTAGCGCTATTGCACCTGAACAACACTAATCTCTGCTAGGAAATGACAGAATTTGTTTTGGTTGTGTCACTTTAATTAGCTCCTCCCTGCTGTGCACATAAATAGCTTAGTCTTTACAAAATAAACTTTAACTGCATGGTCAGGTTTTTCCTTCTGGACCTTCATTCATTGCAAAAATTACATCTGATATAGAGATAACTGCATACAGTGCAGCAAAGGAGGCTGTTTATCTGCATATCCCTTGTTTCGTCTGGTGCAGAAGTTGGGGAGCATTCAGAGGACCTGCAAACAGAAAGAAAATTATCGTAGTGAAATACTTCCTTAAAGGCTTTTTTGTCTTGTTTCTGCTATGCTGTTCTGATGCAATATTAATTAAGACAAGACATGGGCAGAGGAGTTTTTACAAGTCCCATTTGAACAGCATCACAAAGCTGCCTCTGAACTGAGGATGTCATCTCCTCAGTCGTTGACCTTGTGAATGCTACGATAGCGTCATCGGTTGTTTCTGTAATGGATCCAATGAGCCTTTTCCACATCACGTGAACAGGAGTTAGAGTACTCTTGGTGGTCACCTACTCTTTCTTCACGGGTATATTGTAGTAATGTCCCTGCAAGCTGCAATAACTGAGAATGGAGAGGCAGTAACATCAGAAAGCCTTTCAAACTCAACTGCAACACCCCCTCTCCCTGCTACCTAACTGAAACCAACCTTTCAATAGGCAGTGAAATTTATTCATTTTAATAGAAACCCTAGGTCTCATCTCTAGGAGCATTTGAGGACTCACAGCATCAAATGAAATCAGTAGGAGATGTAGTTTGGGCATAAAAGGCACTGCTGAATGCGAAGTACACTTAAACATTCTAAAAGCAAGTTGAATGCTCCCAAGTAGAGGGCACTTTAGCCCCTTTTATTTTTAATCTGAGTCTCAATTCCTGTTCATCAAATGGAGTTGGTATCGCCTCTTAATCCAAAACTTTTGAAAAGAAAATACGGTATTTATGAAATTGCTTGAATGCTACAGTGGTACCTACAAGAGAAAAGCTTGTAAGAAAATCTTATATTCAAAGCACACTGTGAATCGTGTGCAAGAAGTGAAGATCAAAGTCCAACCATTAACGATGATAAGAAACAAAATACTGAATAGCTTCTCATAAAGCGAGTACTGTCCATCCAGTAGGGTGTATGGCACAGGAGATCTGTGAAGAAATAGTATGCAATCATATGATTAAAAACTTTTTCTGAATACATTCACATAAAGGGAATACATTAAAGTTGTACATTTGAAGCCATTTGAAGCCATTTGAAGCTGCTCGAGAGAGCACGAGGTTAGGAGGAGTCTTGAGAGTGAACTAATTGATAAGGGCAGGGGAGCAGTGCTATGTATAATGCTTTTTATCTCATGCCTGTCATCACTGCGCATGCAGTTATCTGTAGTTACAGAAACTTTTCCATATGACCAACTTACAGGAATTCCTGCAGTTTGTCTTGTGTTCACTGGCCTTTGCTAATTGTGACTCTTTATGGAGAGTTTTCAATATGTCCTTCATTTCATCATTATTCAGAGCAGTTCCTCTGGAATGAAATTCAGTATTTTTTAATTTTTTTTAAAAAAAAGGTAGTGCAAGTTTACTAGATTCTGCTCCATCTCTGCTCTGTTTTGTAGTGAACTTTTCACTACAAGTAGCATTGGTGGCCATGAGAACCTTCCATAGTCATGCTGCACTGCAAGTTATGACTGTCTCTTTTTTTCCTCTTTTCATTCTCAGCACCGCACTGTTGATAAACATCATATACTTGCATTTAGTCACATAGATATGCTGAGCAGCCGGGGCTAATGAGTAGATATAGCAAAGAGATTTGTCCAGTGAGCGAGTTTCGTCGTGTCATTTTGGAGCTTGATTTTTAGGGTAACACAGAGGAACCCTAGGTACGCTAGAGGAAAGGAAGTCTCACTACATCAAATAAAAGCATAAAAAAGGAGCAGATGTGGAAGAGTGAATCCTTTGCCCTCCCTCCTGTGTCAAGTCAAAGTTAAGGAGACAGCCTCTTGAATGGTTTGTTACTTGCTGGAGTAAAACAGGAAAGTTTAGCAAATTTATGAAGTGCTTAAACATCTCAGCATACGCTCAAAATCATGCTTAGCTCCTTTGAACTATGCAGGGCCTTCTATTTTTTTTAAAGAAAAAAAAAAGGTAGTAGTAGTGATAATACTGAGTTCTTAGAACCAGATGTGTTCAGATTGCTCAATTTACAAAGTTTTATTTTCTTTCTTTTTTTTTTTTCTTCCACCGTAACACCGCTGCAAATAGAAAATAAATCAGCAAACAGATAATTCTGTATTTTCCTGGAGCTTCAGAATCCTGTCTTCCTTTTGAACAGCTCTAATTTATTTTGCAGGAATGTGTCAGAACTTAATAAAAAAGTTAGGAGCATTGCAGGTTTTGTTTGTGATCTGGAGAGACAAGCAATGCAGGACCTGATATGCCAAGAATAATAATGGCCTGTGTATTTTAGTGAGAAGAGCCTTCAGGAATATTCTCCTGCAAGTGAAGTAGAAAATGTTCATTTTAATTCCCAGTCAGGATCGCCTGTGTATTTTCTGTCCACTGGGTCTAGTGATGGCTGGGCTAAATGAACAAAGTGACAAGAAATATCAAGCAATATATGGGTATTCCTCACAATGACTCTTTTCTCTCATGATACAGAAAGTCATCTCTAGTTTTATGAATACTGCTTGGGAAGCCAAGTCAAAGACAAGCGGAGCTGAGTTTTTATAATGAAATTCGTTGACACACAAATAAACTTTAAAGGAAAAAAAAACTCAGAAAATCTTTTTTTTCCTTAAAATTCTTTTAATTTGAGTCATTTATTTTCTATTATCTTGTACAAGATCTTACAGAATGGAAGATTTGGTTATCTGACATGCTTTCTAATGGTCTACTATTGTCTACAGTATAATTATTCATTAAATGGTTGTATTTTCATTTAGCTGTTGGAGTACTTGGTACTATACAGTTACCTTGAGAATAAGGAAGAATGGATGCAAAAGAATGGAAGTGATCAGTGTTCAAGATATTTCCTTCTAGGGAATTTTTGTGTCTTTATGATATTAGAGTTCCTAAAGTAAAAAAAAAAAAAAAAAAAAAAAGGAGTTATTTTTCTGTTACAGTCAAATCTCTAAACAATATAAACCACATGGTCTCTTTTTAGCAAAACTGAATTGTTCAACATCATAACAGAATCCAGCCTTTCTCAGCAAGAGGGAGTATCTTTTTGTAGATCAATTGGGTCTGAATACAGTCTTTCTCTCCTTCTATGAGAGTCTCCATATGGGATGGAAGCAGTGCTGTTTAACAGAGGGAAATTGTGTGATAGAAGGATGCAAGTAGCATCTGGATGTTCTGTTACAGATTTTCAAAAATTGGCCTTTAGCAATCAGTCTTTACTTCAGCCTCAGGATACTCTTGGATCTCTCATTTCTCTGATTTCGTAGCTCTCGACATCATTATCAACAGCATACCAGAAAATAATGCTCGTGCTTTCTGCTTTGAGTTGACCAATTCTTTTCTGTCAACCCTAGATTAGACTTCTGTACTGGAGTACTTAGGGACTGCAGTGGGAAAATTTAGCCTATATGCATCACAGTTTTTCCTTCCCAAGTAGTGTGAGACAGAGTGAGCAATTAACATTTATAACTGAGTCTCGGTACTGGCTTCCTAGGATAGTCCATATTTTATTTAGGCTGCCGATGGTATTCTACAATACATGGGATCATTTTAGGTTCTGAAATTACATGAAACCATCTTTCATCCTTTATTTTGCTGCAATAATTTAGGTAGTCATCAAACTTAGTCACCCTCTGACATTCACTGGTGAAATTCATGTCTGACTTTTTTTTTCCTCTTTTCTGCTGTAATGGTATTAAAAGAGCCACTTTTCCTGCCACAGAGCATCTCTGCGGCTTCCCATCCACTGGTATCAATAGACCTTTCCTTTAGAGTTGCTCCTGTGGCAGGATTGGTGAGCCAAATCAGGAAAGCTTCAGATCACCATTCAAGCCGTATCATTTGCCATTTCTCCCTTCCCTTTTTGTAAACAGCATATATAGTTCATGTAGCAGGTGCAGTTTCTGCCACAGCTTGTAATTGTGCCACAGCACGGGGTGCAGGAATAATCAGTAAATTAAAAAGCCATTGTAAAGAGAAAGGACATAGCGAGTAGTCAAAATATGCAGATATTTTTAGTAGAAAAGCTGGAAATGAAGTGCTGCAGTTGCAGTCTGCTGTGAGCTGCTGTGCGGTGTTCTCTGTTTGTGCTCTATGTCATGCAGTGAGGGCCATCTCCATCAACCAGGAGTTTAATTGGAGCTGGAAGGATTGTGTCATAAAGATGCATGCCTAAAATTATATATATAAAAAAAAAGTAAAAAAGGGATCACAATTCAAGATACTTTTCAGTTGTTCCATGAGGCAAAAAGGAGCTTTACAGTATTAATTAACATTTTAGGGCAAGCTGTTTCTAAATGGGGGACTGCGTGTGTCTGTGGGAGGTGTCATTTCACCACAGAAAGACAGAAATAAATAAGAAGTGGTCATTTGCTGAAAAGTACCTAAGATTTTACTCATGTGGTAAAATAGACAGGTGAAAGGCATGTTCTTACTATCAGCAGAAGAATTTGAGTATATTGGCAAATGACTGTTGAAAATGTTGAAATTTTGAAAAGTTGAAATCTGTTTCTGGAAAGGTTGTGGGTAGATGAAGAAGTTTATCTGTAATGGAAAAATATCATGAAATGTTTAAAATACTTTTGCTGTTATTATTGTTTTTTCTTTAGTGCCCAGTGACCATCTTTCTTCTTTTGCTTGCATGCCTGTTTTTTTGTGTGTGCACTTTTGGGTCTGGAACTTAGGTTTCACTATGCCAGGTTAATGATTTACAATATATGAAGCATCTTGTAGGCATTCCTAACGGAAAAGGTCGTTATTTTAGCATCTGGCCATTGTAATGATCCCATTTACTCAAATAAAAGGAATCTGGAATGAATTGCAAAAAGCTGTAACTAAGAAAACGTCAGTAACAAAGAGCAGTTGAAGGCAGTTGATTGTAAACACCAGGAAGGAAATTTGTCTTGTTAGGAGGAGGGGAGAAAAGAAAAAAGGAAGGAAAAAAGCTAGCTTTCCAAAGAGGCTTAGAAAAGCAATAAAACTAAATGGTGGACAGGGTACGTGCTAAATAAAGTGTCTAAAGATAACTCCTGATGTCAGCAGCAATTATATGTTTTAATATGCTACTTGGAAGCTAATGGGGATGATTAAGGCAGGTGTATGATTATATAATCTGCTTATAATTAAGCCACTATTTGGTATCCTTTAAGGCCAGTCAATAAAAGAAAAGGAAGAACACAGAAGATTTTGTTCAATTGAGTTTTTGTACAGATGTCTACAGTTTTGTTGTTAAAGATACCATGAATCAGTCATTATGATACAGCACTGTGTGTGCTTTCGGTCTTCTGTCCTAATTGCTGAAGGCCAAAATATTGATATGATTTATTTTCTAAGGTTATGTGTTATAGAAACTAACTGAAAATTCAATAGCTCAACAATCTCTTTGAATATAGAGCCTTTATATTGTCTTGTTCTCATGAAGAAGCAAAATGAAGGGGAAAAACACAACTGAGATGCTCAGTTCCAGATAGCTGTTCTGAATTTTTCAGGAAATATTCCCAAGAAGTTTGCTAGAAAGTTAAACTTGGGAAAAGCTCATTATCTTTCTCTCTTGGTTCTACTGTTGTTTTGAAGTATATAGTGACTTTTCCAGCTCCTGGGCAAAAAAAACAAAAAAGTAATTTTAATTTAAGAAAAATATATGCAAAAATATATCAATTAATTATATATTGATGTGTTGGAAGGATCCCATAAAAAATAGAAGATATTTCAAATCAGCCAAATTTAAACTTTTTAAATTACTTCTAAACCAAACCAAAATGCTTCCATCATTTAAGGACAAAATAGTTAATTGAAAAGATACTGTGATAACTCATTTTAATGTTTATGGCATGTTGAAGACTGATGAAAGCTAAAACTCCCTTAAACTTTTGACAAAATTTACATTTTTCTTCTAAAAACAAAACAAAGCTATTAAAAAGCAGCTCCAGTATCCCAACAGTATGACTCATGCGCCTAATACTTTTCCTGTGCCTGGTACCTCAGCAGTTGCTGCTTACATAAGCTTGGAGCTTGATTTCTTTTGATACTGGAAACCAGAATTTTAAAGCTGGAGATAGGAGATGAAACTTTTGCAATGTCTATGGTAAGGCGTGCAGCTGAGAGTGGAGATTTACCAGGAGTTTGCACCGCTGAGCACGGGGTGTTCCTCGCCCCGAGCTGGTCTTGTGTGTTGGGAGCATCTGCCGTGAAGAGGATCCCAATTCCACACTAGCTGTGCACGGGGATCCAGGACATCTCTCTGGATGGAGATGATAACGCAGTGCTGCAGCTGTGCTGGGATGCCTGCAACGCCATGGTTAAATCAAGAAAACGACCTAACTAGCCTCTCCAACTCGGGATTGTGCGTGCTGGGGGGATANAAGGCGTGCGGCTGAGAGTGGAGATTTACCAGGAGTGTAAGGAACTGGAGTGTTCCTCGCCCTGAGCTGGCCTTGTGTGTTGGGAGCATCCGCCGTGAAGAGGATCCCAATTCCACACTAGCTGTGCACGGGGATCCAGGACATCTCTCTGGATGGAGATGATAACGCAGTGCTGCAGCTGTGCTGGGATGCCTGCAACGCCATGGTTAAATCAAGAAAACGACCTAACTAGCCTCTCCAACTCGGGATTGTGCGTGCTGGGGGGATATACGTACATACATACATGCAGGTTTCAGATATACCCACGAGCACTCTATGGAGTTGCTACTCTAATTAGTAACTGCCTTTGGTGAAGAATATATTTTTAGTAAANAAGCACTCTATGGAGTTGCTACTCTAGTAACTGCCTTTGGTGAAGAATATATTTTTAGTAAATCATAAAAAGGACAAAATAAATGAATATAGATTTATGTCAGTTTTTTCCTAAGCTGTTTCATATTTCGCCTTAAATGAAGGTTACGTAATACGCGCACCATGATTATACACACAAGATTTTAAAATGTCATTTAGCAGTAATTAGTTTTCATGAAACAATTGAAAGCCAGCGGAGTTTTCTCAATAACTCTCTCCAGAGACAATCAACTGCTCCACTAGAGCTCGGTCCTTATTGTGAGTTCATTTTCCTTTCATCTTTTGCCTCGCAGAATGAAAAAGGAAAATAAAAATACAAAAAATTGTAATGTGAAAAAGCTATGAAGAGAACACTTCGCATAAGATCAGAATAACATTTATATCCAGTATTTGGGTTGAGACTATCGTATAAGCAACATAATAAAATAGGAGTAAGTCTCTGAAAGGATGTAAACAGCTTTTCCTGAAAAAGGACAAATTAACCTCTGCAATTTATTAGTCTTTAAGAGAGAAAAAGGAAGTGTGATGACTTTTGTGGATACAGCTGTGATCTTCTGTATATGAACTACTGGTTGATTCCTAGTCACTGTATTTAGTGTAGTTGAAGTGGGCAAGTTTGTGCCTGTTTTGTGCATTCCCCCTTCCCACCCCACCACATTCATGTTTTTTTCCTGAAATATTTGAAAGTTTTGTTTCAATCAGAAAAGGCTTTTTTTTTTCTTCTTTTATTTAACCTATATGAGGCTTTTACATTAATAGGTATTAAGATGGGAAAAGTAATTCTCAATACAGAATTACTGGCAATGTGCATATGTGGTCAAAAAAGTATTCATAAGGAATGTGATGAATTGGGATTCATTAGGAATGTGATTGAGAGCAAAAAGAAAAGATAGGTATAATTTTAATATCTGAATCAATACCGTTTTACCTGGAATAGCCTGCATAGAAGTTTCTTTGTCTTAGAGAGGCTTCTGTGGGATTAGAGCGTTTCAGAAGTGACTGACAACAACGACCGACCTCCCTGCACAGGAAGTTCCTCAACTGAAGAGCAAGACCTGAAATTTTTTACCTTAGGAATAAGAAAACTCGGCAGAGACATAAAAGGATATAAAGCAATGAGAGGGCTAGAACAGGTAGATGAGGAGTTACACAGGGGAGTATATAAAAGGGGGCTTGCTAAAAATTTATAAAAGAAAAACTCTTCCACATGACGTTGAAATGCCATAGGATATTGTTATCATTTGAATGCTGGTTATTTATATGGACAAGAAAAAAATATACAAAGCTTAAGCACTTAATTCACTCCAGAAGAGGTTTCACATGTGTAATACAGAAAATTAGGGACCTAGGTCTGGAGCAAAGGTCAACCTGAAAATATTAGATGCTCCTCTTCTAAGGTCAGGAAAATTATGTGAAGTGCAGTGGCTGAAGCAAATGGATACCGAGACTGCCGTCTGGTACTGATTTAACAAAATTTGTTAATTTTTTTTATTGTGGTTTGGCTTATGTGATATGATTGCAGGTATAAAATGAGATTATATTGCATTTCAAACCTTTATTAGAAAATGAGTAAAGACTTGTTCCAGGCTTCCTCTCTGCTGCTGTAGAGGAAAAGTCAATGATAGGAAACGGCAATGGGTTCCAGAAGTGCCTCAGCCAGACACAACCTTATTTTGTTTTCGCACTCCAGAATGGTGAGGGGGGAAGTTGGATCACTTTAATTCTCAAGAAGGGGTGTTTGGTTAAAGCAATCCTTTCTTCCAGGCCAGCAGAGACGGGTCTCCCAATTGTAGTGATAGAAATAGAATATGGTTCCTTCTATTTCATAGTCCTTTCTCAAAGAATAAAGAATAAAGGCAAAAAGATGATGGAAATTCTTAGCAGCCACTTTGCAAAAATGAACAAATGGCAGAAGGGAAACTTTCTTCTGTCAACTAATTATCAGAAAATAGCCAACAAATATTTTAAGGAAGACCTGTGCAAAATGAACGCATTTACTTTCCCAATGTAAATTTATAGTTTGAATGTTATGATGCTATTAAAATATGAGAAAGTGGGAGGAGGGAGAGGTTTTTCTTTTTTGAGGAATTACATGGAAAACAGTCAGGTTTCCTGCAGGCAGCAAAACCAAAAAATATCAATTTCTTTTCCTCTTTTCTGAATTAATTGCACTGATGATACTTACTTATATTGTGTGCATGACATTCTCGGATGTTAGTGGTTTTTTGTTCTCAGAAAAATTGGTTTGTTTTTTTCAGAAAAGCTTGGAGAATTGTCTGTGACATGTCATTCATCTGCAAATCCTTTCAAATTCATGACTGATCTTGTCTGACTTTGGTTATATTACATTTTAAAACACACTTTCACATAGACTTCTGTAATTTTTTCAGCTGCCATTTCTTATTTCACTAGCTTGCTGGCCTTACTTCAAATGTTTTTTACTGGAAAAATTCTCTTGAGACCTATTGCATACCTAAAAAACAAAGCACAAAAGAATCTAATTTACCTGTGGGAATAATCCTAGCAAAACACCTATTGCTGAGTGTCAAATATTAGTGTAGTAATACTCCAGAACAACAAAGTAATGTCTTTGTTCCCCAGACTCCTGTCTGCAGCAGATCACTGGGAGATTTGGAATGAGACATTTCTGATTCCACTAGAAACTCGTTCTAGTTTGCAGAACAGATAGCTTCTCCATTGCTCGAAACAAAACCACCTAAATCCCAGGTGCAATAAAAGCTCTTGAATACTGACTGAAAAGTTAGTTATTGTGCCCTAGAAGCTGCAGATATAGCTTGACCACCCAGTACACATGAACACAGTGTCGCGCTGTTGGAATTGAATGATTGTTTTGGCCTGTAAGCCTTTGTTTTTCTTTCTCTCCTCTTTCCTTCCAGCTCTCAAAGAGGTCAGCAGTAACATCTGTTAGTGTTAAGATACACTACAGCGACTTTTCTCATACTGGAGCCCTGTAGCACATGGGCCGTGCG
Organism: Crypturellus undulatus; assembly: GCA_013389825.1. NCBI lineage: Eukaryota > Metazoa > Chordata > Aves > Tinamiformes > Tinamidae > Crypturellus > Crypturellus undulatus. The sequence goes on from VWPW01020797.1 coordinate 50,923, forward strand.
GTAGCAAGGAGACGGGCTTTTCTGTCTGCATGATCTATAACATCGTGCTGCTAATTCAGGATGAGTGAACTATTTTTAGAGGTTACCAAATGACTCAGAGAGAGGGGGAAAAAAAGGCACTTGTATAACTGATGCAAAATGAAATATGTAGATTATTTGGCTGCTAAAAACCTAGAAGAAATCAACGTAATTTTGGTTCAGCTGGATGGAGTGGGCTTTTCAACAACATCCCAAGCTAGTTTGAAGTGTGTTCTTGAATGTAAAACCTTTGCTATCTTGAGCTGCGGGTTCTTTACAAACAAACAACCAACCTCTTTCCCACTTCTGATGGCAAATATGAATTTACTGTGAGAGATTCTCTAGTGTTTGATGTTGACTGCATTGCACCTAGAGTTCTAAATCCCATTAGAAACTGCTTATCTTATTAAGTGAGGAGTTTAATAGTATACTTGGATAGGCCACAGCCAAAATGAGATCAGTAGTACTTCCATATAGTAGGAAAAATGATAAATATGATGATGGCAGAATACGCACTAAGTGTCAGACCTGTCAGGATCAAGGGCTTGAGATTAGAGTTTTAATATAATACTTCTTAAACATTATTGATTGCCACTACTTAAAATTCACAAGTTCTTCCCATAATTCTTCAGGAATATTGGAAGTGTCACGGCAAACGCAACACCTCAAAAGTTTTGCATTTGAGTTGAAAAGTAAGAAGGACTACAGTATTTACTTGTAAACTGAGACAACTTAATAGCCTTAATATTTCAGCATAGCAGTTTTCTATCGCAGTTTATTAGGTGCACTGCATGAGGTTAAGATAGACGTTTTTCATTACGTAACACGAAATTAGCAATTTTTAGCACTTAACCAAAGTTGTATAACATTCACATAAAGATGCGTGATAAAAAAAAAATAGGCTCAGAGGAAACTGGTGGCATGAATGCAGAAGTGTTCTGGTTTCACCCCAGCTGACAAAGTTCTGCCTTCTACCTGACGATGATTTCAGATAAAATCCGGGCAAATCTTGGTGTCCTGTAAGATAAGGCAACGTGATGAGAACACGCCAAAACAGAACCATAGGATGGAGTCAGTTTTGCATGTTCAGCTCTGGATAGAAAACATACATAGAATGAACTAGGAAAACGGGAAGCTGAGGGAGACCGTACCTCACTTTGGCTGAGATTGGTGATGAGAGGAAATTCTCACTGGTTCAGTACGGGTGGAAATTTTCCTGCTGTGCTGTGTTTTTCAGGTTAAAATGGTGGAGCTGCTGATAACTTTTGCACTAGGAGCAAGGTGTTAGAGTCGCAAAAGCTTGTGGGGCTGCTCTTCCCCTATGGGAAGGAAAAAACTGTGGCAGTTATTGGAGCTGATCTTAGTAATTTTGTGTTCCATGTACTTGTGATACCTACAAAAAGAGAAAGTTCTGCTAATAGAAGGGAAAGAAACTCAGTTCCACTGCATTTTTTTCTAGCTGTATTTCCCACTCTAATGAATGAAAATTCATCTGGAGAATTACTAACTGGGATTGACACCACAAACACAGCAGTAATGGAAGCAGGTTTCTCAGCTAGACAATCTGATGATCTAACAAGCTGTCTCAATGAGATTAGATAGTTTAAGGTCTTGTGACATTATTCATTAGTTTTGTAACAAAGCAATCTTTACAGTACACGTCCCAGTTTGATGTTGTATCTCCTTCTGTAGCTATGGACTCTGGTGTTTTATGTTAATTCATTGATATTCAGCAGTAAAAAAATAATGTCCCCTGGCACTTTACCATTCATAACATTTCTGAGGATGTTAGGTTCACATCAATGTAACTTTATCTTCACTAGCAAGGTGACCAGATGAGTTGATCAGCAAGGTATCAGTAAGTATTTATATTGGATATATGGAGAATTTGTCAATGCTGAAATTAGCCTGCTGCAAGAGAACTGATAGAATATTTTCAAGAATGGTCAAACTGCAGGAACGTAACAGCTGATTGCCCAAAGGAAGTATCGAAAATCTGTGATGAGCAAGTATGTTGCTCATGTTGGGGCGAGAATTTGAAAAAGGCAAAGGGTCCGAATGTCTGCAGTATAAATGAGTGTGGCAAGGAAAGATCAAAAGAATGAATATGCTAGTCTATAAATAATACTGGACATATTTAGAAATCATTGGAATTATAGTAGAGCATCCTCTTTCTGCATTTTCAGATTTTCAGAATCACTTGTAATTCTTGTGATCCTTCTTATTGCTTTTTGTGACAATTCTTTATTAGTGTGAAAAAATCATGCTATTCAAATTAAGTATACTATTTTCACATCTATCTAGAATAAAACTAAATTGTTATCATCTGCATTTAACTGAAAGGGCAAATATTACCTATATTGCACGAGCACAGGAGGTGCAGAGATTAAATCTGCTATGTTATTTCTTTGTTCATCACATAATTGTAATGCAGGAATGTTTAGCATGCATAAACTAAAATCAGCAAATTAAATGTATCTAACAGTATTTGTTTGTCTTTGCAGTTTCACAGATTTCTTCTTTTAAATAAATAATAATAGGAATGTAAATATCAATTGCCATGTTTCAAGAATCAGAAAGTTTCATCCACTTTTCTTTTTTTGGCAATCAGTGTGCAAATGAACACATAGAGTATCATAGGAAAAGCTGCTATCAAATGGAGTGTTGCTCAATTCTAAAATATGTTGTCCAATAGTGTTTTATTTAGGCAATAGCTATATTTAGAAGGCAGTTGCTAAGGAATTAGTTTACTGTGCAAAATCTTCCTGTTTTATTCTGCTGCACAGTTAATCCTAGTAAGGCTAAAAAATGGTTAAAAGGCAATCTGTAAGATCTTATAAGATGACATTTGGAAATCTGCAGTTATATTAGTCATTAGTCATGGCAATATTCTGCCATAAGGCAATGAGTCAGACAATTGATTAGAGAACCTCATCATGATATATCCTCCGGCATGAATGTGCTGAGAGGGAGAGGAAAAGGGAGATAGGGGAATGCATGGGACACAGGACAGGAACATGGAGAAATAGAAGGGGAAAGAAAGTCTGAAAGAGTTTTTAATTTTACTTTATTTTAGCTCTTACTTTTTAGAGGGCAAAGCTTAGGGTAAGGCAAAAGAGGCTTAAATCATGAAGCTTGAGGAGCTACAAGATGTGCTACCCTCATACTTTGTGGGTGAAATAAGTCAGGGAGGAAATGGGTCTTAGAAACATTGCCTGTTTTTCATTTTATCCATTTTTGCAAATAGAGGTGTGCACATGTATGTCATGTCCACGTCCACGTGGACATGTTACTGAGGAACATCAGCAAAACAACTGCCAGGGCGCGGAAGCTGACGGAAGGCCAACAGGGGACATTGGAGAAGTGCTCAACTTTGCAAAAATTGCTGGGCATAGCAATTAAAAGAAATAGCTCTGCCATTTAGGGGTTTGTGATGCTTATGCTAGTGACTGTGTTATGACTCCCCTGCCGCCTTTTTGGAAATAAGCACAATAATCTTGGCTGTGATGCTCAGGTGTATAAGATTGGATACCTGCCCCATCCCTGTAGTCAAGCTAAAAAGCTGCCAGATCCTGGTAGGAGAAAGGAAGGACATAGAAAATATCCAGAAAGTACTGTACAAATGGGAAGAATGATGCACACCAGAAGAAATCACTTGAACAGATAAGATTTTACTATACCTGCTTTTGCAAAGTTGATCTCCCTAATGTGTGATTTTCTTCATAGCAGGTTATGATGACTTAAGAGCCTTCTTCACAGTGTTTTCGAACGTCTGGTGCTATCTTGATGTGTCCTGAATTAAATTAATCCAAGTCCTCAAGTGATGCATAGTTCTCGCAAAGGAAAGCTGGTGAGCCTTGTAATTTTACTCCTGGTAGTGATTTGGTATCATTGGCCCCATGTACTTGGATAAGAAACAATCAGAGGGGCTTGTGCTTTTAATGCAGGGGAGCTATTACAAAATGTTCTCCATGACGGCACATCTGTAACGAGCCTCGTTGTCCTTCCTGGTCCGCAGGGCTCATCTCTTCTTACGCATTTCATGAAGGAGGTTCCCAGGTTTATGTTTATGGAAAGCAAACACAGTTGTAATACACTGAAAAACTGATCTGGTTTATTTTTGCCTTATTTGCTGAAGCACCTTGATTGGTATGAAAATACTCCACCTGTGATAAACGCTTCCTACTACTTTATAAAAGCAAATAAATAATTTATTGTTTGTGCTTTTAAAAGCTGTTAATCGATACCAAGCGTTTCAAAAGAATGCATGCAGATGATATTACTGGGAAACACGATTGCTGCTGAAATCAATGCAAAATTCTCGTTGTCTTCAATGAGACTATTTTCAGAGTAGGATGTTGGATGGTACATTTTAGCAAGTTGCCATTATGTGAGCTCATAGTGATGGCTAGTCCCTTCCCCAGAATTACAGCAGTGGTAGGAAAGCCGTGGAGGAAGAGGCGTGAAGGATAAACAGAGGCACTGGGAGGTGAGCTGAATTGCTCCAAGTTAGGCATTCGCTCAATGGCACAAGGAGGAACAGAGCGTAAGTTCCAGCCCGGGTTCCTGCTTAATGATGTTGCTTCACATGCAGCGCTCTCAGGTGATGCCTTTCTCATCTTTCTTGGGCTGTGCAGATCTCATATGGTGTATAACAACAAAACCAGTCGCACGAACAAGCTTCAGTGGATTACTTCCTACTGCCACTAATTGCTTTCCATGGTGGCATCTCACCTTCCTCTCTGCGCCATCCCCATGCTGATGAAGCACTTCCCTCTCTGTCACTTACACCTGTGAGCCATAAACCCCCCCGGCTTTGATGGAAAAGGTGGGACAGAGAGAAGGCTTTGAGCCTCATGCACTCGTGATACCTTTGCATCTGTAGGTCACAGGGCCATGCCCTACTGTTACAGATACAAGCAAACCTCCTGTCCACCATGTCTATCTCATTTTCCATTTAATACATCTTCGCAAGGAATCTCAAAGGGCCTGTACATAGTTCTGCTTTGGGGGTATGTTGTGATATAAACACGTTTAATTACCTTAAACAACCAGCACTTCAGAACGTAAATATTGCAATGAACCAAAATACTGTTGAAAGCAACATAGCATAAGGATAATGCCATATGCCATTAAAATGTACTCCTCCGTTGGTTGTCATATTAATCAGCCTGTCCTGTGGACTGTAAGCTTATCATGAGTTTGGTCTGCGTTACAAATGAGCCATAAAGTTGTAACTGCCGACTCTCATAGCACTTGTTAAACTGTGACTAATTTTCCTTTTTCTGACATTATTATTTTATCAACCTTCTATAGTTGTTTAAATGCCTTTGTACAAAGATTAGCTCGACTGTTTTATGATGTTTGTGTCTTACTCTGTGATGTCTCATTTCTTTTGTGTAAGTGCTATTACTAATAGTCAAGTACATGAAGGAGTCCAAGGACTTTATCATTTCCTTTAGAGTACAGTTATTCCTGGCTGATATTTTAATATGCATACGCTTTCCAGTTGAATGTATCTAAACACAGAAACTGTTTTATATAGAAACAATCATCAAGATGAACAGATCCTGTAGTTCATTATCAAAAGGTAATTTAAGGAAGATTATCTGCAACATAAACCACCAGCAAAAACCACAGAGGTAAGGGTCAATCTTTCAAGAATATATAGGACTTCTCTATAGCAGTCAAAGGATTTTTTGTGTGTGTGCATTCAATTGATTCTCAAAAGGATTGTTCTGAAATTTCTTGATGGGCATGAAAATGTAACTGAAAAATATAATCTGCCCCCCTGTGAAACCTGACAGAGTCTCTCTCCCCAGAATGCGGTGTTCGAGTGCAAACAGACGTGTCTTACAACTATCTTAGTCCGGTGTTCTTGACCCTAGAGTCAACAACAAAAGATGAACAACTGCAGTAGCCATGGAAAGCAGATGCATCTTGAGAAAAACAGATTTCAAGAGCATTCTATGTATCCATTTACACCAAACAGTTATACAGTATTTGGGGGCAAATGGTGATTCCCTCAGTCACATGCTGATTAAAGCTGGAATAGAACAGAGGTTGCCAATTTTTTTCTAATGCCAAGCAAAGGAACTTTATCAGGAAAATCAGGAAAGTGATTCAATTCTGATAACTACTCTCTATCTCCATCTGTCTCTCTTTTTCCCATCTCTGCTCCTTGTTAAATATCTGCCAGGAGTCTGCCTGTCCTCTGAAGCTGGACTTGTATCTACAGATTTAAAGAAATAATGGATGCATATTTTTTGCTTCCTAACATACTCCTAATAACTTTTGGTAAGACACCCAGCATGCAGATAACACTGAAGAGAATGGACTTTTATCAAAACAAAGTCATTTTCTTACCTGTTACATCAGCAGATCAACCATAGAGGTTAATGCAAAGGCAAAGACAAAAAAAAAAGGGTAAATGACTCTGTCAAATGAACCTTCCTCTTTCTAGGTGTCCTCCTGTTTGATTTGGGGGAAATATGTCATTTACAGCTGTCGTGTTGTGTCATGGCAGGATATGCTTTTGTCCTTATTTCAGACATAATCCATTTGGATTATGCATGTGTTTGTGTACATATTGGCTCCCTGATTTATTAACACTGCTCCATGGGCAGAATCGTGAAAGGCAGCTTCCCTCAGAATGGCCCAGAATAAATTCTTTACACGTGGAGGTTCCCCATAATCATAGGGTCAAGTTTACTAGCTGCCAAAAGGGATAGACATAGCCGTAGTTTCTAATTAATTCCTTTTTCCCATGACTGCTAGTAAATTTGAAATTGGCTGCCACCAACCAATTGCTGTTGGCAGCACAGACACTGAGACGTACACAGGTTGTGCAGGTTGCAGCCTGAATCGGTGCTTAAACACCGAGTTGGAAATTCCATTGCTCGGCTGTTCAGTGCCCCCACAATGTCTTTCAAAGTCTTCTAGTCTCTGGTTTATTGCATTACTGTTGTCAGTCTGAAGTGCAGTAATTTGTATTTGTCACGACTGCCCTTCATCTGATGTGGAGCAACCTTGGGGGGTTTTTGTGTTGTCTTATTGGTGGAGGAGTCCAGTATTTTGAATAATTAAACCCACATAAATAGTTGATCTTGGTGATACAGTATATAACACCAAGATGGCTTATGTAAAAACCATGTGATTTTACTTCTGCTGTCTAATTTGCTTGAACCGGGTTAAGAAATTGTTGTCATGAAAAATTAAAGATGATAATAATAGGCATTATTATCCTGTTTACTACATGCCGCTAATATAGAGAGATTTAGATTTCTCTTGAGGAATGGTTTGATATATATTTGTTTTCAATTAAATCTGCATATGCTGTTTTAAGGAGAAAGATACTCTCTTTATCTCTCTTTGCTTTCACTGAGGAAGGGAAAACAAAAGTTCCAGACTTCTACCCCTCTCCTTCATCACTGCAGGAGAGCCCTGTGCATACAAAGAGATTGGGAATCTGGGTAATTAATCATGAGCTTTTATGTAATGGAAAGTTTAAAATTCATTAGCTTTATATCAGAGTGAGTGTTATGAGGGAGAACATGTTGTGAATGAGAGGGAAAGCCTTATAATTAAGGAAGTGTGTAAATAATAATGAAAGTCATTAGTGCCATTCAGTTTGTAAGAATGTCATAATGTAATTGGAGCATTAAAGTGAAATTTGCAATGACAAACATTAACGATACAAAAGAGAGAAAATGTGGTTATCTTTAGTTTGACAGATAATGTCAGCTTTCTTGCAAGGCCCAGATGGTGCACAGGAAAATGTTATGAACAGTTTTATTTTAATATTTTTTATGATGTGGTATTTGGGAATACAATGTCACAAACACACGAGGTGGTTTGCATTTGTGAACCAAGAGTGCCTTGCAGAGTACAGAGTCCAACCCTGGGTGACTGAAACAACAGAGAGGGAAAGTCCTGTCATGGATGCGAGATCGTTGTTGCACTCAGCATGAGGAGCAGTGGAGCACGGTGTCAGGAGCTCGCTGAGTTTCATCTCCCTCTTCCTGGTTATGCAGTTTGAATCTTTCACAATTATGTGGGAAATTATATGATGCTAAAATTGTACCATGTTCTGCTCTTTCAACGAAGGGACTTTCTACAGTATTGTGCACTTCACAGGCTATAATTTTAGGGTGTGAAAAAATGTAGATTCCAAACAAAGGAAAATTTAAATATGTCTAGTGGATAATGCAAGGCGAAACAAAAAGAAGGCAGCTGGAGATAATTTGGGGGAATTGTATTATTTTAAGGGCAGTGACTGAGAAATAACTATGTTTAAGACTCCAGTCCAAGGTCTCAAAGTGCCAGGAACTAAGTACCTTCCTTCCTGTCCTGTCCGTGAGCTACAGCGCTGTGGAATTTTACAATGCTGCCTGTAAGGTTGTCTTGAATGGACCTAATTGGTTGATTAGTCTGTTGAATAACCCACACAGAAGGCAGTTCCAAAGCATTGGAGAGAAACAGGACAAGTGCTAAGTGTTAAGCACAATCATTTTCTGCTAAAACTCTTTGGAAATGAACAGTGGTCCCTGTTGAGTGAAGACAGAGCGAGTGCCCAAGACTGCAGCTCTGCCCCAGGTACAGGGCATCTCTCGAGACTTCCTGGTAGTCAGTCTGAGGAATAAGAGCCTGTTGGAAAACAGAGCAACTCTATTTCCTTATCAAATGAGTCCATGAAAGGATCTCAACCTATGTATCNTCCAAAGCACTGGAGAGAAACAGGACAAGTGCTAGGTTGCTGTTAAGCACAATCATTTTCTGCTAAAACTCTTTGGAAATGAACAGTGGTCCCTGTTGAGTGAAGACAGAGCGAGTGCCCAAGACTGCAGCTCTGCCCCAGGTACAGGGCATCTCTCGAGACCTCCTGGTAGTTAGTCTGAGGAATAAGAGCCTCTTCGAAAACAGAGCAACTCTATTTCCTTATCAAGTGAGTCCATGAAAGGATCTCAACCTACGTATCATTGAGAAACCTGCAGGACTTCCCAAGCACTCGATAAAGGGCATGTTTTTGCTAGTTTTATCGCGACTGGCAGAATTCGAGAGGGTTTTAAAATGAAACATAGCAAAAATTATTCTCTGCTTACTGAGGGCTCCTGCTACTGTTGGGGTTTGTGCATATGATATGGCAGTCCTATGCTATATGGTGGTTATACCTTTTCTTATTTTTTGCTGATTTTTTTTTTTTACTGAGCATAAACCAAACTAACTTCACAGTTGCTAAGCTATATGGAAGAGGCTGATACATTTCCTCTTGCAGTTTGTGAAGTGCTGGTATAAAGAAACAGGATTTAACACAGGTTGTTTTAATTATTATTGTTTGTTGTTATTGTTGCTGCTACTATTCCAGATCTTTTGCACATCTACACATTTTTGCACATAAACTATCATATGGCCTTAAATGGGGCAATCACTTCATCTCAGATGCACTATGATGGAGCGCTTTCTGTCAGCAAATTACATTATGTTCCTCCCTTGTGAAGGGTTTCCTCATCTCCTCTTCTGCAGAATTCATGACCAATATTTGAACTCTCCTGTCTGCTGTTTGCAGCTTCTCAAACTGAGCAGGTTAATAAAGCTGGGGGAGGGAGGGGTAAGCACAGATGGTCATAATTTTACAGAGTAAGAACGGGCTTTTTTTGATTTATCCTGAATGTGATTCCAACCTTATGAGAGCTTAGTCACTTTATACTAATTTATAATCAATGCATGCATTGATTATAGATTTTAGAATTACTTGGTGATCTGGTCAGCAGGTTCACCAATCTTTAGGTGAGTTGTATTTTTTGCAGACTTGTGTCTTAACTGTTTCTGGTTTAACAGCGGTGTTTAACGTGTGAATATCCATACTAGCAGCTACATCTTGAAGCCATTATACTGTTTTTACCCTGTCTTGACTCAAACAATGCCTTAGAGTGATCTTAGCAAGGATAGAGCCCAGATGTTCTTGTCTAGACAAGCTTCAAAATGGGGATCCTAAAAGCCCCTGTGCAGTGGTATAGCTCAACTCCTCCTGGTCGTGCTACTGGATCTTGAGTCAGCAGCCCAGCCTGGTAGTTGCATCTGCAGGGAGCTGAAGTGGGGACAGCCATATAGAAGTCAAGGTCAGTGTCACCCTGNCTAAAAGCCTCTCTGCAGTGGTATAGCTCAACTCCAGGTCATGCTACTGGACCTTGAGTCAGCAGCCCAGCCTTGTAGTTGCATCTGCAGGGAGCTGAAGTGGGGACAGCCATATAGAAGTCAAGGTCAGTGTCACCCTGTCTGTGAGCCTGGTTGGCTTCTTTGATTGCGGAGTTCAAATGCCAGCGAGCATTCATGTGGGCAGCACGAAGGTTTGGATTCAAAGTCCCCAGGGATGCGTGTCTCCTGCTTGCTGGAGCTGAGCGATGGGGCTTCCTGGCCAGCGTGAGCCTCAGAGCATTTTGCAGGGAGGTATCGTGGGCTGCGGGAAAGAGTTATGACACTCACCTGACAAAGGCATTGTGGCCAAGATCCTTTCCAGAGTTTCCGATGGAAGAAAAAAAATGCAAAGGAAAAATACAATATCTGGCATAAGAATTTTGACATACTAGTGTGATACAGCTATTTATGAAAATAACTGCAAAGTAGGCCTGGTCCTTCACCTCGTGAAATCAAGGGGAGCTTTCTTTTAAACTATTAGATGCTCTACATGCATTTTATGGAAGACCAGAGTATGCTAGAAAAGTAAGTTCAGAGGGCAACACATTCAGAGGAATTTCCAAGGTAGAAGTTGGGAGCTGGAGGTTATGGGGGCTGGTTGGCAGCGCCTTCTTTTCTTTACCGTCAGATCATTTACCAACTTCAATCTCCAGTGTTTCTTATCATATCTGATCTACCTAATTTATATTACTGTTTATTTAACAAACAGTGCCTTTCTAACAGTGCATTTCCTGTGTTTGACTTAGACACAGGGAAAACTTTTTTGGTGATGTCTGTAAGGGAGACTGCTTTGTACTACTGAATTAGTGGTATGTGATAATAAGGCTAAGGACTGTGACTGCCCTGTTGGAGATGCTGAGTTTGTCATATGTATCCCCAGAGCCACTCATACTTGTGATCTAAGCCATTCTTAGTTTCTTAGGCGACCCTGATCGGTTGGATTATTAAAGTTCATAAATCCTATTGAAAGACTTGGGAATTTCCTCGCCTTGATTGCTCTCCTGCAGTACCGTAAGTAGGTAGTGCACATTCCCCAAGACAAACCACGAATTGCAAGATAACCAATTCACTGAATTCACTGCCTGGGACTTCTTTTTATCACCATTTTCTCTCTGGCCCCATTCTAACCCCATAGTTAGCAGCATTTGTTGGTTGGCTTTCTCTTTTGGCAGCAATTTCCCTTGCTCGACACTGCATTTCTTTTCTGTTCGCTCAAATATGCATGCATGAACATAGACATTATGAAAAATACCCCAATATTGAGTTTTTATATCAGAGATGTGCTTATGCCCAGTGCAATGCAGCCCAAAACCTGACTCGTTTAATCAGTTATAGCTGTTGGTCAATAATTGTCAATAATATGACTAAGGTAGAAGGATACCAGGCTGAGCCCTCTGTGTGGTCTTCGGTTCCCTTCTGAACATCCTTCTTGAGCTGCCTGCCGTCCTGTGGAGTGCCCGCTGTACCCCCCAACACTGTAACCTGAAAAATAAGGTTTTCCTGTCTACAAATATAAAATAAGCAAAAGCTTAGAGCAGGAAAGGACCATTTGCACCACTGCCAACTCTGCAGGCTAGTGTTCAAATTTCTGCTCATTTTCTTTTGAGAATCAGGACTGATCGAGGACTGCAGTTTCTGTTCTTTGGAGGGATCAGAAGACCATTCTTTTGTGGGGTGAGGAACTCCACACTGGAATATCCTTTTCAAGATATATAGATATGATACATCAAACACCTTAAGGTTTCTAAAAGAAACTAAGAAGGGATTTGAAATGTCAAACACAAAGAAATGATGCTTTGCTTTTATACAGGAAAAAAAAAAAAAAGTCTTCCTCGAACCCTCTAGCAACAGATTATATTTTTAAAGTGTTGTCCATTGATCTTGCTCCAAAAAGAGTCTTAGATTTTGGTGCCTGGTCTCAATCTAAATGAAGCCGATAGTGAAATTCTCACTGACTTCAGTGGGAAAAACATAAAATCTCATTTTCTTGTCAAAATTGAGCTACTAGTCCTAATTGTAAATATTTGGCTTGGTTAATTTTCCTTTAATTGAGACATTGTAGCTGGAAAAAACAATTGAGCTCTTTCTGAAAAATGTTTTAAACCAAAATAATTTGTTTTTATTCACCGATTGTAAACTACTATTTTAAAAAAAGAAGTGCAGGTTTTTGAAGTCCCTCTGCAGATTATGCATGATTAATTTGTTTGCAATGTTAAGACATAAAAATGAAGTGTAGGACTTATCTTTTCCTCAGAAGATAATGTTCAAATAGCTCAATAGTTAGGTTATTATATTGTAATTCCTTAATTTAAATCATCCCATAACTCCAAAAGGTAGTAGACTATATACTAGCTTTGTCTTACTGAAAAAATGACTGCAGACAGAAGAAATGTGCAGTTATGCAACTTTTTAGTAATGTATTAAGAGACACTTCATGCCTTGTCTTACAAGAATCTTCTGTGAATGCAGACCTCCACGATCTCTTGTGCATGTTATCCAGAAATTGCATGCCTCTCTGATGATTTCTGTTTTGAGAGCCAGCTAAGGTTTATCAATCTCTAAGTGAATATAGTTAGAAAGCATGGTCACAGTGGGCAGTAATATAATCTGTTGTCATACTCCAAAAATATCTTGAGCTGAAATGTTTGGTATTGCCTCTCAGGATTTTGTGAATGCACGGAGCATTTATATCTCGCAGCTGTAGGGTGCTCCTGCTGTGCATGGGCAATTTTCAAGACCAGAGTCCTAGAAAGCATGCACTGCAGTATGCTTAGTTGCTTTATTTGAAAAAAAAAACCATATTTGGAGATGTAGATCTTCTGCTTTTTTATTCCAGCTACTTTTGAAGTTGGGTTATGCAACAGATAGGAAAACATGTCGGAGATCTGAAAAGTTTATCAGATTCTGTCCCTGCTTAAGCACACGGCTTCTGGCTGACTTACCTGAGACTTATATGAACTGCCACCCCTGTGTATGTTTACAAATCAGGACAAGCAGCAGCAAACTATTGCCATGGTTTCCCACCTCTTCGATAAAGATTGTGATTTTCTTTTGTGCAAAGAAAAGTCATGAAGGGAGAAAGTAAGATATATATTGTTAGATTCATATATGACTGAGAAGATCTGAGGTGACCTTCTTAAAGGGATATGATTTCACTTTATCCCTTCACACATGCTGTGTTTGTCATTGCTCACCATTCTGAGTTTAAGCAATAGTTAGTAGAAGGATACTGGATTTCTTTTTTTCAGAGTGTTTCCTTTATTATTACTGTAGCTGGCATCTTTCAGCATTTTATAAGTTACCCCAAACACATCCTGCCACAAAGGACAGACCAGAATGAACTGCCAGGGCTGCAAGCTGGACAATCTGCTTGCACTTCTATCATATAGATTGAGCGCTTTCTACTCTTAAGATGCTCATGAATCCAAACTGTGGGAGACAAGCTATGGACATGTGGCTGTTTTTATTTTTACATGTTCACTGTGTCTAGTAACTGGGGTAAAGCTTTGAAATAGTCACTCCCCTCACCCCGCTTCCTATTTTACTGACAGATGACTTGCAAGCCATCTGCTTAAGGATCCTTTAATGTCCTCGTGCAGCCTCACACAGCCCTTTGCTGTGTTGCCTGCTTAACAGGGAAAGAGGGGGAGAATGGGTGATGTGTAGCAGCAAGGTGAGGTCCTCCGTGTTTCAGGGCACATTCAAAATAGTGTTGATAGCCATTTTACAAGATAAGCTTTGGCCCACGGTAGCTGAAAACCTCTTCAGAAGCAAAATCACTGCTCCTGCCACAGGCTGCAGCTCTAGCATGCTTCAGTGCGGTGCCGTCCATAGCCTTTCTGCCATTCCTCCTGCTCTGTGCTACCATTTGCACCTCATAGCACGTGGGTATGTTAAATAACGAAATTAAAACTAGATGGAGCCATACCCAGCTGTCACAGGAGTAAGTCGCGTCAGGAGGTGCCTTAGCACTGTAGGCTTTTGGTGTGCTTGGCTGCATGCCGCTCGTCACCTGAGGCGTGCACCAGGGGCCGGTTAATGCACACCCCGTCGCGGTTCCTTGCTCGCCGTGTGCTTACAGGCTGACTCCATTCAGCAGCCCGTGTTAAAAGCAGGTGTTTGCTTCCATGGGGAAATAGGGATTCCAGGGGTGCCAGGATAAAACTTAATGAAGCAAGTATTCTGTGCCCCCCCTCCCCACCAGAAAAACAAAACAAAAAACCCTTCTGTATATTTGGCTGCATTTGAGTGGTGCATTAGTTCCTCTACAGTTGTAATTGCAGAAGACTCTCTTTTGCAACAAGGACTTTTTGAAAGTGTGTAATGAAAAGAGTGCATTTCTAACTGCATCCTTGAAATGAGAATTGTCTGTCCGTGGGAGCTGGATTACTTGTATTGCTCTAGACAGGAATAATCACTATACCTCATATTACCTTGCAGCTTTACACTTATTGACTGTTTATCTTTCATATGTAGAATTACTAATTGCAGATAGCACCAGCTGCTTGTGTCTCCTTGCAGGTTATTGTAGTACAGGGCATTGTAGCAGATGCATGGTTATTCACAGGGCTTGCATTTCCAGCAGCTGAATTGCTGGATCTGCTGTAAATGATCTATGGCAATTACATTTGGCACTGTGCAGCTATAATTTTACTGCATATTAATAGCCACCTAGCAAAGAGGTAAATGCCCTTTTCTCGGCTGGGTGCAGAACGAATGCCTGGACGTACCGAGTCGGATAAAAACGCAGCTTGGATTCTTAAGCGGGTAGCAGGGGTTTTATGCATGGGCAACGCGTTCGGCGGTGAGACGTCTGTTTGCCTCGGTGCTATGCAGCGAGGCTCTCGGAGAAATATCATCCAGCCGGATCCTCGATGGAGACGTGCCGGCAGGGGGGAAGGGAGCGACAAGGGGATCATGTGCCCCATTTTAAGTAGCTCATCTGCTGCCACCCAAAACCTGCTGCAGTATTCCTGCCCCCCCCAGCAGCACAGGCGATCAGTGCAGATGCTGTTAAATTTCACTCGGGAAAAAAAAACAATAGTAATAATTACAAGTACCCTCCTCACAGTGTCACCAAGGGTGCCCTGCAGCGCCCAGGGCGCATCTTCTTCCCCACTCTTTCTGGGGGTGAGGTGCCAGGGGTCAGCAGGGCGGCTGTGCGTGGGCAAAGGGAGAGCGGGGTGGGCGCGCGCGCCACGGCGCCGCGGTGATGAACGAACCTGCCGCTCCTTAGCGCTGCCCGGGCGCTTTGTCTCTGCTCGCGGCCGGGGAGGGCCAGGAGAGCGCGCGGGGAGTCGCACGGGGGTAGATGGAGGCACCCAGGGCTACGCGGCGGCTCGCCCGCTCGCCCCGGGCAATGGCGGTGGGGCCGGCGGCGGCCGTTGGCGCGGCCGTTGGCGC